>CM040240.1:289301252-289901252 GCA_022545495.1 Chrysanthemum lavandulifolium
AAGTCCCACGGAGACTCAATGGTGTATCAAAACTTATTCAGATGATAGAATGATCACTAAGGATAGTGATCAAGAAGGATTTAGATTGAATTATTACACTCTTGATTGATTGGAATGGAATTTGGTATGTAATTGGAAAGCACAACAATCAGATGAGACAAACGTAAATACGTACGTTTAAAAACTACGTAAACGTACCAAGAAAAGTGAAATCTAAGAAATAAAAGACCTAAAAATATGAAAATGACATTTTTGGAATCCTAAAAATAAAATAAAATTATTAGAAAAAGAAAATTATTTTTATAACTATTTAATTAATTATTATTAATTAAAAACTATTTTAAACTATTTATAAATACTCTAAAATAAAAGAAAATATGAAATAAGGCTAGAAAAATAAAATTATGATTGAGAAAAATCTAAAATATTATAAAACTAATTTTAAAACTAAAATATATTTTTACACTTTTATATATTTATTACTAATTAAGTATTATTTAAAATACACTTAAATACTAGAAAATATAAAATAAACCTGGAAAATGAAATTTTAACTTGGAAAAACTAAAATATGATAAAACTAATTTTAAAACTGAAAGATATTTTTATGCTTTTTAATTATTTATTACTAATTATTTAATACTTTTAATTATTTAAAATTATAATAAATACTAAACAGATTAGGAAAATTATGAAACTTTTTCTAAAAATAACTTAAGGTGACAGAAAACTAAGAAAAATATAAAAACAAGATCTGCTTAATAATAAGCTAAAAAGAAAAATCCAAAAGCTTAATTCTATTAAATAAATGCTATCACTGTTTTAAAAATGATGTTTTTCTGGTTTTTCTTTTTGAAAACTACTTAACTACTGATTATAAGCTACTTTTACAAAGACAAAAATTTTACAAATTAAAAATAAGCAGTTTGATAAGCTTATGAGCTTAACGGATATGCTTATGAGCTTATTATGAGGAATTAAGCTCAAACAAGCTCACAAGCTGAAACAAAAGATAAAATAAGATGCAAGAAGTTACAAGCTACTCAAATAAAGCCAAAAGATACAAAGAAGCAAACTGATAAGCTACTAAAAAGACAATAAGCACTTATGATCAACACAGAAATGGGACAAGGTTTGAGCTAATTGCAGCCCTAGTAAACAAGCTTCAAAATGAAAACTTAAGCTTGGAATTTCAAGATGGCTTGGTTGGCTTTCCAAAGAACCAAGTATCACAAGCTTAGACCAACAATTAAGCTATGTGTGAGTTTTCAAAATTGGACCACCATCGTGCATGTGGCATCATTTTCAAACAATGGTCCAAAAGAAGCTAGTTAAAAAGCACTTAATAAGCGTAATAACAAGAAACTAGTATTTTCTAATTAAGTTTAGCAACTGAACTTGAATAACCCAAAAGCTTTTAAGCTAAAACTCAATATTAAACTCACACTAAAATTATCTATTTAATTCAAAAACGACCAAAATGGAAATTTGACTTTTTATAAAAACCAAAGAAGTTGACTTATATGAACTTGTGATCAATACTACTTACTGAATATGTTGTAATAAGCTATATTAAGACTGATTTAAACTAGGTTAACAGATTCTAAGCTACTTTGATGAGATTTGTATTCAAAATCCTAACAAAGGAACTATCTAGGTGTGATCAAAGGAGATTTTGACTATTTCACTAAATGACCACCGGTTTTCTTGTTTATATGAGTTATTAAGTGTGTATGTGACACGTAACAAGCACAAACAAACAACACAAACAAGACCACATTACAGCTTTAAACAAGCAAATCCAAACACCCTTTTAAATGATCATATGGTGATTTTCAAAGCTAAACACAAATTAAAACCATGAAACCGATTATAGACCTTATAATATCATTACATGAGACCGAATAAGCATGAACCAACGTAACTAACAACATGAAACATAAGAATGATGATGATGCTATTTTTATGTCAAAATGAGATTTTTATAAACTACAAATTTAAAAGAACAACCAACTGTTTTTAATGCTTAAATACACTTAACTATAACTAATGAACATAAAGAAACAGAAATTTAAGCTAATGAACACTTGTATAGTAAAATGCCAAAATGGATCAAAATGCTTACAAATGGCTATCCAACTGAAAACTGAGAACCAAAGGCCAAGATCACTCCTATAGGCTTACCACTAAGCCACTAACCCAAGGCCATCCAAAATTCACCCTGCTCCAGCTGTGAACACCATTTCCATGGGATTTTTGATTTTTCAACTAATTATTTGGTATTTTTGTGATTTTTCTGCTTTTTGATTCTAAACTGGTTTTAATGTTACTAAAAGCTTGAAGAAGCTTTCTAGAGCTTATGATCTATTTCACCATACAAACAACCAACAACAACATTAGAGCATATGAGATTTTTGAAGTTAAAACGCATAAACCGAATTTGCAACTTAAAACTTGAAATTGAAACCGAAAATAGATTGTTATTACATCGAGATAACTTAACAAAAATCTTGAAAGCTTTAAAATACACGGAAATTGAAAAGTACTTAAAACGACATACATAAAACTAAAAACTCTAGATATTTTGATACATTCCTTCTTCCTTCTTTTATAGACTTTATGACTCCTTGTTGACCTCAAGGAATCCCACCTCATCCGAGCCATTGGATTGGCTAAAATCATCGTAACCATACAAGTGTAGTTTTGGCGCCAAAATTCTTTCGAAAGGTGTTTTGATATTAATGGCTTTGGAAGATGTGGAGGTGGAGGGACAAGGTAAGTGAGGGATGGATATGAGCAAGTGGAATGTTGAAAAGATGAAATACCACCTCGTATTGGTTTTACGATGTTTTGTGAGGAGGATGCACAGTAGCTGGGTTTTGGCGCGTTGACTATTTTTGACCGGGGGTTATAATACTAACGGGGGTCAAGGGTCATGGGGGGTTCAAGGCTCAAGGGTCAAAATGGCTTGGGCTAAGGAGATGGGCCAGCTGGTATATGGATTGGATTTGGGCTTTGATATTAAAAAGGTGTCCGTTTGGTATAGAATAAGCACAAGGACCAATTTTGCAATTTATCCAAACTTCAAGGACTGAAACTGAACTTTTTCCAATGTTATCACAAGGACTAAACTTGACAAACTTTGATAGTACAAGGACCCTTTTTGCATAAAGTTCCATTTTAAAATATCCAAGGACCAATTTTGACATTTTTCAAAGCTTAGGGACCTTTTCTGTCATTTGACCAAAGAATCATTCAAGGACCAATTTTAACAACTTAGAATATTTCAGGGACCTTGAATGATAAAATTCCACATTTTGATGTTCCAGGGACTAGATTTGACAACTTTTAAAACTTGGGGGACTAAAACTGCCAATTTTGCAAACTTGATACATTTTTCATCTGATTTTGATCTTTTTGCATTTAGAACACATAAAACACTGATTTGTGATATTTTCATCATTTTGATGCATTTTTGAGTGTTTTCAGATGATTTTGCAGTTTAGATGGTACAAAAATGATGAGTATTTAGACACTCATCACCCCCCACCCAGAAACAATGTCAGCGATGCTCTCCTGGGTACCAGAAGATTGTCCCCTTGTTCTTCTTGTCCTTTTGCATATTTTTTGAAACAGGAAATCAAAAAGATTGGGAACAAATGAGTAATATTCAAGTCGCTAAAATGACATCGAAGCTCGATGGCGCCACGCTTTAGGCCGACGCCGTCCCAACCGTAAAAATTCAACCGACATTTGCGAGGTAAAAATCCGTGTTTTTAACCATAACCCTTAACCCAAACACCCCTGCTTTCAAAGAACAATGGTGCATTGGCTAGGTGTTTTATTCCCTAAGCCGTCTAAGGATTCTCACAAAATCAAACCCACATGATGACACTACTATTCGCCTAATCTTAAGCCTAATTAACAAGATTCTTGGGCGACATTTTTGCATTAATCAAATCGATTGGGGGATTTTGGATTGAAACTAGAAATAAAAATTGAGCGTGGAATAGAGTAATTGAATAGAAAAAGATTAATGAATATTACTTACCTTGTGGAGATTGACGCAACAAAATGGTGAATTTGATGTGTAGAAAACATGGTAGTATGGTGTGGGTTGGATAGAATGTGTAGGGTAGAGAATGAAAGAGATGTTTGGTGTTTTTATTCATCTGATCTGGCATAGCGACGGCGTCACCCTTTGCGTGGTGACGGCGTCACGACCAAATTTTTGCAAAAGAGGCTGTTTTTATTAATTTGCCCGGATCAAAAATCTTGTTACTACTTTTGACAAAGATTTTGGTTTCTATTTTAAAATTCATTTTGTCAATCCACTAGCAATCTCCACAAAGGTGAGCAACGCACATGTGAAATTGTCTTTCAACTGGGATTCTAGAAATATTGAAATGTCGGGGATGAGGACTTTTCGATCCCGGTTTAAAACCAAAAGAACGTTTCCTTATGTTAGGAAAGTCGGGAAGCGATACGTGCACCCTTCCAATGAATATGTCCCTATGAAATGTCTCTTTATGCAGGGAGCGTTGAGGCAATAATTCAAACAAAGATGTGATTTCTTGAGGGGGGTTGCGTTGATTATTGGAATTGAAAAGGGTCCGGGAATCATTCTAACGAGCTCCGGTATCGCATATACCTTTTCTATCTTTTTAGGTACGTTATTCTTTGCGATTTCTTCACGGAGTTTCAGCATAAAGTAGTCAGCTAGCTCAAGGAAAGTGTCGTGAATTTTCCTCATTTGAGCTTCGAGGTGTTTTATTTCCTTTTCTTGCTTGTTGACAATTGTCAACATTATGTCCTCGAATTCATCTTGCTGGGTGATAAGGTTTTAAAAGGTACCATTTTGAGGGGTCGTTTAAGTCCTTATTTGATCACTTTTGTATCCGTTATTGCTTAATATCGTTCCTTTTCACTTTTTAGGTCTCGTGAAGGCAAAATGCTGGAATGGCACTTATTTGGACCTAAAAGGCGAATATATGAAGAAAATGGCCAAAGCCGAAATCGAGACACTCACGCTTCTCGAAAGTAGGGCGACAACACAAAAGTGCTATTAGCGACGCCGTCCCAAAATTATTGTGACGGGCCGTAACCCAAAACTCAGATTTTCAAGAGACGGCGCTAGCGAGAAAGAGTAGGTCGTCGCTACTCGACGGCCTAGATGCAATCCGACGACGCCGAAAGTCAAGAGGACGGCGTCACGGACATAAGGTGACGCCGTCAAGGTTAACGTGGCCAAGACGAAACCCTAATGGCGGCGACACGATCGGCCACTAAACATAAGGTGACGCCGTCGCAATTGTAATCTTATATATAGAATCCAAATTTTTCGGTCTTTGGTGGAGAGTCTTTGGAGTAAAAACCTAAAACCGAACCTAAGGTGTCTTATACAAGATTTTAGGGTTTTAAACCCTATCTTACATCAAGATAAGTCTTAACTTCATTAATTCAATTATGTCTTTGATTATTTGTGTATGCTTGCATGTTCTCCATGTCCGCTAATTTATTTGTGTGTTTGCTTAGGTAGTATGAAACTTAATTATTGAATATTGATTGGTTGTTTCTTATCTTAGTTGATTAATGATCTAGTAATGTGATAGGTCATCCGTTGTGTACTTAATGCTTGATTCATCTTTGTGAACCTTAGAGTATAATTACCGAGTAATTGTAGGCTAAACCATCCAAGAGCGCCTTAGAGTAGAGTCTATAATCTCTAGTGGGTTTGTAGACAAGACCCTTTGGTAAGTTCAAAGAGTTAGCGAGAAACGATACCCTACAACTTTAGACACACAACGCAACTAGGAATAAGACGTTACACTCAACCATCAATAGAGATAATTAAGGAGTAATACAAACTAAGTAAACACATCTTTAAACTATCATACGAGCACACATTAATTAGACATAGACTCCCACAACCTTAGTTTAGATAATTAGATAATAGTAGAGTAATCGGTAGAAATACCAACCCCCAAATCCAATACCCGAGATTCGTACCTTTCCATTTTTATAAAATATAAAAGATAAAAATAATCTTCCTCAACCTTAACCTTAGCGTAGTAACTCCTACTAGCATTCCTATTCCCCAGAGAACGATATCAATACCCGTGGCTTACCCTAATTACTACACTACAACGATTAGGTTCACCGCCTAGGTGTTATAAAACTTGCTCAAGAAAAGGAAGTTCCTTTGACCCGAACGACGCGTGTAGCGTTATCAAGTTTTTGCGCCGCTGCGGGAATAGAATAGCTAGTTAGTAGTCCACCTCGCTTAGGTTTCTTTGCTTGATTCATATCAAGTAAATTTTTTTTCTCATTTTAGATTTCTCTAGTCTATCCCCTTCTTCGTAACCTTTGTTCGTAATTCCATCACTTTTCATCATGGAAGGTGATAACCCACTACCATTCATCAACCCACCACCAAATGACCCGCCAAGAGCCCGCACTTTGGTGAATACTCGAGACCAAGCCACCTAGGCTATAGGAACACCATTGAGCTTCCCGACCAAGCCCAAACTACGGCCTGCGATCCGACACCATCCGGTTGGTGCAAAACGGATGTGCATTCCATGGACTTCGTTCAAGATCCAAATCAAGATCTAAGGGATTTCTCAAAATCGCCGATTCCATCGACCTTGATGCTACTACTGGGAGACCACGCTACTGCCTCTTCCAATTCTCTCTACGGGACCAAGCTAGTAATTGGCTTGAGCGACTTCCACGGGCTCCATCTCAAGTTGGGATGATCTTACTTCGCTTCTTGCTCAATTTTTCCCACCGGGAGAACCACTAAGCTTAGGAATGACATCTTGATGTTCCAACAACGCCAAGGTGAATCTCTCTCGAAGCATGGACCCGATTCAAGGACTTACTTCATAAAGTCCTCATCACGGCATTGATCTTTGGCTCCAAGTCCAAATCTTTTATGATCATGTCAACTTTCCCACTAAGCGATCCATTGACCAAGCGGCCGGTGGAAAACTTAGTGATTTCACCGCAGAAGAATCATGGGAAATAATAGAGACCTCGCCTCTATGACAACGAAGTTGGGATGACCCCGTGAGCTGCCCAAACCGTCAAGGCAATCTCCTTGCCTCCTCCCGACCGTAGGGATGATCGAACTTGAAGATCAAGTTAAATTCCTCATGAGTTCCTACGAAAATCCTAAATCTTCACACCATGTGAACAAAGCTTCTTCCTCGTGGCGAGCCGCTTTGTGATCCTCATAGCACGCGACTAGCACTCGATCCCCGAACACGCTCGCTGACTACGCATCCTCGCAGACAATGGAGCGGAGGAAGATTCCTACAACACCCGGACCTAGGAATTTCAATGAAACCCGTGAAGCATGGAAAACAAGCCCGACTTTTATTGGGGACAACCCAAAGAATTCACTTCTAATGATTTCTCATGGCCCCACCTAACGGTCCTAACCAACAAAACATCAAGGGATGTTGCAAAACCTAGTTGCATCCCAAGAAACCCAAATGGCTAAGCTCTCGGACCGCTTTAATAATCAACAAGCCCGGATGGATAGGAAAATAGACAACCTTTTGAAAGCCATAGCTAGTGATAAGAAGGTTAGTGCTATCTCAAACCCGAGCCTTCGTGCATAGAGATTAAGGATCCAAGCAAGCTAAAATATGTCCAATTCACAATACCATCGCCTTAGTTGAACCCGATGAAACAAATGACTAAGAGGACTATACACTTGTGGATGAGGAAATACCCAAGGAAGTAGATGAAGTAGACATTGACTATGTCAACAAATTTCCTACGGAAGAAGAACTATCTCGCCACCCTCACTTAGTGCGTGACCTCCGTCACATGTATGTTAGGAAAAGTCCTCGAATTAAGTTTGGGAACCCTTGAATCTTAACATACCATGTGTCATAGGACACCTTTTGTGGCAAAAGCTTACATTGATCGCAAGTCCCCAATCAACATAATGACTAGCACCTACTACAATTGATATTGAAGAAGCCTATTCCAACTAGGCAAGACCCCAATGATCCTAATGTTAGTTGCAATTTTCTTGGTAGAGTTAAGGGATTGCCCGCTTATGTAGGTAGCTTCACGCTTCCTACGGACTTCATAATCGTGGATGATATTAGCACGGCCATAGACCCTAGCTTGTCCCATGTTATTCTAGGAAAACCTTTCATAGAAAGCACCGGATGACCTATGACCCTCATTAGGAGTAGTGCGATTCAAGGATAAGACCGATGACATAGCTTACCAAATGCCGCTTAAGATTGAGAAGTTTTCATCACTCTAATGATGAAAAGGAACTTAAACTATCGGTCTATTATAGGAATGATGAGGATAGGGAGAAAGGTGTTGATTATGTTATGGCTAAGATTTTCGGATTCTATAAGGATTGCTTGAGCCTAGGACAGAATATAGGACCGATTGGGAGAGGATGAACTCTTAGAGAAGCGCATTTTAGGCACTTCTACAACATGGAATCCCCATTAGAGGCCATCAAGAGGGCGGTAATGAGGAAACGAGATGCACCCATCACGAGTCTAGCTACAAGACTCTTTAATAAAGAAAAGCGCTTCGGGAGGCAACCCATGTTTAATTGTTTGCTTGTTAGTGTCATATATCTTTTATTAATTGTTTATCCTCATGTTTAAATTTGTGAAAATGCTTTATTTTGTTTTTAACCTCGCCTTAATTGCATATAAAGGTATTTTACATAAGGGATAAGTGTGGAGGATTACACACGCTTTTCAAAAGAAACGTAAACATGAGAATAACAATTAATTAAAAGATATTTATGTTTGTTTGTTCGAGTCAAATGCTTGTATTGAGTCATAATGGATGTTTTGCGTAAATTTTTCCAGATTCTAAAGATGTAAATTTTCCGTAATTTTTCCGTAAAATCGCACCGCTTTTTGTCGTGATAACCGACGGCGTCAGATTGCAACCGACGGCGTCGGGAAGGAGTAAAACATCGATTACTTTTTTCTCGCTTTCGAGCTACTTATAAATTTTGGAATTTCCTGTGTCTTAATTTTCTTAGAAATTCAGTAAACATCCATTCCACAAGCATTATATCCTAGTTTAAATCGAGTCTTATATATATTATTACCGCCGATTTTACGCTAAGGTTTCATTTGTTTTCTTCAAGTGTGCAGTTTAGTTTGTCAAGAAGAAGTTACATAAGATTGGAAGGAGCTTTTCACGCAATAATTCTTCTTGGAAAGAGTTTAACCACCACTTTACACGGATCCTACCGAGCTAATCGGGGAGTATTAGTTTCTTTCGCTTTAATTACCTTCGCTTATCATAACTTTAATACTTCGGGAACATTGGGGACAATGTTCGCTTTAAGTGTAGGAGGAAAATAAAACGGAACTTTGAAACTATGCTTATCCTTGATTATTTGCTTTGTCTAATTGTGATTATGTAATAAACCATGAGAAAATGTCGGTTAGGTAATTTTGGCACCAAATTTAAAATTTTTCATGACATATAGGAGTGGGCCATTAGTCTTAACAAAAGCGCCTCACTGATAGGAAGTTATATGACTAGCACAAAACCCTTTACCACCCAAATTCCACCCAAAATGCGAGGATCGCCCTTAGATTAGTAGGAATTAAAGCATTCACTTTAATGCTTAGAGTGTGAACCGTAGTATATTAGATTCTAGAACTTGTTTTGTGATGCATTCCGAGATCGCAAGTGAGGCTACACTTGTGTAGTTAGGAATAACTAAATGATAAGAGGCATTAGGATAACCCTTGTTTGATACCGTAATATAATTACTTCTTCCATATCGGTTGAGTAATTCCCCACACCCTTTATGTTGTACTCATTTTTAGTACACGATACCCTAGTTAACCCCTCGAGCCTATCCTTTTCATGGTTCTCGTGATGTTTCGGTTTTTCCGAATATCAATGAAGAGCATTGTTTACACCCCACCCCAAATATACACCCAAATCGCTTTAGCCTACCCCTTATGCACTCACTTTTAGTGCAAATGTTTGTTATCACCCTAAACCCTTAGTTCAATTATCTAGTTGCTAAGTCGAGTCATATCCTTTGTATACGCTTTGGGATGATTGGGATTCATGGGAAAAGTTAAAGTTTATGAAATGACGGGAAGGGAACGTTAAATTCAAATTCCCTTTGTTTGTGTAATAATGTACCCCAAGTGTTTTGATCTTTTCAAATCGGGTCAAATTAGTGTTAGAGTAATAAAACTCAAGTGTAGGGATATGCATATAAATCCCTAGTATTTTGATGTTATCTTAGAGGATGGTAGAGTAAAAGTGTATGAAAAAAAAATAATAAAAAATAGAGAAAAGAGAAAAGAAAAAAAGAGTGATAAAAAAAAAAAAAAATACGGGCTACCATCCTACATCTATCCTTTAAATTTATGTTTGTTTAATTCAGTTATCTAGAGTTTAGAGTGTCGAGTCTTGGCTTAGCAACGCCATTCTTCATATGCATTTAACATAAAGATTTTTTGACTTACCACCAATAAATAGCCTATCCCACCAAACCCTTATTTCCCTACCGTAAGCCTAACGTTACAACCCCTTAAAGACCTCTTTGATAGTCTTTCCTAGGTGCTTACGCCAAAGCGATGGAGGTTTGATCTATTCTCAAGCCTATGGTAATCTATGTACTAGGACCGGTTAATGAGTGTTTATCTTCCATTTCCTATATTGTTACATTTCATTTATACACCGAGAGAGATGCGAGTATCCAAACACCCCATGTGAGGTGCTAGTATGTAATTTCCGTGCTTGTTATGACTTTTATGGGCTTATATGTGTTGTGGACCGCTTTGAATTAATGCTTCATGACCCCTAACTTATAAATTAATTGGCTAAAAGCACATTTGCTTGAGGACAAGCAAATAACAAGTGTAGGGATATTTGATAAGGTTTTAAAAGGTACCATTTTGAGGGTCGCTTAAGTCCTTATTTGATCACTTTGTATCCGTTATTGCTTAATATCGCTCCTTTTCACTTTTAGGTCTCGTGAAGGCAAAATGCTGGAATGGCACTTATTTGGACGAAAAGGCGCGAATATATGAAGAAAATGGCCAAAGCCAAAATCGAGACACTCACAGCTGTTTGAAAGTAGAAGGCGACGGCGTCAAAAGCTATTAGCGACGCCCGTCCTAAAATTATTGTGACGGGCCGTAACCCAAAACTCAGATTTTCAAGAGACGGCGCCTAGCGAGAAAGAGTAGGCCGTCGCTACTCGCACGGCCTAGATGCAATCCGCACGACGCCGAAGTCAAGAGGACGGCGTCACGGACATAAGGTGACGCCGTCGCAAGGTTAACGTGCCAAGACGAAACCCTAATGGCGGCGACACGACGCGCCACTAAACATAAGGTGACGCCACGCAATTGTAATCTTATATATAGAATCCGAATTTTTCGCCTTTGGTGGAGAGTCTTTGGAGTAAAACCTAAACCGAACCTAAGGTGTCTTGTACAAGATTTTAGGGTTCTAAACCCTATCTTACATCAAGATAAGTCTTTACTTCATTAATTCAATTATGTCTTTGATTATTTGTGTGTATGCTTGCATGTTCTCCATGTCCGGCTAATTTATTTGTGTGTTTGCTTAGGTAGTATGAAACTTAATTATTGAATATTGATTGGTTGTTTCTTATCTTAGTTGATTAATGATCTAGTAATGCGATAGGTCATCCGTTGTGTACTTAATGCTTGATTCATCTTTGTGAACCTTAGAGTATAATTACCGAGTAATTGTAGGCTAAACCATCCAAGAGCGCCTTAGAGTAGGAGTCTATAATCTCTAGTGGGTTTGTAGACAAGACCCTTTGGTAAGTTCAAAGAGTTAGGGAGAAACGACACCCTACAACTTTAGACACACAACGCAACTAGGAATAAGACGTGACACTCAACCATCAATAGGAGATAATTAAGGAGTAATACAAACTAAGTAAACACATCTTTAAACTATCATACGAGCACACATTAATTAGACATAGACTCCCACAACCTTAGTTTAGATAATTAGATAATAGTAGAGTAATCGGTAGAAATACCAACCCCCAAATCCAATACCCGAGATTCGTACTCTTTCCATTTTTATAAAATATAAAAGATAAAAATAATCTTCCTCAACCTTAACCTTAGCGTAGTAACTCCCTACTAGCATTCCTATTCCCTGAGAACGATATCAATACCCGTGGCTTACCCTAATTACTACACTACAACGATTAGGTTCATCGCCTAGGGTGTTATAAAACTTGCTCAAGAAAAGGAAGTTCCTTTGACCCCGAACGACGCGTGTAGCGTTATCACTGGGATTTTCTTGGGAGCAAAAATTCCTTAACCGCGTTCACATTCTCATAATCATGGGTGGTTACTTCCATCAACTTATTCACTTATGCCTCCATACTCATAAACAATTGTGCGCGGGAATCTAATCCATTTTCATGGATTATTGGGATTTCCCATCCTTCTTCGTCATATTGTGTTAAGTCTTTGGACTTGAAGCTAAAGATCGATGCCATGATGAGGGAATTTATGGAGCAAGTCTTTGAATCGAGTCCATGCCTCATAGAGAGATTTACCTTGACGTTGTTGGAACATCAAGATTTCATTCCTAAGCTTAGTAGTTCTCCCCGGTGGGAAAAAATGGGCAAGGAAACGAGTAGTGAGATCATCCCAACTTGAGACGGAGCCGCCGGGAAGTTGCTCAAGCCAATTACTAGCTTGGTCCGGTAAAGAGAATTGGAAGAGACGCAAGCGCGTGGTCTCCCGAGTAGAGCATCAAGGTCGATGGAATCGACGATTTTAAGGAAATCCTTAAGATGTTGATTAGGATCTTTGGAACAAAGTCCATGGAATTCACATCCGTTTTGCACCAACCGGATACTGTCGGATCGCAGGGCCGTAGTTTGAGCTTGATCGGGGAGCTCAATGGTGTTCCTATAGCCTTGGTGGCTTGGTCTAGAGTATTCACCAAGAGTGCGGCCTCTTGGCGGGTCATTTGGTGGTGGGTTCATGAGTGGTGGTTGATTATCACCTTCCATGATGAAAAGTGATGGGATTTACGAACAAAGTCACAAAGAAGGGGGACAGACTACGAGGAAGAGAAAATTGAGAAAAAAATCTTACTTGATAGGAATCAAGCAAGGGAACCTAAACGAGATAGAAATCTAACTAGCTATTCTATTCCCGCAGCTCCAAAACTTGATGCGCGACAAGGCGCTTTGGGGTCAAAGGAAACTTCCTTTCGTTGATCAAGTTTTTCAACACCCCAGGCAAGGAACCTAATCGTTGTAGTGTAGTATTGGGTAATCCTCGGGTATTGATATCGTTCTTTAGGGGAATGGGAATGCTAGTGATAAGTTACTACGCTAAGGTTGGGTTGAGAAAGATTATTTTTATCTTTTTATATTTTTAGAAACTAAAGGTAAAATCTCGGGTTTGATTGGGGTTGGTACTTCACCGATTACTCTACTTATCTAATTATCTAAACTAAGGGTAGTCTATGTATTTTTGAAGTGTGCTCGTATGATGATTAAAGATGTGTCTACCTAGATACTATTACTTCCTAGTTATCTTTTATTGGTGGTTGAATTGTCACATCCTTATTATTAACGCGTTGTGTTTTCTAAGGTCGTAGGGTGTGCTTTTATCCCTAAGTCTTTGAGACTACCTTAATGTTAATGACTACGAAATCTCTAGGATTCATAAACTTAACACTAAGGTTATCTTCATATGTTTAGCCTAAAATTCCACTAGTAACTATAAACTAAGGTTCAAAAAAAATTACTCAAGCATTAAAAACACAACGATGGCTTAATGCACTCCTAAGCCAATTACAATTAAGATAAGAGACAACCAATCAATAATTAATAACTAGGTCTCATAGATCTAAGAAAACACACAAGTAAATTAGCCGGACATGTTAAACATGCAAGCATACACACATTCAATCGAAGACATAATGAAATAAAGGGAATAAATAACTTATCTCGATATTAAATAAGGTATGAGAACCCTAAAATACTATCCAAACTGGAATACAATCGTTTTAGGTTTTTACTCCACAAGTCTACCTCTTTAAAAACTGAAAAATCGAATTCTATATATAGTTTTACAGCTGCAACGGTGTCGCCTTATAGGTGGGACGTCATCTGATCACCGTCATTAGAGTTTCGCCTTGGCCAAGTCATCACTGGGAAGGCGTCACGTTGTGGTTGTGACACCGTCAGTCTTCAACAGTGACGTCGTCTGTTTCTGGATCTAGGCCGTTTAAGAAGAAAAGTCTTCGTGACGCCCTTACTCTTCAAAGCCTGATGCCGTCAGGTGTAAAGTAGTAAATTCGCTCCTAAGTCGTCACAAAATAGGGACAGTGTCGCCCTTTGTTTGGGACGTCGTCAGGTGTAATTCCAGCAGCTTGAGTGTCTTGATCTTGACTTAGCCATTTTCTTCAAGATATGCCCTCTTTTTCGTCTAAAATGCATCATTCCAAGATTTTGCTTCCAAGAGACCTAAAAAGTGAAAAGGAACGAAATTAAGCAGTAACGGATATAAAAGTGGCCGATTAAGGGCTTAAATGACCCTTAAAAGCGCACGCTTTAAATCCTTATCGTGAGTTACGCCAATGTTCTTAGAATATTATTTTCAAAAATGACTATAAATACGTATCGTAAATCAATTTTGAATCAGAACTCAATTTTAAATCGAACTCAATTTTGAGGGAACGATCACCTAAATGTCGCTTTCTCCCTAAACGACGCTGAGGAAATTATGAGTTGTCACAACCTCACCTCCTTAAAAGGAATCGCGTCCTCGCGATTCAATTCAAGTTACCGTTAAGTTCTAGAAGAGGTAAGTGCATAAGCACAAGGATTTATCTTCACGTTCCCTACATGAATTTAAGATCTCTAAGAGTTTCGACGAACTGCAAAGATAGGGATGCGACTTTACCAAAGTCGCTCAACTTCATGGTCTACAATTTCGATAGGTCAACAAAGTTTAAACGTTCAAGGGTTAGGATTTCAACGGATAACAATCGCCTCCTCGACAAGTCGCTTTTCTATTATGCACGAAATTTCAGAGCATCACGAGTCTTGACAGTAGTTCAAGGCTCTGAGCTACTTGTCTAACTCCAACAAGGATTTTGAGAAAGATCGATATAGCGAGGATTAAGCTTCCGCGTTTACCAAACGCTTCACACATTCTCATGGTGAATCTCTAAGCTTAACCTGAGTCATATCCAGGAAGTCAAGAGGTTTACGTTGTCTGTGTCTCCTAACGATTCGCGAGTGGTTTTTGTATCCATCTTAACTTAAAATGGTCTCCTTGACAGCTTCTCTATTAGGTTCGGGGTTGGTAGGTTGGGTATTTCTATTTCTACCCAACAATCGGGATCGGCACTTATGACCACAGAGGGTCTCTTACAGTGCCTTCAAAGCACTAAAGCGATAGGTATGGTTACAGGAGAATTTGGCCAACGGAAGGTTTCTATCCCAGCCGTTGCCAAACTCGGTAGGTGTCTATAAGAGAATTTGGCCAACAGCAGGTGTCTATCCCAACAATTGCCAAACTTGATGAACACTCCACGTGTCTACCTACGCTCGGATAGTTTCTTCACTTCAGCCATCAGTCTGGAGATGATACACTGTAAGCATATCCAGATCTGTTCTCTCGGCTCTAGGAAGTGATAGACGAAGTATGGGTGTGTGGCGATTGCCACGATCAGAAAAGGATAGAAATCAGCACTTTTTAATGCACACGATC
Source organism: Chrysanthemum lavandulifolium (assembly GCA_022545495.1). Classification (NCBI taxonomy): domain Eukaryota; kingdom Viridiplantae; phylum Streptophyta; class Magnoliopsida; order Asterales; family Asteraceae; genus Chrysanthemum; species Chrysanthemum lavandulifolium. The sequence continues at coordinate 289,317,020 of CM040240.1, forward strand.
TTCTTTACGTAAGAAGAATTCTATTTGTTAAACTCAGGCTTCCAGATCGCACTTCCTCCTTAAAGAGGATCGGAAGAAGTCGAAGGTTGAGAAAGAAGAATCAGATGTGTACTAACATAATGAATCTCAGGTAGAGAAAATGGACCAAGGGGGATTCCCCTTTTCAATTGGAGTTCCATAGTGGATAGAAGGTAAGGAGCTAGAGTTCGAAAGTGAGGACTAGCTCATAGGAGCAAAACCACTTTCCTAGAGGAAGAGGAATGAGTACCCTCTCACCTCCTTAAAGAAGATAGAGGGATTCTCTAGTACTGCTATAACTATGGGAGGAGAGATGAACAACGTCGTCCATACTTTCCATCATGCCGAATAGCGCGAGGTGAACATGTTAGGTAGGACTACCAACAACTACTTGGGTAAAGGCGCAGGATCTACTTCCAAAGTTTCGTCTGCAGCGTAGCTTATTAGTCTGTAAGAGGACCGAAAGGATAACAGGTATTCCTCGAAGGATGAGAGAGAGATTAGGTGGTTGTCCCAAGGAACGCATTTCAGGTTACTCCTAGGATTTCAAGATTTTCGTTGAGCACGGAATCCCTACTGAACGGGGAAGTCTAGCAAGTTCAGAGTATGACTCTGGTAGAAACTGTTGATTGCTACTAGCAATCAGTCAGTTGACTTTATCTAGGTTAGAGGCAGAAAGTACTACTCCGAAGGAGAGTATTGATTACTAACGTCAATCAGTCGATTGACTCATTAGTGCACTTAATACCTAACGCAGAAAGGTACCGTATTCGAATCCAAAGTCCTAATTCCCAAAAGAAGTTCGACTACCAATCGTAATTCCTTAACGCGAGTAAATGTCAACGGCTCTAAGTAGGTCTACTAAAGAGTTTCGCATCGATGGAGTATAAGGTACGACAACGATAGGAAAACATATGTAGTACCACAATCGGTGGTATGACGTCAGCTGACTATTGTTGATAAAATAACGTCGAGAGTTCAACGTTGTTAGAGCAACATCGACGGAACAATATCTACAGGATAACCTCGGTGAACAACTTCACTAAAATAGGTTGATAGAACATTATCGATAGGGGTACCTAACTAGAGGATAAGGAACAACGCCAATAGCACGTAAGGTACAACCTTAACTGTAAGTTGTTTACGAAGCAATGTCGACAAAACATTATCGATTTAGGAAATGAGCAACGTCGACTAGACGACGTCATTTGAATCAACATCGAGTGAATGGTAAGGTTTCAGAAGCCTAAACAATAGTCGATTCGAGACGAGGCTCGAGATAGAAGTGTTGGTAGCAGGATTACCAATGAAGCGAGACTGTATGACAAATCCAACAAGATTACTTAATCAAAACAAGGTGGAATGATAATTCCAACAAGATTACTAACGAAATGAGGCCAAGTGACGATTCGGGGCCGAAGGATGGTTCGAGGTCGAATGACGGTTCGAGGTCGAATGACGGTTTGAGGTCGAATGACGATTCGAGTTCGAATGATGATTCAAAATCAAATGATGAGTCAGAACTCGGAACGAGGTCTAAAATCTCAAAATCCCAAAACCCAAAATTAAAACCAAATCCAAAATAGTCTAGAACAAATCCAAAGGTAGCCCAAAATGATTCCAAACACTTTAGTGAGATCGACGAGGCTTATGATGATAAGCGACTCGGATGTAAATGGTGCCAATCGGGTCTAACCCGACTTAAGGCGAACTACACATGACGGCATCAAATAGGAATTCCTCATAAGCAAAGACGTATAGCGATATCAGAAGTGTTACAGTTCAAGAGGTGTCACGATGCCAAGGTGTCGCAAGTGTGAGCGCGGCTTCGATGTTCGTGAGTGGGTGTGTGTTCACCTAAAGCTCATTATTCCTAAAACCAATCTCTATCCCGGACATAATTCTATTATAACTACTCCAAGTATCGCAAAATTTACCTCTGAGTCGGACATAGGTGATCAGTCCATGTCCTACTGTCCCTGGCTGAATATAGGTGATCAGTCTATATTCACCCGAGGTTCAATGAATTTTGATATACCCAACTTAGTTAAACTAGCACCATGTCCTCTATATCCCAAATCATTCCCAAGGCTACTACTAGTGTGCAAGCTCTAAGCTGGCTAACGAGATTATGCAAGGAAGTTACGTAACTCTGTGAAAGGCATAGTGCGTTCGTAAGCATGAGGACATACTTACTGGGCGTGCTTAAGCATGAGGGCGTGCTTAAGCATGAGGACATGCTTTCTGTGCGTGTATAAGCATGAGGGCATGCTTATAGTATGTGCATAAGCATGAGGACATGCTTATGGTGAAATACTAAGATAGGAAGACTTAATCGTCTACTAACAGGGCACACATTCGACAAGTGTCCCATCAAACCGTTCATCAAATAAGCCATAAACATCTCATCAATTATCTTGTCTAATGTGTTCTCAATCATCTACATCCTTAAACAATTCATACGCGAGGCGTCACTAGCGAGCGCACGTGGCGGTCATAGGTTAAGTTTTCGAAAAAGTGGTTATAGTGTAGGTTTTGAAAATACTCGCCTCTATAACTCGGCTCGATACCAATCAGAACACCCGAAATTATGGTCCAGCGGAAGCATACGAACCTTTGGGTGCTACTATCATGGTATCTCAACATAAGGTACCAAGAATGGTTTTTATTCCATCCATTTAGATTAACATTCATTATTTGAAAAACATAAAGTTTACTTTAATGAAAGTAGTACGGAAATAGGCCCAAAAGATAATTAAAGCGGTCCCGGTTATTCATCAGAGTCGTCTATGACAATACCCCTTGCCAAGCGTCTTCCAATAGTGAGCTATTTCCTTAAACCTGAGAACACATGCTAAAAAGGTCAGCTTACGCTGGTGAGTTCATAGAGTCTAGTTACAAAAGCAGTAGTGGACCTGATAAAGTTTAATTGCTATGTGCGACTACGGCAGACATATAATACACATTCCAATCAACAATCAATCCAATCTATAATCCACAACACAATCGAGATCTCAGCAGGGGCCCCAAGCGATTCTAGCTGGCACGATCGTAGCAAGGCCTAGAACACAAGCTACCCTGGTCTAGGTCGGATACACTTAGCTAGGCGTCGCGTTATAGCATAGGAATGCTACCCTAGACTAAGTCAACAACTGTCACACGTCTAGCCTTTCCTAGTCAACACATTATCAATTCAAAAGAGTAGTGGCAGGTCCAAGAAATAGTTTGCATTCACATAAACACATAAGATCGCAATCTACAAATCAAATATACCAAGCAACAGTCATTCTCAAATAATGCTCACACATCAAGTTATGGTTTGTTAAAAGCAACATGTATTCTCCCCAAAATAGTTATGAAAACCTTTGAAAAGAGGGGCTATGAAACTCACCTTAGCCAAAGTAATGCACTATTCACGACTAACATGACTGGAATCTAAAGCTAATCTCCATGGAATCCAGATGAGTGTACAACGAGTAAGATAGAATAGAAGTGACGCAACCTAATGCGTATACGATTATCTCAAATTACAGCTCATACGATAAAGAATTCAATAGAAAGTAATGTGTTGTAGTTTTCGTGGATTATTCGTGTCGTTACTTTCAAAAGTCCATTATCATTCCCAAAAGTTTATAATTAATATCTCAAAAGTTTAGTTTTAACGTTTTGTATGGTGGTAAGAAACATAGACGCGACGTATAACTCACGCGAAAGAAGAGAAGACATCGACATAGTCGAGACATACAGACCATAACTCACGCCAAAAAGGAAAAGACATTGAAAAACTCAAGAAATAATGATAATACTCAAGCTAGTCAAAGACTAGGAAAATGACGACAACTATTTATGACACATAAATAGGTTAAATTTTGATAATTACCCCATAATCCCAAACGTACATGTTTATAATTGAAGATAAGTTTCCATATCGCTTAATTCATACAGGTTTCTCAATTGTTACACGTACTTATATAAGTTTATAAGAAAGTACTTCTTATACGGTATATTAAGTAGTTTATTATAAATGACGCATTCGTTTATACAACGTTCCCAACCCATTACGACTTTAATAAGTTGTTTTATCAAAATAACCGTTCTCAACAAGTTTCTTGAAGATAACCCGTATTTATAAAAAACAAGTTATTATCGTAATTAATAAGGGTTTATAATTAACTAAAACCATATTCGTCGACATTATACAGGTAAATGTCTCGCTAATAGTAAAAATGTGAAAATGAAATACTTAGGCCTATCGCAAAACAAATATAATAAACTCATTTCCGAGTCGAATATATTATACTCGTTTAAGCCAAAAAGTTTAATAAAGTATAATTCATAACCAATATAACTCGTATATCAAACGTTATTCCAAATTTATAGACCGTAGTTAAACTTTATAATATATACGTAATATTTAATATTAGTTATTAGCCACGTATCTAGCTTTAATAATTACCATCTCGTTTTATAAATAACTTATTCATTATCCGATCAAGTCTTATATCGTATATTACGATAGTTTCATTCTGATATAGTTGTATAGTTAAATCGTTACAATTCATGTTGTTAAGTTTATATATTACAAGTTTACCGTTTCCTTAGTGGTCAATATTGATATATAATTAACCCATTACGTTTTTCCAATTATTTCATTGTCTTACCATTAGCCAACTTACTAGTTAACCCGTTTAGACCCGTTAACCCAAAGTTTGACCGTCCGGGTCAAACCCGAGACCAAATGACAAATCCCAAGTCAATATTCATAAATCAAGGCGAAGTGAACACCAGTTTAGCGTCCGGGTCAAACCCGACCCGACCCGTACCATTTTTGACCCGACCCGACTGGGTCAACCATTGAGTTTGACTCACACCACATGACTTGAGTCCAATCTTGACCTGGTTGAGTCAACTCGACTCACCGGGTCAACTCAACTCACAACAATCATAACAACAAATCAATCACACGTATATATCTTCTTACCACAAAACTAGTTTCAAGTATTTTATCTCATTTACTCATTTCACATGAAAAGATCACGTTAATCCCAAACTGTGGTAACGAAATAAGATCCAAATCCGGGACTCACGAAATCATGACACCATTATTTTTATACCCATTTTACCACAAGAACCATTCATTTATAAAAAAACGTGTATAGATCTTATTTTAACACATGTATATCCACGAAAATACAAACATAGCAATATATATAAATCGGTAGAAAAAAAAATAACAATTTATATAAGAGTTATGTGTTACCTAGAGAAAGAGATGAACACGAAGTGGCTGTGATGGCGTCTCTTACGGGTACAACCCGTAACCATCTAAGCTTGAATCATTAAACACGATATCACCATGAAACCCTAAATTTCGAAACTAAGATTCAAGATCTAGGGCGCGTCTTTGAGTTTTAACGCGCGTGTGATGCATAAATGGGGTCACAAGGACCCGATATATCGTTTAGAAGTGGCGGTGTAACTATCGGGGTGGCCGGAATTTGGCCGGAGTTGGTGACGGCGCCGGAACCCTAGGTGGTTGCCGAAAAACTAGAGAGATAGAGAGAGAGTTTTTGTGTGTATTTTATAGAGAGAGAAAGAAAATGAGAAAAATGAGAGAGTGGGAAAGTGTGGGAGTATTTATACTACTACAAGGGACTAAAATTTTATAATGGAAAGTATAGGGGCGGATATGTTATTATCACAGGGGCCATACATGAAACTTTCCAAAATTTTTGTAAAAGTAGATTCGGGACTCGTTTGGACCAGCAAATGAGGGATTCGTGACTCGGGAGTTACGCCAATGTTCTTAGAATATTATTTTCGATAAAAATGACTCTAAATGTCGTTTCTCCCTAAACGACGCATTGAGGAAATTACAAGTTGTCACATAAGTTGTCTATTTCCAGAAAAATTGTTGGAGGTACTTTAATTTTTATGAGCTGTGATGTTGAGTTTAGCAATATTAAGCCAAATGTAAGAATTAGGTACTTCAATTTGAGTTAAATTGTTTATTAAGCCAGTTAAATTGTTGGAGGTACTTTAATTGATACTATGACTAAGCTCGTGCATCATCAGAAAAATTGATAGTGCAACGTTTTTGCCAAACGTAAGAATTAGAGTAACTATCTTTTGCTTTAGTTATACTATCAATTTTTCGCAGTTGTTGTGTTGGGATTTTAGATATATGTTAACCATTAACCTATACGAGTACGCAGTGGATAAGGATCTAGTAATCGCAATTAGGTTAAAACACGTAATTAATAAACAATTAATTATTATAACAATTAATTAATAAAAGGGATAAAAGAAACCCTAACCTTGCTTGGCAATTGATCTTTAGTAACGGAACAAGAAACCAAAACGAAACTAAGCATCTAAAATAGATGCCTCAATGAGTATCACACACAAACCCGATAACATATACGTTCGATATAGAAGCTAGTCGAGAACGTAAACAACCCAATCAACCTTTGACAACTTGAATATTATATGAATAAGAAATCCTTTCAAACAAATTTGTCACTTTCCTGCCAAAGATATTACTGTACGGAAACAGAAAACAAAACAAGAACACAACTTTTTCTCTTTTGCCTATCCTTTACAGGTTTTGTCCGAGATAATCACCATGACCAGAAACAATTATACCACTTTGCTGCTACATGTCAACAGGGAATTTAGGAGCAGTAAACCTTCAAGTAATCACCACCTAAACACTTGGAACTTAGCAAGTTTAGGAATCAAGTAAACTTAACAAAACCCTAAACGACTTTGAAGAAAATCAATTAGGATTTTGGCAGAATCTTGGATCAGTTTTGGAGAGGATTTAGGGTATATTATTTGTACCTGTTTTGAGGATAGATTGTTTATATTGCAAACAAACTGACTTCCAACATGGAAACAGTAGATTGGTCGACAAGCTTGAAACCCAAGCCAAAGCCCATGCAATATTTTTCCCTCCTTATGCCCAATCAGTGAGTGATACACTTACGAAGCTCGTTCGGGGTCAAAGGAACTTCCTTTTCGTCGAGCAAGTTTTATAACACCCTAGGCAGTGAACCTAATCGTTGTAGTGTAGTATTAGGGTAAGCCACGGGTATTGATATCGTTCTCTAGGGGAATAGGAATGCTAGTGAGAAATTACTACGCTAAGGTTGGGGTTGAGGAAGATTCTTTTTTATCTTTTTTTTATATTTTTAGAAAATGGAAAGGTACGAATCTCGGGGTATTGGATTTGGGGGTTGGTATTTCTGTCGATTACTTCTACTTATCTAATTATCTAAACTAAGGTGAGTGTAGTCTATGTATAATTGATGTGTGCTCTTATGATGATTAAAAATGTATTTGCTTAGATGTTATTACTCCCTAGTTATCTCCTATTGATGGTTGAATTTTCACATCCTTATTTTTAACGCGTTGTGTTTTCTAAGGTCGTAGGGTATGCGTTTATCCCTAACTCTTTGAAGTTACCTAAGGCTAATGACTACGAAATCTCTAGGATTCATAAATTTAACACTAAGGTTGTCTTTGGATATTTAGCCTACAATTCCACTAGTAACTAAGGTTCAACAAAGATTAATCAAGCATTAATAACACAACGGATGACCTATCGCAGTACTAGGTCAATCACAATTAAGATAAGAAACAACCAATCAATATTCAATAACTAGGTTTCATATATCTAAGCAAACACACAAGTAAATTCGCCGGACATGGAGAACATGCAAGCATACACACAAAAAATTGAAGACATGATTGAATCAATGAAGTTAAACACTTATTTTGTTGTAAAATAGGTATGGAACCCTAAGATAACGCCTAAGACACCTTGGTTCGGTTTAGGTTTTACTCCACAAAACTACCTCTAAAATTGAAAATTCGGATTCTATATATAGTGTTACAAAACTACCTTATGCCCGTGACGCCGCCGCCTTCTCCTCTCGACACCGTCTGGATCAAATCTAGGTCATCCGAGCTGCGACGCCTACTCTTTAAAACTTGATGCCGCCACTTGTTAATTAGCAATTTGGCTACCGAGTCGCCTCATGATGTCTCGCGATGGCGTCGCACTTACAAATGGACGTCACCTTATGTTCCAACAGCCTGAGTGTCTCGATTCTTGACTTTGGCCATTTTCTTCGTATATTCGCGCCTTTTCATCCGAATAAGTGTCATTCTAGCAATTTGCCTTCAAGAGACTTAAAAAGTGAAAAGGAACGAAATTAAGTAGTAACGGATACAAAAGTGATCAATTAAGGGCTTAAATGACCCCTTAAAAGTGTACCTTTTAAATCCTTATCAAATATCCCTACACTTGGTATTTGCTTGTCCTCAAGCAAATGTGCTTTTATCCAATTAATTTATAAGTTAGGGGTCATGAAGCATTAGTTTAGAACAATTCACAACACATATAAGCCCCGCAAAAGTCATAACAAGCACGGAATTACATACTAGCACCTCACAGTGGTGTTTGATACTCACATCTCTCGGTGTATATGAAATATATCAAGTTGGAAATGGAAGATAAACACTCATTAACCGGTCCTAGTACATAGATTACCATAGGCTTGAGACTAGATCAAACCTCCATCGCTTTGGCGTAAGCACCTAGGAAAAAATATCCAAGAGGTCTTTTAAAGGGTTGTAACGTTAGGCTTACGGTAGAAAAACAAAGGGTTTGGTAGGATAGGCGATTTAGTGGTGGCAAGTCAAAAATCTTTATGTTACAAGCATGAGAAGAATGGCATTGCTAAGCCAAGACTCGACACTCTAAACTCTAGATAAATTGAAACAAACAAACATAAATTTAAAGATAGATGTAGGATGGTAGCCCGTATTTTTTTCATACACTTTTACTCTACCATCCTCTACGATAACATCAAAATAATAGGGATTTATAGGCACATCCTTACACTTGAGTTTTTATTACTCTAATACTAATTTGACCCGAATTGAAAAGATCAAAACACTTGGAGTACATTATTACACAAATAAAGGGAATTTGAATTTAACGTTCCCTTCCCGTCATTTCATAAAATTTAACTTTTCCCATGAGTCTCAATCGTCCCAAAACTGTGTACAAAGGATATGACTCGACTTAGCAACTTATGCAAGCAACTAGATAATTGAACTAAGGGTTAAGTATGATAACAATAATGCACTAAAAGTGAGTGCATACAAGGTAGGCTAAGGCGATTTGGGTGTACATTTGGGGGCGGATTGTAAACAATGCTCTTCATTGATATTCCGTAAAACCGAAACATCATGAGAACCGCGAAAAGGATAGGCTCGAGGGTTAACTAGGGTATCGTGTACTAAAGATGAGTACAACGCAAGGGTGTGGGGAATTACTCAACCGATGTGGAAGAAGTAATTATATTACGGGTATCAAACAAGGGTTATCCTAATGCCTCTTATCATTTAGTTATTCCTAACTACACAAGTGTAGTCTTACTAGTGATCTCGGTATGCATCACAAAAAAAATTCTAGAATCTATTATACTACCGGTTCACACTCGAAGCATTAAAGTGGAATGCTTTAATTCCTACAAATCTAAGGGCGATCCTCACATTTTGTGTGGAATTTAAGTGGAATTTAAGTGGTAAAGGGTTTTTGTGCTAGTCATATAACTTCCTATCCATGAGACGCTTTATTAAGACTAATGGCCCACTCCTACATGTCATGAAAAAATTTAAATTTGGTGCCAAAATTACCCTAACCGATATTTCTCATGGTTTTTTACACAAATGAAATTGGACAAAGCAAATAATCAAGGATAAGCATATTTTCAAAGTTCCCGTTTTATTTTCCCTCCTACACTTAAACGGAACATTGTCCCCAATGTTCCCCGAAAGTATCAAAGTTATGATAATAGAAGGTAAAAAACGAAAGAAACTAATACTCCCCTGATTAGCTCGGTAGGATCCGTGTGAAGTAGTGGTTAAATCTTTCTTCAAGAAGAATGTTATGCGTGAAAAGCTTGTTCCAATCTTTTGTATCTTCTTCTTGATAAATTAAACCTGCACACTTGAAGAAAACAAACGAAACCTTCGCGTAAAATCGGCGGTAACAATATATATGACTCTACTAACTAGGATATAATGCTTGTGGAATGGATGTTTATAAATTTTCTGGAAAATTAAGACCTGGAAAATTCCAAAAATTTATAAGTAGCTCAGAAAACGAGAAAAAGTAATAAGTTGTTTCGCTCCTCCCATGCCAGTTGCGACCTCGACACCGTCAGATTATCCCGACAGAACCGGTCTCGATTTTCCGAAAAAATTCTGGAACATTTTTGTCTTTAGAATCTGGAAAAATTCCCTGCAAAACATCCATTATGACTCGATACAAGCATTTGACTCGAACAAACACACATGTATATCTTTTTAATAATCGTAATTCTCATGTTCACGTTTCTTTTTGAAAACGTGTGTAATCCTCCCTACACTTATCCCTTATGTAAAATACCTTTATATGTAATAAAGACGAGGTTAAAGACAAAATAAAGCATTTTTACAAATTTAAACATGAGAACAAACAATCACTAAAAGATATACGACACACAAATAGATAATCCAACCACACAGGTCATAGATAAGTCACATCACATGCAAATATACATACACATCAAATTGTTCAAAATTCACCACAAAGTCAATGTAGTCTAGATTATTACATGCCCAAATAAAATTGTCTTAACAACCAACCATACATATCCATAAACAACCCATAAACAAACACATGAGTCACTGGGGAGGAGGTCCATAGCGATAGTCATAACCAGGAGGGAGGTGGCCCAGGTATCCATAAGGCGGGTAGTCCTCCTCCCGCCGAGGGAATGGATCAATCTGCAGGTGGGCGTCAAGATGATCTCGCACGGACAAATGCTGCATCTATCTAATGGTATGATCATATGTCCAGCTAGCCCTCTGATCTTGCTGTGCCATCCATGTGTCCGTATGGCCCATCCACGCTCCCTGGTAGGCCTGCCAATCTCCACTGGACATGTGCCTGTAGGCGTCAGCAGAACCTCCTGCTTCATCCCCCTGCTGGTATGCTGGCATCTACTGCTCTCATCATCCTCATCATCACCAACCTGATCGCCGGGCTGAGCACGAAACCATGCGTAGCCCCTACCATAATCCATGATGACATCCATAGCTTTTAGGGACTTAGCTCTGACGACCATTGGTGCTGCCACCACATTGAGGTATGCGGGTGCCTCTCCTACCAAAATGCCAAAGGACCGGGCCAACCGGGTGACAAGAATGCCTCCATACACCCTATCCTCAAACCTTACCCCACTAGCAGTCCTCAAGTAATCGGCCAACCAGAATGGGATGTTACAGTGCACCCCCTCGGCCAACATGAAGTAGAGATAGAATAGATCTGGTAAAGTGACCCGATGACTCGTGCCCTGGCGCCCTGTGATAGTGAAAGTGAGGCAACGGTGCATGAGTCTAATTCGCGGATCCCGGATCTGTGAGTCGAGGGTACTCCCAATAACGTACTCCCCGTTAGCTATTGTGTTCCAAAACTGAATACCCAACATGTCGTCCCTATGGGTAATCCCGGCTGCCAAGTTAGCCCTAAAAACATCGCTCACAGCATCCCTAGCAGCATACAGTCAAAATCTTCATCCAAAATCAAGTACCGACATAGCCCTCCATTCTCCACCAAACCTGAATCGGACCCCCTGAAACTCAATGTTATCCCGACATGAATTAATATCCATCAGATAAGATGCGTGAAATTCACGCACCAACTCGCCATACACGGGCTCACGCATCCTAAACAGCCTTTCCCACTGGGGTCAGTGAACTTGTCCCGCCTAAAATTGTTCGAGAACTCCCTAGCCAGATCATGCTCCTCAAGAAATCCCCAGTCCACAACAGCCCCTGAGTCAATAGTTTGATGAAGCAAATCATTGTAACGGGTTTGGCACTCTTCCTCAATAAACACTCCCCACCCAGCAATCGTGTCAGCTATGTTCTCTTGGGTACCAGAAGACTGTCCCCTAGTTCTCTTCATTCTTCTGCTCATCTGAAACAGGAAATCAAATAGAAGGGGAACAAATGAGTAATGTTCATGTGATAAGGACGACATCAGAAGGTTCTGACGGCGTTGCAACATAAACCTAATGCCGTCACACCGACAAAATTTTGAATCCGACATTTGCAAGGGAAAAATCCAGGTTTTTAACCATAACCCTTAACCCAAACACCCTTGTTTCAGCAACAAAGGTGCATTGGCGAGTTGGTTTTAGTTCCTAAGCCATCAAGGCTTCTCGCATAATCAAACCCACATAATAACACTACAATTCGCCTAACCTTAAGCTTATAACAAGATTCATGGGCGACATTTAGCATAGATCAAATCAATTGGGGATTTTCGGATTGAAAGGGGAAATCAAAATTGAGCAATTGACTAGACAAAGATCAATGTATATTACTTACCTTGTGGAGATTGATGCAGCAAAATAGTGAATTTGGTGTGGATAAAACGTAGTGGTGTGTGTGGGGCGGATAGAATGTGTAGGGTAGAGAATGAAAGGGATGGTTGGTGTTTTTATCCGTCTGATCTGGCTTAGTGACGGAGTCACTCTTTACATGTGACGGCGTCACGCCCAAATTTTTGCAAAAGAGAATGGTTTCATTATCCGCCTGGATCAAAAATCTGATTACTATCTTTGACAAAGATTTTGGTTTTTATTTTAAGATTTATTTTGTCAATCCACCCACAATTTCCACAAAGGTAAGCAACGCATATGTCAAACTGTCTTTCAATTGAGATTCTAGACATACCGAAATGAGGATTCTCTAATCCTGGTTTAAAACCGAAAGAGCTTTTCCCAGCATCTGGAAAGTCGGGAAGTGACACGTGCACCCTTCCAATAAATATGTTCCTAGAAAGCAAACAGGGAGTGTTTATGCAAGAATCGAAAGGATGTGATTCCTTGGGGGGGATTACCCTGCGTAATGGAATTGGAGAGGGTTTGGGAATCATTCCGACATGCTCCGGTATCGCGTATACCTTTTCTATCTTTTTTGGTATATTGTTCCTTGCGATTTCTTCATGAAGTTTCAGCATGAAGTTGTCAGATAATCCTAAGAAGGTGTCGTGAGTTTTCGCATTTGAACTGGAGGCATTTTATTTCCTTTTTTAGATTGTGGACAAATGTCAACATTATGTCCTCGAATTCATCTTGCCGGGATTTTCTTGGGAGCAAAAATTCCTTGACCGCGTTCACATGCTTATAAGCATGGGTGGTCACTTTCATCTACTGATTCACTTGTGCCTCCATGCTCATGAATATTTGTGCTCGGGAATCTAACCCGTTTTCCTGGACTACTGGAATTTCCCATCCTTCATCTTTATATTGAGCTAGGTCTTCAATGACTCCCCAACATGCTTCAGCATTGAGGTTACTTAGCCTTCCACCGGCGGCGTAATCAATGGTTCGTCGGAGGGAGGGACTGACGTGATCATAAAAGATTTGGACTTGAAGCCGAAGATCAATGCCGTGATGAGGGACTTTATGGAGTAAGTCCTTGAATTGTGTCCATGCTTCGTAGAGAGATTCACCTTGACGTTGTTGGAACATCAAGATTTCATTCCTAAGCTTAGTGGTTCTCCCCGGTGGGAAAAATTGAGCAAGGAAAAGAGAGGTGAGATCATCCCAACTTGAGATGGAGCCGGCGGGAAGTCGCTCAAGCCAATTACTAGCTTGGTCCCGTAGAGAGAATTGGAAGAGACGCAAGTGCGTGGTCTCCCGAGTAGTAGCATCGAGGTCGATGGAATCGACGATTTTAAGGAAATCCTTAAGATGCTGATTAGGATCTTCGGAAGGAAGTCCATGGAATGCACATCCGTTTTGCACCAACCGGATGGTGTCGGATCGAAGGGCCGTAGTTTGGGCTTCATCGGGAAGCTCAATGGTGTTTCTATAGCATATGTGGCTTGGTCTCGAGTATTCACCAAGAGTACGGCCTCTTGGCGGGTCATTTGGTGGTGGGTTTATGAATGGTAGCTGATTATCACCTTCCATGATGAAAAGTGATGGGGTTTATGAACAAAGGTCACGAAGAAGGGGGATAGACTACGAGGAAGCTAAAGATAAGAAAAAAGCTTACTTGATATGAATCAAGCAAGGAAACCTAAACGAGGTGAACTCCTAACTAGCTATTCTATTCCCCGGCAGCGGCGCCAAAAACTTGATACGCTTACGCAGCGTGTTCGGGGTCAAAGGAACTTCCTTTTCGTCGAGCAAGTTTTATAACACCCTAGGCAGTGAACCTAATCGTTGTAGTGTAGTATTAGGGTAAGCCACGGTATTGATATCGTTCTCTAGGGGAATAGGAATGCTAGTGAGAAATTACTACGCTAAGGTTGGGGTTGAGAAAGATTATTTTTTATCTTTTTTTTTATATTTTTTAGAAAATGGAAAGGTACGAATCTCGGGGTATTGGATTTGGGGGTTGGTATTTCTACCGATTACTTCTACTTATCTAATTATCTAAACTAAGGTGAGTGTAGTCTATTTCTAATTGATGTGTGCTCTTATGATGATTAAAAATGTAATGGCTTAGATGTCATTACTCCCTAGTTATCTCCTATTGATGGTTGAATTGTCACGTCCTTATTCTTAACGCGTTGTGTTTTCTAAGGTCGTAGGGTATGCGTTTATCCCTAACTCTTTGAAGTTACCTAAGGTTAATGACTACGAATTCTCTAGGATTCATAAATTTAACACTAAGGTTGTCTTTGGATATTTAGCCTACAATTCCACTAGTAACTATAAGCTAAGGTTCAACAAAGATTAATCAATCATTAATAACACAACGGATGACCTATCGTAATAGTAGGTCAATGACAATTAAAATAAGAGATAACCAATCAATATTCAATAACTAGGTTTCATATATCTAAGCAAACACACAAGTAAATTAGCCGGACATGGAGAACATGCAAGCATACACACAAATAATTGAAGACATGATTGACTCAATGAAGTAAAACACTTATCTTGTTGTAAAATAGGGTATGGAACCCTAAGATACTGCCCAAGACAGCCTTGGTTCGCTTTAGGTTTTACTCCACAAAACTACCTCTAAAACCGAAAAATTCGGATTCTATATATAGTGTTACAAACCGCGATATCGCCACTTTTAATTGTGACGCGTGGTCGCCGTCATTAGGGTTTCGCCTTGGCCACGTTATCATTGTGACGGCATCACCCTATGCCCGTGACGCCGCCGCCTCTCGACGCCGTCTGGATCAAATCTAGGCCGTCCGAGCATGCGACGCCCTACTCTTTTAAAACTTGATGCCGCCACTTGTTAATTAGGAATTTGGCTACTAAGTCGTCTCATGATGTCTCATGACGGCGTCGACTAAAGCGATGGCCGCCACCTTATGTTCCATGACTTGAGTGTCTCGATTCTTGACTTTGGCCATTTTCTTCGTATATTCGCGCCTTTTCATCCAAATAAGTGTCATTCCAGCAATTTGCCTTCAACAGACCTAAAAAGTGAAAAGGAACAAAATTAAGTAGTAACGAATACAAAAGTGATCAATTAAGGGCTTAAATGACCCCTCAAAAGTGTACCTTTTAAATCCTTATCAGTGAGTTAACAAGGCCCAAGGCAAAGACTCAAATCGTCCCATGTCATGTCTAAAAAACAACCCATAGTTCGAATTTAATGATCGGGTCAAGTTACATCATATCGGGTATGTATAATTAAAGTTTAAATTACGTTTGACACGTATACTCATGTTTATCGTGTGTTACCCCATCGGCTCACACACTCTTAGTCGTTTTGTCGTGTTTATAACTCCCACAAACCAACAGCTCCCACTTGGGAGTTGGTGTGTCAAATGGCACACAAAACTAACGACGGAAACGCCTAGCAAACGCTCTCACTTGCTTTTTAACTAAAAGTGTTTGAGAGAATAGTTTCGTAAAAGTTTCTCAGTAGCATGGTCATTCAATGTCTTGCTCTAATCATCCTTTGTTATCGAAGTGTCTTTGATCACTTCGTTGAATTGAGGTACGGCCCACGGTTCCCCGCTGATCGATACATGTATCGCTCGTGATCGGTATAATCAAGAATTTCTTGACAGGTTTCATGTTGCTCTAGCTGTTCTCAAACCGAACATCTCAAAGAAGACAACATGGAGTGAGTGAACCAAATAATTTTAAGTCCACCGATCGATGAAAGAGATTTGAAAACAATCGTGTATTACTCAATAGAAATTCTTTTTCAATACAACGAAGGTTTTATTGAAAATCAATTATCAATCACAAAACACCTTTTGATTTGAAATATCCGATACGGGTCGATGTGCTAAAGAAAAGAGTTGTTAAGCACAAAGACCGGTTTTTAAAGGTATCCGTCAATCCCTAACTCGAACCTGTGATTGATTCAAGAAATTGAATCGCCCATTGTTTCTGCTCAGCTTGTCACATGATTGATCCACATAATAGATCTCACATGCCACCTACCGGAGCTTGTATGATGTTGGCTCGAGGCTTTCCATCTTCATTGTGAGTGTGTAAACACATCACTCGGATGTTCGCAATACCACAAGGATAATGCGTGGGACTCAAGATATAATCTCTCTTCCACATTGTGTGAAGCAGAGAGTCTTCATTGAAAGTGTCCTAAATGAGATTTATTGATGATCTCGTGGCTCTAGACTCGATTTGTGCATATTTGGATCCTATGCCGAGACTAGGGAGAGGTCTCCTTCTTCAATATCAACAATCTCTAAGAGAAAGTCGATAGATAATGTTGGTTCTCCGTGAGAATGAAACAAGTCCTTTTAAGAGGAACTTGAGTGGTTTGGAAAGTTGAAGTGCGGTCGTCATTTGGGTCCATGACGCCTTGTCTTCAATACCGATGTTACCATCAAGAGCATATGAATTGAACCCGGTTTCGCCCTAAATTTGAATAAATGGAGGGCTATTTGTTTTCACCCTTTTCTCATTCAATTCTTTTTAATTCTTCACCACTTGAAAGCTTACCGAGACTTCATAACTAGAACCTTGTTGGGTTTTTTTCCAAGACTAGCTCGGTCTTAGTCCGCACTCTTCCCTTATCTCATTTTCTCCTTTTATCATCATACCCAGGACTTCTACACTAACTAGTGGATTGTCCCTGGGTAGATCCCTCCGGATTACACGGATCATGGGAACCAATACCTAACCTTATCATCCTTATATCACCGTACATAAAGTAAAGTTGGTCGGTCTATTTGGTATTGTTCATCCGCCATTGGATCCAATTGAAAACCATTTGAAAATCAATTCGGTACTTGTGATATATTATCAAAGCATTTTGTACCGAATTGTTTTGATATTTTAGAACGAGAACTCCCCTCAACATGTGCATCAAGTATTTGAAAAATGTTTTGCACACGGAGGCAAAAGAAAGAATTACCTTCTTTGGTTACCATCTTCTAAAGATATCAACATCACTTCCCACATTAAATCAAGTAGAAATAGCATTTCGGGAAGGATGAGGTTTCCATAAATTGCTCCCCTCAATATGTGCCTCGAGGTTTGAAAAGAGTTTTGCACATACTAGAGGAACCTGCACATTGGGATAAATGATCACATTTCAAATCATAGGTTTAAGATAGGTGCTCCCCTCAACATGTGCATTGAAAAATTGAAATCGTTTGTCACATGTGGGAAGGACAGCATGTACATCCTTATAAAACCATTTACCAATTATCGCTTTAAATCCAACATTCTCCCCGATCACAATTATCAAATCATTTGAGATTTGTGATCTCTTATAGATTTAAATTGATTTTGAAAGCTTTTAAGGAGAGATGTGACTTGATTATGAAAGCTTCTTAACTGATAAGGATCCGATTTTAAGACTTTAAACTCCATTGATAAAACATGCATGAACATCTATTGAAAACAATTTAATGCCAAATAACTTTTTAATTTAATTGAAATCATTCTCCCCCTCAATCAATGACATAGGTTGTTGATTGAGAGATAGATTTTGACAAATACGTCTCGATGATTATCAAAAATAGAGATCGAGTTATTTTTCAAAGCATTTAGTTTTCAAATAGATAAATGTTTATAGAATCGAGCATGGAATTTTGAAAACATGATAAAACATGGCTCGTTTTTTTTTTAAAACCGGTTATTGCGAAAATGACAATAAACCATTGTTTCTCTTTCTCCCAAAAATATTTTTGATTTTTGATTTTTTTTTTTTTTTTTTTTTTTTTTAAATAAAAATTCGAACAATATCTAAAGTCCCGTGTCATTCTTTGAATGACAGACAAAGACCGTAGATATTATCGAATCAAGAGAAACATGACAAAATGACAATAATTTTTAAGATTTTTCGAATTTTTCAAATTTTATGGATTTTGAAAGTTTTATATTTTCTATTTGATTTTTGAAGGTTTTATAATTTTGTATTTTGTTTTCGAATAGATATATACAAGAGATAGAAGAAGATAGACCTTTACTCCTCGCCTTCCTCCTGAAGACGTTTGAGAGTTTTCGTTGAAGGCTTTTCAAGCCAAGACGTGGAAGAATAAACTCAAAACGCTCTCTTGGAAGAGCTTTGGTGAAGATGTCCGCTAACCGATATTCGCACCTCACAAAATATAGTTCCACCACACCTTTTTCCACTTGTTCCCGATGAAATGATGTCGAATGTCGATATGCTTTGCTCTTGAGTGTTGAACGTTGTTGCATGAGAGCAATAGCACTTTATTATCACGAAGAGGAGGGATTTTGTTGAATTCAAAGCCATAGTCGATAATTGAGATCTCATCCATAAGATTTGAGCACAACAAGATGACATGGCTATGTATTCAGCCTCAGAGAGGAAATAGAAGTACTCATTTGCTTTGAAGACCAGCTCACAAGCTTATCACCCAAAAACCGAGCACCTCCGGATGTGCCGGCGTGTATCTTGACAACCTGCATGATCGGCGTCTGCATAGGCCGTTAGTGACATACCGGTGTCCTTCGGGTGCCATAGTCCCATATTGATGGTTCCTTGGAGATACCGAAGACCGCTTAAGCGCTTCAAGGTGCTTTTAGTAGGCTTAGCACGGTATCTAGCACACATGCAAACAAATGAACAAGATGTCCGGTCTACTAGCGGTGAGATACATCGTGATCCAATCATACTACGATATTTCGTTTGGTCAATCATGATCCCCGAGTGGTCCTCATCTAGTTTGGTTCGATCAATCATGGGGTGTCAACAGGGTCACTTGAATCAAATCCAAATTTCTTTAAAATCTCTCATTGCATATTTAGATTGATTTATGAAAATGCCTCCGGACTTTGTGAAATTTGTAATCCCAAGAAAAATGACATTTGTCCCATCATTGACATTTGAAACTTTGAACTCATTTCATTAGAAAACGATCACATTCCATTGGGTCGATCGAGGCAAAATAATATCATCAACATAAATTTGAACATGAGTTAAATGTTTGCACGACTTCGGTGAACAATGTAGGATCAATGCTCCTTTCTTTGAACCGGTTGATAGAAGAAACTTTGATGATGTATCATACCATGCCCTTGGAGCTTGCTTTAAACCGTAAAGAGCCTTCTTCAAACGATAAACGTGAGTAGGATGCTCTTGATTCACAAATCCTTGAGTTGGGCGGCGTGACGACTTCTTTAAGATCTCCGCTCGAAATGCCGCCTTTACATCCATCCGATAAACCACCATGTTCTTACTTGCGTGATTAGCGAAAGATTTTGATTGCCTCGATTCGAGCAAGCGGAGCAAAGATTCTTCAAAGTCTATACCCTCCTCTTGACGATATCCTTTAGCAACTAATCGAGCCTTGTTCTTCAACACATCACCATGCTCATCAAGTTTCACTTTGAAGATCCATTTAAGGAATATAATCATAGTACGCTGAGCGGTACTAACTCCCATACATCAAGTCGATCAAACTCATGAATTTCATCTTGCATGGCATTGAACCAAATTGCCTTCATTCATGGCGGTTTTAACATCTTTTGGTTTAATCTTAGATAGTACGGAGTTGAAGAAACACCATAAGGCATCGGTTGCGAGTTGTTTCCGTGTTGATACGGGGCGAGAGGATTTCCAATGATGTTGTCTAAGGGTGATCGTGAGTCCATTTTCTTAGGTGTTCATGTGGCGGTTGTTGAACCGAGGTAGTGAGTCGATGTCTCCGAAGAAGATGGTTCGATGATGATTCGTGAGTAGCAAATATGTTTTCAAATGGAGCATCTTCGAGAGTTGCAAAGGGATTAACTTCATTATTGATGCGTAAACATTTCCATGATGTACATTTGAAGAATGATGATTTGTTGATGAGATCAAGGATCAGCGGGTGCTTCATGACTTAAAGATATTGAGACGAGGATTGACTTCATTCATCGGAATATGAGCATCCTCTCATGTGGGATCATCACCTCATTAGTAATTGAATCATCGGTTCATCAAACATAGGATCAAACAATTTCTTTACATCATCTTCGGATGGAGGTACATATGGAGTTTCTTGAGTAGAGTTTGGAACAAGAGATGAACCAATGGGATTGTCTTGAAGTCGGGTCTGAATGGAGTGTCCAGAGCCATTTGACCGGTCGACTCATCAAACGTAACGTGAATTGTTTCCATGATATTTCGGGTTCTTTTGTTGTAGATTCGGTGATCCCTTTTGTTTGGTGCGTATCCTACAAATACTCAATGTCGACTTTAGCCCTAAGTTTCCTAAGTCTTGACCTCATTCGTTGGATAGCACAATGCACCAAACACACGAAGGAAAGAGATTGGGTTTTCGTTGTGGACAAGTTCATATGGAGTTTTCCATGTATAGAGTGGATTAGGGAACGATTTTGTGTATAGCATGCGATGGCGATTGCTTGACCCGAGAAACATTGGAACCTTTGAGTAAATCAACATTGTTCTAGCGGCTTCAACCGAGTCCGATTTAGTCTTTCAACTACACTGCTCATTGAGGAGTTCGTGGAACACTTCTTTGATGACCGATTCCAACGCTTTCATAGAATTCATTAAGTTGTTTGTTGACAAACTCGGTTCATTGTCTGCTCGACAATTCGACGGTTTGTTAAGTCGAACTGCAATTTGTTTGATGAGTTTGATGATGATATCGGAGTTTCATCCTTTGTCCTTAAGAACTTGACCGGTGAATCTAGAGTAATTATCAACCACAACTAACACATATTTCTTCCCAAAGATATTCTCGCACCTCATAGGTCCGCATAAATCCATATGGATCATATGAAGAACTTCGATGAGTTAGTAGGTTTGGGTTTATGGGCATACTTCTTGCTTTTACCCAATTGGCATGTTTGAACAAAGATGATCCTTTTCATACTTTAGTCTAGGTAAACCTACCACTAAGTCCTTTACGGAAAGATCGTTGATGGTGCCAAGTTCAGTGATTGAGACGACGATGCCATAACCATGACTTTGTTTTGAATCCTTTGATAACAAGTAGATTGAGAAGCCCTCATCATGTCATCAATAGAGATGGTATAAAGATTTGACCCGAGTTCCTTTTAACAGTTCTTTACCATTAAGATCTCTAACAAAGCGGTGTATGTTTTCAAGGCAACTTCTAGATCGTAGTCACGAAATTGACCAACAGAGAAATGATTATGACCCAAACCTTCTACATAGTAAACTCTAGAGATGACACTATCACCAACAACATAATCTCCATAACCCATAATAGCAATCGAAATGATCATTACCAAATCTAATGGTCCGATGAATTTGCTCACGAAGTTCATGAGCCATGACCGGTCTCCAATCATATGCTTGGAACAACTGAGTCCAGTACCACGTAAGCGATTTGAACGATCCGCGGTTGAACACGAACAAGAATGGATAATCGGATAATTGGGATCCCATGCAAGAATGGGTTCCATTTGGTTAGTAACAATGTTTGGAACACCCACATCGAAAATAGAAGCATTCATATCGAGAGTGAGGCAATGGAATCGTTGTGAATAGATGCAAGACTAGTGTCGACCTTAGCCACTGCTTCACGGTGTGATCACTTCTTAGGGAATAGTTCTACCAAGAGGCATCCATTTTCTAGTGGGCATTATCGATTAGTCTTAAGACCAACAGTGTCCAATAAAAGCCTATTTTATCAATGTTCTTCCCGGTTTCACCGTTTTCTAACTTTCTTTCGTTTTGCCTTTTAGCCTTCTTAGCATGAATTTTAGCATTAACAATATTAATCGGACAAGTAACATCATTAGGCGTAACATTAACACCACATTCATGATTAGAAATGTAATTCAAGCATATTAGTACAAGGTTTGCAAATAGTATCCAATTCAATTAATTACAATACGCCTATAGCAAATACTAGAATCAACACGATTTGTTTTATTCAATTCAATCTTAAAGTTCCTAGATTGTTCTTCACTTTCTTCCAAAGGCACATTCTTAGCTTGAGAGGTCCTATCATTCCTTGTATTGTCTTGAGACTTTGACCGCTCCGAGATACCATTAAACCATGGATTATGGATCTTAAATCATTCCATATAATTTAACCATTTAGAATCTCGTTATAGATTTTAATTCGGATATACCAAATGTAATCAAGAATCATCTTGCATTACCCTTTGGGTTTGGCAAAACAATTATCCGATTAAACGGAGAGGCGCCATGGTATCTTTCTCACATATTAAGTGGATTAACGGAGAGGCGCCATGGTATCTTTCACGCACATATTAAGTGGATTAACAAATCCTTTATTGACTACAAGTGTTGTGGATCTTGCTCACATCACTCCGAAATATAGCTTTATAACTACCTTGTTCAGATAGCATTTTGCATTTACTTACAAAAATGATATCCACACATGACAGAACTTGCTTGTATCTCTCAAGTCTAAGGATGAAGATAACAAACCATTTTCAATACTTTACTTATGACAAGGATCCAAAAGTAAATGTTTGAAAGTTGGGGAATCCAATATGCATCTCTAGTGAATACATATGAGTTTGGCGGGAACAATCCACATTATCGTTAGAATATAACCAACACTCACATTTGCCTTACATAACAATATTCCTATATTGTTAACCGAAAATTGACATATTAAATAATAATAAAATCATTCAAGGATTAAACATGCAAATATAGGATAACAATTATTATATGAATAAATAACAAATACCAGGTATCTTTATTTATCATAAAATAAAAATTGGCTTTCAATCCCAATTACCCAAATACTAAAAGAGATATGCATGAGACTCATTTAGTAAGTTGAAGCCTAATGTTTCCAACATTCTCAACCTTTCTTTTACAAGAAAAACTAAATAGTCATTTGAGTAAACTTTCCGAATACTTTTTTTAAATTTCACATATAGTGAGTGATTTGAAATATAAGATGAGTGTCTTATCTCATATGTTCATACTATTGCAAGAGTTATAGTATAGAGATGTCGTCTTACCTTTCATGAGGTATTAGAAATCAACGACATACTGACAATCATCTTTACAGTTTCTAAAAGTGTAAAGTATTCTCATTCCTTAATGTGTATTGCAACAATGCTCTATGTTGAGCATAACTAGTCAGAAATCCTACTACAACTAGTACTAATAATCCTCTAGCATCATTTGTACTTATACAACACTTTGCTTTATAATTCGTAAACATCTATATTAACAATAATCTAAACTCTCTCAATTAGATATTGTTGTTGTAAGCTCATTTTGTTCTTATACAAAAGCAACAACTAGTCTTATACACAATATAATATATACATGATAAACCCTTAGTTTAAAAATACAAGGTTTTCATCCATGTAAATTATTACTCCAAGTGAAATATATCATTTAAGACTTGCTCGAATGATATATTGCAATTGTGTCAGACTTAATTTTCCGCATTTGTTTATTCCATATAAACATCTATTCCAAGGTTGTTTGTTTTATTCCCTAAATTCCAAGTGAAGTTTCATTCTAAGCTTAAGGATCAATATCTAGCTTAAATAGAACGATATCTTCAACATGTAAATTTTAAGGAAAAACACATTGCTCCCACTCAATGCCAGATGTACTCAAGAGTTATCTTAATTCAATCAGAATCATATTGTAAGTAAATTCAAGATCTCAGCTCTTAGATGCATGATCCAATCCAAAACATGGATTGCTTAAGTTTTGTATACTACTTAAAGATAATATAGATTCATAACTCTTTTGATTACACACCGTCCTCGCAAAAGGTAATCATAAAGAAAGAGTTATTAAATCTAATTGGCATATTCAACATACAAATCACATGTATGACAATTAAATATCTTTATATAATAAATGCTTGTATTATATAAGAAAATTTAATCATAGTCAATTGCTTAAGTATGATTAAAAACTTCTTATAAAATGCCAAACATTAATATGTATACAATTTTGTCCTTGTGAGTCAATCTTCAAAATAAACTCATTCCAACCTCATAGGTTAACTGTTAGGCGAAATAACAATCAAGCTCAAAACTCAAATTGCCTTTTAAGGACTGCATTTTATCATTCATAGTTCTAAAACATTTATCAGATTCAAGATGTGATAATATATTTCATTAGATAGATGATTTACAATAATCTTCTAACTTATATCCCTCAGCATTGATATAAAAAGTCAATCAAGTGATGAGGCATCCTTTCGAATTTCTGAATGAGAGTAATCATTATACTTCGGTCGACATTTTCATGTTTAACCTTAGTATGGCATTAATAAGTGGATTTTAGAAGGTTAAGTATTTTGTTCTCAAAAACTTTGAGATATGTATATACTCCCACTTACTTTTGAAAGTAGAGACAATTCTCTAAATACTAAGTATTTAAGCAACAATAAATTGTTCTTTATGGAGAATCACAAAATACATTTTAAGTTCTCTTCTCAAGATTTGTTAATAAAATGCTTCATAAGATTTTAACAAATTCAGAACTTAAATCAAGACATAATGGAATTCCTTCCAACAACTCAAATTAGGGTTTATAGAAAAACTCTAATTTAGTATCACTCTTTAACCAAAAATTCTAACAAAAGTTTTGTGTTTCGTCAAGCTAGGAAGAACACTAAAACTACAATCTTCAAGCTAGGAAGTGTAGAAAATCAAAAATCCAAAAGGGTTTATGATTCAATTGGTTTGAGTGGTAAAACCTCAAATCCCTAATGAATTAGGGTTTTCAGTTATGGGTTGTCTTGAATACCTTCTAGGTTTGAACTATATTGAGTGTATCCATGACACACGCAATTTCTAACCTTGATATGTTTTGGAGGTAGAGCAATTAAAGCTATCAATAACCAAACAATACGAATAAGGTTTGATCCAACACATTAGACACACCATTATGAAGTGGTATCCTATGGGTTATTAGAATTGTGAAACTATATCATCATTCTATAGATAACTTAATTCTCTTTGGATCAAATACTTGTCAATTGGTTCAAGCCAAATTGCATATAAAGTATTTACGAACCAAGTACATGCAATAATGTATATTCATTGGACAATACAAGAACCTTATGTTCACGTGGTCACAAGAAGACATAACTGTTCAAGGATTATATGTTCATGTGTTAACAAGAAACCAGAACATTTCAATAATACATTATCAGTCTTTGAATAATTCAAAGCCTTATGTTTATGTGTTAACAAGAAGACATAACACATTTACTATATATACTTTATGTTATAAGTCATTGATTAATGCAAGGACTTTATAATTATGTCTTAACATGTAAGCATAATTATACTAACAAAAGTAATCATGAACGCAAACTATTAAGTTCTATAGTAATTTCAAGCTAATTATATACTTCAGAATTATGATCATTATCATATAACCATAATTATGTTGACTAAAACATGTAGTCAAATGTTGAAGTATCTTAACACTATATCATAACATTTGAATGTAGTAGGGCAACAAACATCTAGCGTGTTCAAGTCCTAGTAGAATCATTATTAGAATGTAGTAGGGCAATAAACATCTCATGTGCTTAAGTCCTAGTAGAATTCTTATTGACATGTAGTAGGGCATTAAACATCTAACGTGTTTAAGTCCAAGTAGAATTATTAGTTTCCTTTACCTTGCGGTCAAGAGATACCAATAATATTGTTGTTCCTTGCATACACTTTGAGATTTCTCCCACTTGTGAAAGGTACAACATCATATTATGAAAACAAACAACACGTGATTGATTGTTCAAACAATATGATAATGTCATATATAAATCATAAGTAGTTTTAGAACCATAACCTTTAATAAGGAATTGTGGATTATTATTCTATAGATAACACTTCAAGAAGCGACAGCAGAAAGGCAACATGTCATCTTATAAAATAAAATGCAATTTTCCTTTAAGCAATGGTTGTTCATATTCGGAAAGTAATGGATTATTTCCCGTAGCTCCCATTGAAATTGACAACATTACATGAATGATATTTTAGTTATAAAATGCAACTGCTCCCACTGGATTTGTCAACATTGTGAGTGTTACATTTCCAGTAGAAGGCATATAGCAGTTTTATATACTTTCCTATTCTCTTCAAATGCCTACGAGTAGCATGTACTTAGGTATTGAGCAGAGTATATGAAGTTTTACTTATGTAGACAATGGACTAGCCTTTCTTTTATTTAATTAACTTGAATCTTTAGCATGCAATTCCTCCTTTATCGTCTATGTTATGTGTATATCAAAATAGACCCAAAATAACCAAGAAAGAGCCGTTTATTGTTAATATTTGTTGTTTTATTAAGTTTATGCATGTGCAGGTACGTAGAGTAAAGTAAAGTAAAGTAACGCCCAATGCCGTCTTCCACGGGTTATGAGAACCCAATACCGTTTCCGGTGTATGGGGGAGGTTAATATGTAGACAGCCTTACCCCTACCTAAGGTAGAGAGGCTAGAGGCTGCCCAGCTCTACCAGGTAGAAAGGACCTCCGACCTAGGAGTGAGGATCGAACCCACGACCTCTAGAAGAGGCGACCTCCGATCCAACCCTACTTGTTTGTGCATGTGCAGTGACGGATGATAAAACACAAAAAGAAAGCCAACGACGAAAACCGAACACTGCTAAAGCTGGAATGGAAGGTCAGAATTGAGCATTTGTGAAGATTTTCATGCTGATAGGATGATTTTGAAAGATATGATCAAGTTTAAAGAATTGGCAAAATCAGTCCCTCAAGTTTTAGCATTTGGCAAAAAATACCCTTGAGATTCAAAATTGGCAAAAGTGGTCCTTTGATTATTTGAGATTTTCAAGTTTAGCCCTTGGATTACATTTTCTGAAATTACAAGTTTGGTCCCTGGATTTTCAAAATTGTACACCTTTAGTCCCTAAATGTTAAACGGATCACTTATTAAGTCCTTATCCATTTTTGACTAGCCCATTCAAGCCCAATACACTAAACCAAGTCAAAGCCCATCTATCAAACCAGTCAAAGGCTAAAACTATTTTGAACCCTTTCCATGATCTGACCCCAGTCACCAACCAAATGAACCCCTCCATACCCCAGTCCCAAGCTCGTTATAAATAGGACCCCATTTCTCACATTGTATTCATGTAATTTTCTGAGTAGGAATAATTTTAATATAATGTTTTTAAGCTTTTAGTTTAATCCAGTGTTTGTATTTCTAAAATGTATTGAATTACTTATTAATGAAAATTTTAGTTATTCACAAATTCTTAGTTAATTTCTGTTCTTAACATTTCAGTGTTTGAGTCTCATCTTGTTAGCTATACATTAAGCTTATTTTCATTTCAATTCAGCTTTTAAGTTTTCCAAAGCAAAAATCTAAAAAAAAAAACAGAAAAATACTTGAAAATATAAAAAATAGTAAATATGTTTTGAAGTTTGATTATAATGGTTAATACTGTTCCCACAAGCTCTTATAAGCTCCTCTCTAGCTTATTAGGTGCTTGATAATTCTCTACTCAGATCTTACTTTCAAAAATCATTCTGGTCAACAAAAGGTCAAACTGCAGTTATCAACATCATTTGGTTCTGAATTGCTGTTACAGTCATGCATATGGGTTGATAATAGTGATTTTTGGGGTTGAGAATAGAATTAGATAAGGGATTATTGATCATTTTGGCAAGCCATAGTGGTTGGACCTCATGTGAGTACGAAATCCTCATTTTAAATCTGTATCAGCTTGTTAAAATTGTTAGTTAGCATTAATCTAGTCTAATTTAGCTTACTCTTAACTGTTCTCTTGCTAATTTCATCAGTGCTGTCATTCATTTTAGTCTTGCATTAAATCTGTTTGATATTGCATCAATTAGTGCAGATTAGTTTTAGTGTTAGTTAGCTGTTAAGTGTGCTTAATATAGTTGTTATTCAGCTTATTGAATCTGGTTTGAAGGATAGTTTAGGTTAGATTTGAAGTTTTGTTGAATAAAACTTGAGAATCTGTCTTAAACCAGTGTTTGGTATAAGCTGGTATTTGGAGTTTTATAGCTTATCAGTGGTTAGACTCAGTTGCTTAAGTCTGACTTAGGTTCACTATAGTCATTTTAGTAAATCATTTACATATTAGAACATCAAAAGTCAAAATCACATAAAATCAGTTCTAGTTTCCATTTCTGTTTGATTCAGCTGATCATTTCTTACATTTAGGTGTTAATATAGATATTATAGCTTGCATTAGTCATAAATAGGTCTTTAACATCATTCTCATTCCATTTTATAAGCTTTGAAATTGGTAAAAGTCAATTTAATAATCTGTTTCAAAAAGTCAATTGAGCAGTAGTTTGTGTTTTTCAGCACTGATTTTTCTAGATTTTTACAAGACTCAATTTAAGACCAAATTGGTTGAAACTCTGGATTTAAGGAGTTTGTTTGGTTTTTTTCATCAAGTGATTTTTAGATAAATTTTATAAATTTTCTAAATCATCTTTACAAGCTCTTAAACTTGGTATGTTTTTTTAAAAGGTGCCCTGTGCACACCTGATTTTGGCTAAACAGTCAACTTGCAGAGATCAAAACAAGTTCACCAAAGCTTGTTGTGAGCTAAACTTTGGTCTAAACACTCTTTGGTGGGTCATCTTTAGTATCCAAGTGCTGGATTTCACTTTGGCTTATTCCATAAGCTTTTGCATAAGCTTAAAGGTGGGGGGTTAGAGCTGTTTTAGCTTATTTGAGAAATCAAACCAAATCATGATAGCTTGATAATTGTAGGTGTAGATTAGTTGTAATTGGTTGTTTTAGAGTATTTTTAGCATAATTTAGAATTTGGTAGCCTTTAGTTCATTATAGTAGCCATTTGCATATTTTAGGCAGCTTAATACTAAGCAGTTACACATCAGCCCCATTTCCAGTAGTGCAAAGTAGTTTTTGTCATTTTTCCTAGAATCTAAATAATATTTTAGATTTTCCTTGAAATTTTCATATTTTTTTAATTAGCATTTAATACAAATTAATCAGAAAAAGTTCAAAAAATATGTTTTCAATTTTCATATATTAATAAAAATATAAAAAGCCAAAAAAAAAAATTTTCCATAATTTTCCTAGTTCAAATAGTAATTTTTAGCAATTAAATTAGTTTTAAATAGTTTTTAAATCAGAAAAATACAAATCCAATTTTGAAAATTCTTTTTAGTCATTTTAAATTTTTGATAAATGGTTTCATAATTTTATCACTTGTTTTCATAATGTTTAGTTATTTAGTTCCATTTTTAAAATTAGAAATTAGTTTTTAATTCAAATAAATTCAAGAAAAATCATAAAATTAGTTTTAAATCTGAGTTAATTTTGAAATATCATTTTCCACTTTAAAATAATTTTAGATCATTTTTAGGACTTAGTTTAGAATTAGTTGCATTTAATTCGCGTTTCATTTAATTTGTATTTTGCGTTTTAGTTATAATTTGCATAATTTGTCATTTGCATTATAGATTTAGTACTTTTATATGTTTCCCTTTACTTTCCCTTGCCCCGTAGTGTAGAAATCGCAAAAATCCCTTTTGAAATATCCAAATCCCGATAATCGCGACGTGAGTTGAAAATTCCATTCAACCCTCGTTCGGAACGATCTCGGTGCTCAATCCTTTGAGTTACCCATATACTACAAATCTCTATAATTGATTTCTGACGAATAGTCTACAAGGGTATTTAGCACTTTAGGAATAACCAAGAGTCCAAGAAAATTACCTAGCGAATATCCTAGTAATTTATTTATTCTTTAAACTCATACATCATGACAAGTGCAGGATGTTATTTATTTTGGTAGCTCTAAACACAATGTTTCCAGTTACACAAAATCTTCTATTTTTCAATAAACTAGACGCTAGACATCCTTTTGGTGCGTCTGTGCGCACCTCTTTGAACCCCCGTTTGAGTTTGTTCTAGTGGGTGAGCCGTACATCCCAAGTGTCCATAGCGTCTAGTTTTTAAATTCTTGAAAACGTGTTTCATCATATTTGGTCACTTTATTTAACAAAAACGATTTTCCATGAATCAAATAGCAGGTCACAATTGAGCATGTTATTTTGGCGTGTAAATAAAGACCAATATTAATGTTATGGTTACGATATGTATTATTCCATATTGCATACTATTAGGTGTCAAAGCGAGTAATAATGCATATATAGGAATCACAAACATATAATCATAAACATCAATGTAAAACACATATTGTTCCGAGTTCTCTTGCGAGTCTTCCCCAAAAGGAGAACCATAAAACCGTCACTAGGATACAATACCTAGATCGCCCCATACATCACAAAAGCAATTGAGTGGGTCTTGTGGCCGGAAAACACATAAAAACGCATGGCAATCTCAATTAACAAGTAATTACGTAATTTTATGTATTTAATAAAAAATATGTAATTCTAATTATCATTATAATTCTAATTAACAATTAATTAATTCTTATTAGCAAGTAATTCTAATTAACATGTACTTCTAATTATCATGTAATTCTAATTAACAAATTAATTCTAATTATCAATATAATTTTAATTTGTGTGTGACTAGTTATTTTTTATTAAAAATTGACAAGTATTGCATATAGTTGTCAAAGCAAAATAAAACAAATAACTAAATTAGGTTTCATGCGGCCTTTTAAAGCGTGTAACCCATAATCGCAAAAACGAGATGACTCGTGATGCCACTGTTGGGATTCTAGAACTATGTTAACCATTAACCTCTACGAGTACACATCGGATAAGGATCTAGTAATCACAATTAGGTTAAAACACGTAATTAATAAACAATTAATTATTATAACTATTAATTAATAAAATGGATAAAAGAAACCCTAACCTTGCTTGGCAATTGATCTTTAGTAATGGAACAAGAAACCAAAACGAAACTAAGCATCTAAAATAAATGCCTCAATGAGTATATCACACACAAACCCGATAACGTATACGTTCGATATAGAAGCTAGTCGAGAACGTAAACAACCCAATCAACCTTTGACAACTTGAATATTATATGTATAAGAAAACCTTTCAAACAAATTTGTCACTTTCCTGCCAAAGATATTACTGTATGGAAACAGTAAACAAAACAAGAAAACAGCTTTTTCTCTTTTGCCTATCCTTTACAGGTTTTGTCCGAGATAATCACCATGACCAGAAACAATTGTACCACTTTGCTGCTACATGTCAACAGGGAATTTAGGAGCAGTAAACCTTCAAGTAATCACCACCTAATTAAACACTTGGAACTTAGCAAGTTTAGGAATCGAGTAAACTTAACAAAAACCCTAAACGACTTTGAATAAAATCGACTAGGATTTTGGTAGAATCTTGGATCAGTTTTGGAGAGGATTTAGGGTATATTATTCGTACCTGTTTTGAGGAGAGATTGTTTATATAGCAAACAAACTGACTTCCAACATGGAAACAGTAGATTGGTCGACAAGCTTGAAACCCAAGCCAAAGCCCATGCAATCTTTTTCCCTCCTTATGCCCAATCAGTGAGTTATCAAGGCCCAAGGCAAAGACTCAAATCGTCCCATGTCATGTCCAAAAAACAGCCCATAGTTCGAATTTAATGATCAGGTCAAGTTACATCATATCAGGTATGTATAATTCAAGTTTAAATTACGTTCGACACGTATACTCGTGTTTATCGTGTGTGCCCCCATCGGCTCACACACTCTTAGTCGTTTTGTCGTTTTATAACTCCCACAAACCAACTGTATGTATCTAATTGTTGGGTAAAGATTGTTCGTTTAATGAAATTATGGTTATATGGATGTTTCCGTGATTCAAAGTATATGTTCTTATGAAACATTCATATTTTTATTTATTGGTGTTTGTTTAATTGCAGTTTTCAACGGCATTGTAAGTGAGCTCTAATGCAGCTGTTGCGGTTTTTTTATCCTATAGGCCGCGATCAATGTTGACGGGCTCGGAAAAACTTGAGACCGTCCGTATCTTGGCGGGGCAACATGCTATGTTTGCAGCCATGGCGGGCGTGTCCGGTTTTTTGGGTGAGTACTTATATGACCGTCATTCTTGGACGGGTTAGGATATAATGGGAGAGCGGTATGAAATTCCATTGTATTTTATTCCGCCTTAAACTAAATACGTCGTCTTAGGCGAGCTTTGAAGCCTGTTTGTACTTGGCCCATTCTTGGACGGGTTGTTCTTCTAAGGATTATATACTTATATCTATGACGTTGTCTTTGGGCTCGATGTTCTGAAACAAGGAAGCATGTGTATGATTTTTGGCTGTGATGATTCTCATAGTATGAGCTAAATGAAACGGGTTAGTAAAGATTTGGATGTAACATGGCGGGGCAATCACCGGACGGTATGGTATTAATCATAAGTATACAACCGGGTGTGTTTGCAGGAATGTCCGTGTTCAAATGTTTATGTGCCATGATTCTCGGTTATAGATCTGAGCCTAACTTAAATTTTTTTTGGGTTTGTTAATTTTTTTTGGTTTGTTAATTGTCCAGCTTTTGGTTAGCTTATCTATTTCTGCTGATTTCGACATTTGTTCGACATTTGTGATTTGACCTTTGCGACAATGGTTAAAGATGCAACAATGGTTAAAAATTCCTTGATGCTTACACTGAGGTATAAATTTTTTTGTTAATCAGTTTAATTTTAGGTCATGCATATAAAGCGTTTGATAAGTTGTCTATTTCCATAAAAAACGTGGTAGGAATCTGTGTGCAAGCTGGCCAGTATCTTTTTGGATTCTAGATATTCATGTCAGGCATAGCGATATGTGGCTTGATATTGATAATATGTCATATAAGGTAATTAGAGATTATTGGTTGCTTTTTTTGTATAACTTCAGTCTAATGCCATATTATGTTTTTCATCAATGCAGGAACCAACAATTGTCGTAGATTTTGCGTTGGACAAAGATATTGGAAGTTCAAAAAATAAGGTATGGAGGCTTAAATATGATTGTCGTAGATTATGATTATAATCAATGATAACCTGTTTAGATTATAGTTTTTTATCTGATTTTGAAAACAAAGACGAATGAGATTAAATTAAAAATCAGTAAAAAATATGGACATGGAAAAAAGTAGCAGTTTTAGATCTCTTCTAAAAAGGAGTCGTGACAAATAGGGCAACATAAAGGTTGCTGGTCTTGGTGGTGAAGTCGGGTTGTAGAGAGGTTGGTGGGTGTCGGAAGTCCATATGAAGGTTTGAGTTTTATGGCTTCAATAACCGGAGTTTGATGCACAGCTTCAATACGGTACGCGTTCTGTTAGTTTTTGTTTTGGGGCTTTGGTGTAAAAGGCGTGATTCTCTGTGTGTTGGTTGGGTTTCGAGTGATTAACAATTGTGTTAGCTTTAATTTTATAAAAGTTGGTTTTGGGCTTTTGGGTTTTTTTTTTGTAAGAAGCTAGAATTTTTGGACTGTCATATGGATTTTGCGTGAATGATAGGTTTTTGAACTGTGAATGTTGGTAAAGTTTTTATATAAAAAGGTGCCGTTTTCCCATACCCTGCCACGGCGGGATTGGGTTTGTTGTTGTTGTTGTTGTTGTGTAGTAAAGAAGAATCAAGATCTTTGGCTTTGACTCCAAGATGGTTTGTCGCTATAGTTTTTGTTATCTTCGTTACGGGATTTTGATTTTTGAATTGAATTATGTCTTTGATTAACGAAACTTGATTGGTCTGACAGTCCAGTTATTTGTTAAAGTTTGGTGATATTGAAGCTGTCAAAATAAGGTACGCTTTATTTCATTGGCATAATTTCATATATATATCCTTTCATAGATGAATAATTACATGTATATCCTTTGTACTAGTTTTTTATGCATAAAATACAATGCTTTTATTGCATTAAAAGGATATATATGTAACTATTTTATTAATGATGTTTATATTGTGTGGTAACATTTTAGTTGTTAGAGGGTTTGGGGGATTTAAGGTTTCTTATTTGTTATCTTTATGTTTTGTGCAACGAAAAAGGGGGAGAGATAAGCAATTTAATTAACTTTAGGAAACGATTTTGATCACAGGCGTTTGGAGTTGCAGATCTGTGAGCCGCGTTATGCAGCCTTTAGCCGATTCACACGACCACAGGCGTAGGTATCACATCGCCTTGTAATTTGATTTTTTTATTGGGTGTATACAGTTGTAAATATGTTTACATCATTACTTTTTTATGTACTACAGATCCATATGGTTCCAAATCCGAAAGTGATAATACCAGGCATAGTTTTTCGCTCTCTAGGCCTTTGTCTGTAGTAAGGAATTCGTGTGCTACCAACAACGACGTAAGCGACTCAGAATCTTCATAGAGAAACAATCGCCAGCATACAGGTAAATTTGCATTAATTATTAGTTTATTTATTGATTTATTTGTTTTCGTTACGGTAAACTGGCAAAAAATGCTATGTACTAATACGTATCTAAAACCTACTTTCTTAGTCATTTAATACAACGTGCTTGCCATTTTGTTTTACTATGCAGTTTGTTGTATTAACCGGTAAAACAGATAGCAAGTATCACATATGTCATCTAATTCAACATGCTAATTATTATGAACTTTCATTTCCCTTCTGTAGTGGAAACATTGTTTGATTGACCCTTTGGAATGAGCTGATGGATATGTACATGACACTACAACAACCAATTGTTACGGCCGTTAGTTCGTGCTTTGTCAAGAGATACGCAAGTATATTCATATCCAGTTAACAAAATGTAAGTTATAAGGATATTATATTTAGGGAAAATGATGCAAAAAGACCGCGCGCCCTGAGGCTAGTCACTTTCCGGACCACTTTTATTTTTAATTTGAAAATGGACCGAGGGCTGTCATTTGGCAACTCATCGACATTGTGACAAGTGTCCCGTATGTGTAAGATATTGTTTTTGGGCAACGAAAAACGCGCTGGGCAACAGTATATTTTAATCAGGGTTCTTTCGTCATTTTACATCAGATAGAAAGTACATATTTTGAATAGTCAAAGTACAATTGCTATTCAAAATTCCAATATCCACTGGCACAAAATTACAAAAACATCCATAGTTACCGTTTTTCTCTGTTTTTCCTTCTCGCACAAAAGTGTTCTTAATGACTGTTTTTACAAACCAAACCGTCTTCTTCGTCAGCCCCTTTCTTCCTTGTAACGTCAGTTATGTCACCGTCTAGAAAGCTACAGTGTTGATTGCAAACCACATTCGATTGATCAAATATGGTACGTAAATATTCTTCTCGTTGTTTATTACATGTGCTTTAATTGCAATTGGTTCTATGTTATAATAAATCGTTGTTGCTATTCGATTTATACCTTATATACGTGTTCATTCCATTTTATAATCCATTGCTTTTTTTTATGTCTATCTGTTTCGTAATTATGTAGGGTATAATACCTTAGATGTCGTTCGTTATGTAAGGAGTGGTTTATATGCATCATCTATGCAATTGTTTACGACGTCGGTATACATTCCTTCAGCCAGTCCGCTATGTAGGCGGTCGCCTTGCTGATGTCTGGTGTTTTAGCTCCACCAGGGATGCATTTACCAGGGTGCTTGATCATGTTTTCAATGATATTAGGGGGAAATGGGCTTTATTTTATGGTGCACCAAATAAGGCACTCGAAGATGGTTTAACATTGTTGCACACAGACAATGACGTTCGACGAATGCATGACTTAGTGGATGAGAATGGATCCATGGACGTGTACATTGTGCACAAGCCACATGCTTTGTCACAATTTTATTTCAAAAACATGGTATGGCAGGAAGAGGACGCTGGCATGCGGTGCGGTAATACAACACCTTTCAAAAGAAGGAAGGTAACAAAGCGTGTTTCTATCACAAAAACTGAAAGAGGGTTTGAGATCATAGAAAAAAGGGGGTAGTGCACAAGGAAATGAAAGACTGTTGCAACAAAATCACTCACACATTTCTTTTAGCCAATAACAATAAGGTTACAACCAATCATATCGCAACACAACACAACACAACACATGCCTTTGATGCATGGTTCCACCTGTTATAAATGTTTGTTCCCTTTAAAATGAGTTTATGCTGCCAACCATGCGATAGTGCTTCTATCCTAGTGCTGTTAGGTTTATGCTGTTAAGTCTATCCTTTATAATCATATGGTTAAGAATTATGGTTGCCCGATCGTACAACAACTATTGCCCAATTATGGCATTTAGTTGCCCAGATTGCAAATTGGCCGGTGGCCTCAGGTTCAAACGAAATTGCCCAATAACGTAAGCGTGATCGTCATAATTTTCGTGTCTAGATAGTAGCTGACGATAACGGTTGCGTTGCTGATTAGAATAGCACAATTGGGGTTAAATACCCCCAAAAATACTAACAACTGCTACAAGAGTTAAAACAGTTGTTTTGAAAGTACAAATTAATTTTGATTCAATCGAGGATAAAAAAATAGAGTTACAACTGCTAGAGCAAAACATAGTTTAGACCCACACAGATCATAATTCGCAACACCTAACGAATGTTGCAATCATTTTTGAAATAAACATCAATGGTGGCCAACTCTTCTGCTGCAACCTCACAACATGGTTGCGTTTTGGAAAAACCAAAGGAGTCTAAAGGGTTTGAACAAATTCTCAATTATCTGCATATGTGAATACCCAACCACTGCTACAGTTTACCCAACCACTGCTAGTGTCGCTGAAACCACCGCTAGTGTTGACGCAAATTTGAACTTTGTATCTGTTTTCCGAATGAATAGTCGAAGTTGAAATTTTAAAAGTGAAATTTAAAGCGCCGATATGAATGATTTACTTCAGTTTGTCAAACGTGCATAAGCAACATTTCCAAAACCAACAACAGATGTGGAAGCTACATTTTACCAAAAAAATGTATATACAGACATAGCAAACTTTCAGTACAAAAAAGGATAATAAACCGATAAATTCAAACTGTTTGTAATTACGGATAAGGCGTATCCAAATACCAAAACAGGAGAAGGTCGACTACAGAAGGATACATTTGGACGATGAGTGACACGATAACAGTCTCGCTAAAATCAACTCCTTTTAGATTCAGATTAACGAGGGATACAAACGGCAAAGGGACATTCATCCTGGAATTACCATCAAGCATCAACTACAGAAGGTCGACTTTTGGGTTAGTTTCAAAGATTAAATGTAACACCCCAACCCGACAAAGGTAAAGATATCACAAATACAGTTTCATATCAGAACTTTAAGTACTATACAAAAGCGAAAGTCTTTACAAAATTTTCAAAAGAAAACATAAATAACTTAATAACCAAAATAATTCTAAGATCTCTATGGTCAAATCTTTGCTCTCGTCTCTACTCTCAACCCAGATCAGCTATCCCATAAGCTCATCTTGAATGCTTAATACATGCCGCAGGAAAAGAAATGCGGTTGAGCTTACAAAGCCCAGTGAACAGATATAACGAAACAAAAGCTAAACAAAACAAATATACAAACAACGAAATCACAACGGAATGAGAATACTGAATCATTGAGGATTCTGCGGAAACACAATTATACAGAAACCCAGAAGAACAAATAGCAATCAAGAACAAACACCTAGCATATTGATGGCACCAACGCAAACGCATCAAAATAACCAAACATTACTAAAGCAGGAAATTCGAGTACATATGAGCCAAACGAAATGTCAAAGGCTAACGGAAACAATTTCTAGAAAATAAACATGGCATTCATACAAGTCAATTAATCTACATTTAACACACTTAATCAAATATTGCAGCAGCGGAAATAGCAGTCCAATCATGGCAGTCACACATACAGATAGAAAAACACAGTAGACAAGCTATAACTGAATAGATAAAGACATAACATAGCCATTAGCATTTATCAGAAACAGATATCTTAAGCTAAACCAGTTCTCAGATCGAATCTTAACATCAACAGAGTTTTAACATGGCAAGTCACATATGCAGACAGATAACTAACGGATAGGCAAAGTTTACAAAATTAACTGAACAAATAATACATACTAAACTTACAGAATACTCACTTTCACACTAGCACATTCATCTCACAGATCAACGAATTCACATAACGATAAACTAACATAATATTAGATGACATCAAGTGAATCATGTTTAAACATATTAATCATATCCTAGCATAGCAGACGGTAGTCTCATAAACATTCAAAAGCATAAACACATATAATAACATATAATAAGCCTAGCACATAATTATAAACACTTGAACATACCGAATCATAATCGGAATACTTAACACGTAAATAACGAGATAAAGATTTAGTTAACTACCACGAGCCCGAACATATCATATCGAAATATCTTCTTCTTCTCGTAAGGTAACCTCATAAACTAATTGGAGTAGCTGGCTCCTGAATTTTTTGAAGACGCGATTGCACACGACATCATTCACCGTAAATCATATTAGATAACAGATCGATCTAGGATGCATCCATACGCCCCAATGCATGATAGCGCCATATTCCATAATTCGAGCTCATAAACAGATACTAGAAAGGGGCGTGTCGAACATCACTCTATCGCCCTAGAGTCATGTCGAGGTATCCTCGACACGGACATGGAACCCCATGACTAGTGAAATATTTGGCTCGGTGTCAAAATAACTTAGGTCAAGCAGATTGTCATAAATGACACGTATCATAATTCATCATAAAGGTCAAATGATATACAAATCGAGAGGTTTCATAGCATAAAGTCCAAATCGGATATTTCATGGTTCACTAAATGAAGTTTCGGATAAACAACGGATCAACAAATCGAAAGGGTTCATATCAAATGTTCGTAAATCATAGGTTCATATCACAATCACATATCATAGGTTCATAATCGAAGTTCATAATCGATGTTCATAATCGAAGTTCATAATCGAAATTCATAATCAAACATAGCAAGGTTCAACAAATGAAATTCGCATAAAAGAGATTCACATAAATGTAGGAATCATAGCAATGGCATAGGAATCCTAATAATTAAAATAGAACAATTATCGAAAAGAAAACGTCATAAGGAACCTTTCCTGAAAAGGTCGTAATATTTGTACCTTAACGCAATGAGGAAAAAGCAAACGAATGAGTGAACACGAAGATACTGGCCACGTCTTCTTCAATGAATCTACACGGATTACGATTCGTATAATACTTATTAGCTCCTTTTATAAGCTTCATGCATTTGTAAGTGTGTTACTTATTGATATCATATTTTATCTTCGGTTTCTTAAACTCATATTTGGACCAGACTTTAGCGATTTTTATAAAATACTTACTTAGCTCAAATGAAATCAAGAAAAATCCGGGGTTCCCATATGAGTTAAGAGACTCTACAAAATTGGTGGGTTCTATTTCCATGCTAAATGGCCTACGGAAAATCATAAGTCCGCACCGGTCCGAACTCACCCAGATTTACACACACCAAAGTATGGCCCCAACAAACACACTTCCCTACTCAACACATCAAACCAAAAGCTACAGGTGTCACATCATATATAAATATCATATCCACCAAAGGAAAAGTTTCAGAACCTCATAGATTAAATACTAAAATCATTTACTACATCATAAATTTCAACTCAAGAATTCGATTCGGACACCCTAACTCCAAAAATATAAAAATCATACTTCCACGTTTGAAAATGACACAAGACTTATTTTTCCAGAAAGCTATTTCAAAGTACTACAATTTAGACTCAAGAATCACTCAAAACATGCAGGTATCATCGATAACACCTAGATGAATCCAACCTAATTTCGCACTGCTTTCTCGCTTTGACACTTGATCTTGTAAAATCCAAAATACGACTTAGACAACTCCAAATTCGACCAAACCACTTGGAAAACTTAACTAAGACATAAAATAAACTTTTCCCACAAAATCCAAGATTATTGCACTTATAAAATTGGATCTATAACACACACAAATTCGACATATGATGCTGTCCAGTTTTAGGGTTTATTAAAACCACTATAATCACATGTTTAGACCATTAATTACACTTAGGGTTCCATTCCAATTAGCGTTTCGAATTTATTAGGCATGATAACATTTATATATGTGGTTCGGTTCTCTTGTGCTCGACATACCTATGATCCGATACAAACAATACATATATAATACATGTTCTCTTAATTCTTATAAGGTCCGATTTATTATTTGTTTGTTTCATATGGTTCGACCAAAAAAGAACAAGCTCGACTAAAAACAAAACAAGTTACAACATATTATACCTTAGGTGTTATTAAAAGAAGACGAGAAGAACATGTTATACCTTAGCTTGCTCACGTTGGGACTAAACAAGCGACACCAAGGGATTAGGGTTCGGCCGAATGAAAAAGAAAGAAAGAAGAGGCAAACTCGGGTTCCAAATTGAGGTTAATGTGTTGTATATATAGGTGGTACAAATAGGTAAGGGCTTTAGGGGGTGGGCTTCGGCTTGGGTCCAACCTAACAACACAAACACACGGCCCAAGTGGGCTCTCGGCTCAACATGAAGGTTGGCTACCGATCGGATCACAAACAAAAGAAAAACGAGGCCCAAACTTATGTTGCGTGACTTATATTCTTTTGTCGTACCAATGTCGTTAATTTATATACACGTTAGGTTTTTTTTCAAATAAAATATAAGTTAGGTTTTTAGTTTCGTTAAATGAATGTTATTATATTTTACGTATTTTATATTTTTGATTTCAAGGGTAAAATAGTCTTATTATGCGTTTATATTTTTAGGGTTTTACATTAAACGTCGTTATAGTTACACATGTATTTAACATTGTAAAATTAGAAGTGTAAATCTCAAAACGGTCTTACCGTGTAATAGTCAAAATCCAATATAAGAGTCTCAAGAGATGGAAGTCTTGTCGTGAAAGATATTGGATGCTATGATTGTCGTGTGACATTCAAATACCGAATGACAAATGTAAATTCTTCAAATTCCTAAGACTTGCAAGATTCCATAGTTTCATCCCGTTTGTACTCTCAACATCCAATCTAAGAGACTCAAGTAAGGACAACCATCAATTAAATCCGAAACTGCATGCGGTTAGAAATTTGACTAAACACAATTCTAAGCTCAAGAATTTGGAAAAGTAGTGAAAACACCAAACTAGGAAATCACAACAATGAATTTCAAGATGTTTCAATTCAATATGCGCGTAAAGTTGGGTTGGCAATGTAACTGGATGTCCATACCAGTTTCTAATTGTCAGGTCCTCCATTCCTTGCAGTGCCAAAAACATAAGCCAATCACGAAGCTCTTCATAATTCAAGTCTTCCATTCCAGACAACGGTTTGGGATCTACAGAGAAGACAAACTTTTTTATGGGACCCGTAGGTTGATTTAAAAGTCTATTAACATACCTCACATCAAACTTATATGTTAAATAATAAAAGAAATCCTCATCAATTATGACTTAGGTGAGCAAGGTCCACTTAAACCTCCACTTTGTAGATAAAATAGAGGTGCTCACCGCTTCTTTTATTTGGCATGTTGCTAATATAATCTCCATTACCGGTGATAACATTAGCGCGAAACGACATGGTTTTCATGGAAATTTTGTTGGTTCGACAAGAGGCTTTGGATGAGGGTTGTTGATTTGCAATTGATGGTCAGAACTCAGAACGAGGGTGTGTTATTATGATCATTAAATGTGGTTGTTGGGTTGGTTCATTGATTTGCGCGCCCAAGATACAAGTTTTTCAAATTTGGTCCGTAAAATATTACGAAATGGTATATTTTAGTAAGCCATGGTAATATGGCGGATATATTACACAATCAATGTCTTGTGACCATCACTTATTCTAAAACGTAGACATCTTCGCTTGACGACGCATAATGGCATCATGTTATCGATGTGTAGAGTTACATTCATTTGAGTTGATTATTTTGAGCTATATGCGACATTTCTAACCGTAAAAAAATGCTACACTGCTTTTATGACATCTCAATTTATAAAATGAATTGGCTGTATACGTACAACGGTACAACTGCTAGTTCTTTTACTACAATATAGTTATTTTTACTACCACTAGTAAACCGAATTGGTTGTATACTTACAACCGCCATTAATCTGGTTATTCTTGCTAGATATTTTAAAATCGCTTGTGATAGAAGACATCAATGAAATGATGCCATAGTTGTTAATCTTGTTGTGTATGGTCGTGTTTGTCTTTGCCTGTGTGTAGGTCTTTGCGATAGCATTTGGTGCCTTTGTGTAGGTGTTGCTCTTACTATTACGTGCTCGAATAGGCACATAGTGTTGCTAGTATTAAACTTACAACCGCTTGTTAAATTGTCCTAGTGTTGAATGGTAAATCATTATTTTCAAGTGTGCATAGTCGGTGTTGGTAGTTATTAGTTGATTGTAGAATACGAATTGTAACAACTAGAAGGACTCCTTGGTTTATAAAAGTAGTCAATAAGGAAAAGAAGTTGCCCTACGTACAACAGTTAGTTGCCACATTGTTTATTGGAAACAACTGCTAGGTCCCCAGATTAAACAAAGATGTTTGATGAGATTACATAACATAGGAAATAGTAAATACGTTGACATACAACGTTTCATACGGACGACAACCTACTACATATTACGATTACTACATAATTATAAGTTTAATGGTTACATAATATATAACCACTTGATTTATAAAATTCACCAAGTACGAAAAAAGCTAACAACCCATGCTTCCTTCACATACGACATCGTACTAAAACCACAATGCTTCATTCCCATTAAGCATGATCCCTAACTTCTACCGAACAAACATGTTGAACATGAATCTAATGGTGTAAGTTATAAATAAAACATTAATAGAATGGTAAGTTAAAATAAAACATACTATAAACAAAGATGGTCAGCCGATTTAACAAAAGAAGAGATTCTTTGTATGGGGCAATGTAGAAAGATCCCACATCTCCTAACATTCCCTTGCAGACAAATAATTCAAGTTCTTTGTTGTACACAAATACCGATCGACCCAAATGATTGCGTCAGACGCTTCCACTATTGGAGCTTGATCCTTTGTAAACCCAAGCAAACGAACCGGATATAGGGTAGGGATGGCGAATAGGATTCTAAATGATGTTATGGAAGAACCATTGACATCCAACAACCATCCGCAAAACAATGGAATATCTTCACCAATGATCGCCCTAGAAATCACTAGAGGTTCCAAGCTCGAAACATTGAATGGAACAAGGAGTAAATTTTTAAAATCATGGTAGGTCTATAACTTTAAATTGGTGGTTACCAAATCAAAATAAACTAACATATAAATCTTGTAAATAACACCGTCCTCATTAGTTAACTTTTCACTCTCAAATCCAATAGATAAAACGACCTACAACCGCATGACTTTTACGTTTCAATTTGATAGTTTCACGAGGGTGAAAATTTTCAAGGATTGTCCACCTTAACGAGTTCAAAGAGAAGATGAAACATACCACAAACCACTTTCGAAAACAGGATAGGAGACCTTCACGATCGTCGGGTCAAGAGTGTCCGGACGGACGGCAAAACCAAAACAAATCTTTTGACGTTCGATTTGATGCGTGTAAAGCGGACAACATCGCAAGTGATTTTTGATTGCCGGGTTCCAAATAACATTCATTAGATTAGAACCATATACAAAACACCAAAGACCATTAGAATTGCCAACTATAATCATAGATGAAAGAATTAAATCAGATTAAGTGGCGTAGCGATTAGTTGTTCATCTAAAGCTAACATAAAACCTTGGTCACCCATACCGAATGTTAGCATAAATAAACACCGATCATTACGACGAACACCGTAATTAAATATGAAACTTCCACAATCTATGCTAGCCTTCCATAACTTGCAAACACTACGTTGCTAGAGTATAAACTTAGGAGGTAGCCTACGGATGATATCTAGTTGAAAATCCAAAGGGATATTGTCGACATATTTTTAAACAAAAGCAGAAAGATTGGGATAAAGATATGAAGTCAATAGACCAAAAGAAGAAAGAAAGATTTTGTTAAACAAATTGTATTGAAGAAAGTGATTGCGAACAGAAGACATTAAAGGACATGTACCGTGATGTACTTTTGGGCAACCAAATTTTATATTCTGCTATATAGCAACTATTAATAAAGTATACATAGCCAATATAGAAGTGGTTTGCAAACCA
This sequence comes from Chrysanthemum lavandulifolium, assembly GCA_022545495.1. Classification (NCBI taxonomy): domain Eukaryota; kingdom Viridiplantae; phylum Streptophyta; class Magnoliopsida; order Asterales; family Asteraceae; genus Chrysanthemum; species Chrysanthemum lavandulifolium. The sequence continues at coordinate 289,361,640 of CM040240.1, forward strand.
TAGCCGTTTTTCTATATGTGCACGGGTATTTACAAAAGAAATGGCGTTGATTTAAAAAAATTTATAATAATCGACTAATATATAACACAAGTAAAAATACATATAGTAAAAGTTGAATGAAAAAGACTTCACAAGTGAACATTTGACAATAAGTATGGGTCAAACGGACATTAAGGATCGTACCTTGAAAGACGGCTATCAATTTTTGTATTCAAACTTGTAGTTTTAGAAGTATTCAAGCATCCGTTCACGGTAAGCTAAAGGCCAATCTGCATCGGCTGGACTAAAGAGCCACATCAAATCAACCCATACATCCAAGTGTTGCGGACATATAAAAGGTACATCCAAACGGTCCTTTTAGACTAAAAATAGTAGATATAAACTTCAACAGCTACTTGAAAAGCTTAAAATAAGATATAAAAGCTTAAAGGTTAGAAGTACTGGTATGCTAGACAAAATCAATTCAAACAATACCTTAAATATCATAGAAAATAAGTCGTAACAAGCTATAGTTGCTCCATTTGCAAATCAATGTCACACATTCAGAACACCATTCCTCCTAAATATATCTAGAGTATAAAAGAAGATATAATAATTAAGATACAATAATCAATATCGAGCCTGATTGACATGTTTTTTAGCAGAACATAATTGCATCAAATTAATAAATTTACAAAACCTGATTTTCGGTTTAGGGGTGATAACCCTAATTTTGAATTACTCTTCAGGTGATTTGAATTACCTGTAACAAGAACAGGGCACTGCAGAAGAAGGTTCAGTTGTGTGTTGGTGCCGCCAGATGGTGGTGCCGTGTGTGGAGGTGCGGCCGGATGAGGGTGGCATCTGGTTGTTGGATGGTTGTGGTGGTGTTAGTTGTGATGGTTTATGTGGAGGACGAGAGGTGTGTGACTGTGTGAATCTGTGTTTTGTGTGGGCGTTTGTTTGTTTGTTTTTTTTGTTTTTTTGTTTTTTTTTTAATGTCAAATGACAAAACTATCCTCATGTATAAATACAAGTTGCCCAAAAAGCATATAGATGCCCAAGTAACAATACAAGTTGCCCAAAAAACAATACGTTACAATACATGACATATACCTACAAAATACGTACTTGTGTCATAAGTTGTCGGACACATGGCAGCCCCTGGTTGGGTCCAAGAAAATCGGTGGGCAACTGGTTTATTTTCAAATTACAAAAAGGCGTGGTCCGTAAAGTGATAAGCCTCAGGGCGTGCGGTCTTTTTGACTAATTTTCCCTTATATTTATCATCTCTGTACCATTCTACAGTAACAAGAGAGCTGCAACTTTCATCCACTCCGGCCAGTCACTGCTACTTAAATCCTAATGTTCCAGAAACAAGGCAGATATTGGACGTGTAAATTGTCACATTGTTATTGAAGAGCTATTATGAAATATATATGAACCACATTGTTATCGGAACACCCGCTTGTCAGCGACGGGTACCAATTACTTGTTTTCTAAATCCTTTCATTCACTCCTCTATCGCCACCTATCCCCATACTAGGCCCATTATCCTTTTCGTCCCCTTAACAGCCCACCATCCGTATTTCCTTCATTGAAATCCATTTTTTTATTAACTTCATTCTCATCACGCTTTTGTAATTCCTCATTTATGGCTCCATCATCATTAATATTTCCTATACATTTTTCTTTACCTTCCCCAAATGCGCTTTTCTCTTCCATAGCCGAAAGTTTCTTGATAACTTCACTGTCATCCTTGAAAGTCTCGCTTACCTTTGTTTCGCCCGAGACTCTTGATCCTTCGTCTTCCCCATTATTCTGGCAGCCAGAATCTTTGAACACGCCATGACAACCATTAGCTTCAACATCATCCCGACCTTCATCTTCTTCATCTCTTGTAACCCCTCCATGGTATTATTATTAGATTTCGTGGGTCGTCCCACCTTCCTCTCCTCCTCATCATCAACTTGCATATCATTTTCATTTTCTCCCATCTTGACCCTCTCTCTCATCCCCATTTGAAATCCGCCATCTTGCATATCTAACGATTGTGAGATGTCTCTCACTTCTTCCACTACACTAACTTCATGCACTTTTCCTTTAACGATAACCCTAAGCTCTTCCTTTATTAATCCTTTGTTAATAGTATGAATATGCACTCTACCATATATCAAGTTCTGGTTACCCTCAAGTCTACAGTTATGCAAACCAATTATTGTTCCATGCAAGGCTGCAATCTTTTTGAACATGTCTTCCCCCAACACGAAACGGGCAGCCCCAAAATGTTTATCCACGTTAACCTACCCGATATCCTGTGAAATCTACCTCCACTCCTTAGCTTGTGCATCCACCTTCTCAAACCATGTTCGCTATCTATTAATACATTACTCACCATCTTTTCGTTTTCCATCACCACCAAGACTTCTAGGCCCCTAAATGTTACCAACTTTTTCTTCAATGTTACCAAGTCCTTGCTCTTCACACAACAATCGTCGCTTCCGAAATTTCATGGCTTTCGCCGGGGACATGTCCCCTGCAGAAACCCTTCACCGGGGACATGTCCCCGGCCAAAGTGCCCCGGCAATACACTCTCAGGAATACTTTTCCCGGGGACTGTTTACACCTTTTACCGGGGACATGTGGGCCCCACAGCCAATTGTCGCCGGTCAAACATGTCCAACGTGGCATCTATTTTTGCCGGGGACACGTCCCTAGGGAAACTATTTTGGGACTATAATTTAAGTACCGTAATTACGTTATTAGTCCGACGTGGCACACGTTTTGCCGAGGACATGTTCCGGTGAAGTAAGTACCATTGTTGAGTTAAACTCTTCACGGGACGGTCCCCGGGAGTATGTATCGATCGCTGAGTTAAAATCTTTCTCCGGGACATGTCCCGGGAAGTATGTATCCACCGTTGAGTTAAACTTTTCTCCGGGACATGTCCCGGGAAAGTTGTAAATTGAAATATGCTTTTGAACCTTCACGGGACATGTCCCCAAGAAACTAGTGACCCATTATGCGTAATATTCTTTGCAAAATGAGTAATTTCAATTTTTTCAAGAAATTTTCCTAAAAAATCTACAACCTGTTTACCAATGTCACAACTTTTTAATTAATATGCCAATCATAATATCATATATATACCCATCAATCGCTAACATAGTTATCCTTTTCCAAAATCGCCAAACGGTTCCTAAACCATTAACGCATGATCATCTACAAAACTATCCAAAACTACCTATCCGCAAATGGTCCAAAACTATACGTATAATCCATTTACGGAATCCTAGCACATAATGCACATAAACGACATAATAATCCATGTTATTCTCTACAAACATATCCAAAACGTGTTTAAGTAACATAAATTGGCATCTCAAACCCGCTACCCCCATTACCGTCCCCTGTATTCTAGACTCTCCGGATGGAGTAGCACCGATCCCGACCCACCCTCTCCGGATCCCGACCCACCGGGTGGAGTAGCACTTGATCCCGGCGATCAGATTCGCTCTCGCCAACCGTGCAATGTCCTCACAAACTCCATGACCGGTCCATCGACTCCTCCGTAGCGAGCTCCTCGATGCTTTCGACTGCTTTCCGCAGTGAGGACACATCCGCCGCATCACGAGGTCTGGAGGCGCTAAAGGTCTTCTTCACTCCACCGCCGGGTAAGACATGATCTACACCAGAATATGACCGCTGCCGCTACCACCAATCACGATGCGCCAATCTCACGGTCGGTCATGCGGGTCCCATCGAGAGGTGCTCCTTCCCGCATCCGCATCATCTCGCTCTGCTTAGTTACAAAAACAAGAAAAGTAATGTATAAGTCGTGATGCATTTTATTTCATCAAAATAGGTAACTTTGAAAATAAATTATACTTACATATCTAGCCTCGGATCTGGGACTCAAAGACATCGCCTCATATGGTTACTACGGTAAAGCTCTATCAAGTCTTCTCCAACCACGCCTCGGTCTTGCTTGCTCAACTGCTTAGAAATAAAATCAATAACGACACACCCAACACCATGTATATATATAAATAAAATGATTAAATAGTTTCTTACAAAGTTATGGCGAATAGCGAGATCTGATCGAGATCCGTGAAGGCTAGAAATCGTGTTCGCCATGCGGTTTTGTCGGCTCACCTCGAGATCTTCTCGCTTCTTGGGTCTGCTCAAAGCTTAACTCGCATATTTTAAATTATTAAAACTATTATATAAATGAATTACTATTATTATTATTATTATTTTATTTTTATTATTATTTATTTTTTATAAAACATCACTTCATTAGAAAATCAAAGGAAATTACAAGAAATTAGTGGGGAGCCGAGACTAACTGGGCCCCACTCTCTAGCGATAGCAAAACAAACCCTACTAAAATATAGTTGGCACCACGCCAATATCTTGAGTGATCGAGAATTTTGGATTCGCTTCAAGAGTTCACCGCCTCCTTCTCAAGTTCACCAAAAGAAGAGAAAGAGAAGGGATGAAACTATATCCAATATCAAGCATTTAGTTTCAGATTGACACGCTTATACTGCAGCTTCAATCACGGCGCTACCGCCACAAAGTCAATCATACCATTTTGCGTCAAGGGCGATGACCCAAGAAGATCAACACACACATCAAGGCCTCTCCCACGAGTAAAGTAACAAGTCACCGGGCGTAGGTGTTGGTCCCTCTCCTCGCAGAGCCCGATATCAACTTCTTTACGAGCCGAAACCCCACCCGGAACGGATATCGGCGAGAGTATCACGCACCACATTATGTCGATTTTAATACCAATAATACCCGCATGATACAAAGATGATCCCCATAGATATCACCGATAAAAACCTTGGAACAAGCGAGCATGGCATCCGAGTGGAGAAAAGGGGACACCTAGACGATAGCATAAGACGCCCTTGCCGGTTTTAGCATTCATAGTCCGCCCCACCCAACTATCGGGACTACTCGAGCCATCAAGTATGGTCTTCCATTTGCGATCTCCATAGAGACATCTATCTAGCAGATAAGCGGAAGGTGGATTCACCTCTTTAGTGACACGTGTGAAATATAAATCGCCAATTTCTTTATGAGTTTGGGGCGAATCTCACAAGAGCTACCCAAAAGGTCGGTCTCCATTTTCTCGTTAAAACATGCAAGGCATCATCAAAGGAAGATCCGTAGCACCAACACCGTTGTCGAAGAAGTTCACCAAGGTGGCCGATTGAGTCTAGAAGCAAGAAAGGCATAATTCAAAACATCACCAAAGAGATACACCAAGCCCCAAATTCAAAAGGAAGAGTGGCGATCTCCATTGCCAATTTCCAAACCCGGCCCAGAGGTAGTGACAATCCACTCCAAAGAGGAGCGAAGTGCTTCATCGAATAATAATAATAATAATAATAATAATAATAATAATAATAATAATAATAATAATAATAATAATAATAATAATAATAATAACAACAATAATAATGATAATTATTATTATTATAAAGTGTCGATCCGAATTTACCAACGCATCCCAATCCTCTTGCATCTTGTTCTCTGGACGCTTTCTTTTAATCTCCTCAATTTGTTGTCGTCGTATCATTTTGGAGATAAAACTCGACATCACAACAATCTGCTCTCCATTCGGGCGAGAAGGTGTCTGTCGAGATCAAAGTAGTGTTGCAATAAAATATAAATAAAAAATATACATATTTAAATAAACAAACACGTTTGAATTAATAAACACAATAATTAAAAAATAAAGGTTAAAAACTTACGTGTAGATGCTCATGGATGTGGGCCTTGGCCGTTTGGGAACCTTAGCCCATGAATCGCAAAACATGGGAACCGAGTCCCTAACACCTCCCCAACATAGTTGGAGAACAAAGAAGAGTGAGGGCCCACGTGTGTCCAATACCCTCCGGTTGACCTAAAAATCGATTGACACAGACGACCATCCAGGCCCTCTTCACCTTGAGTGCCGTGTTCTTAGTGGGACCACGCACCACCTTCCCGCCTTTCCTAATTTTGGTGATTGGGTTGGCAGCTTTGGATTTAGAGCCTACAAGTAATCAAATTCAAGTGATGATGACATAAAATAACATTTTATCAATTTAAAATAACATGTAATCAAATACAGTTTAGAGAAAAATAATTCAGAAATTCTTACGCTGACAATTGGTGCCTATCCTCCTCGTGGGACCACAAGGTGGCGAATTACCTCCATCGCCACCGTGAGACCTAGCTACAACATCTGCCATCTGTTAAACGAACATAGAAATTAGTGAAGAAACACATATATATAATTAAATAAATAATTAAATAAATAAATAAACAAACAAATAAAGACATTTAACAAAGATATATCAACAAGATAATTATAATAAATAAATAAATAAATAAACAAATAAACACATTTAACCACTCGATAACAATTTCATTCAAATAATTAAGTGTTTTTTACAAATTACAATTCAAGATTAATCTCCCACATCATCAACATAAAATTCAACATTATTAGTATGTCATCTTCATCATCTTCATTCTCGTGGTCATCATCTTCATCGGATGCTAAATCATGAGGAACGTGATCATCATAATCAATATCATCTTCATCTTCCACAATAGTGATAATTGGTGGTGGCGCCTCAACTTCCGTTGGTTGAACATCTATATTTATAATGTTATAATCCAACCGATCCAACTCAAAGAGAGTGTGATATGTGATGAGCTTTTTCATGTACAACATCCCGATTGTCTTCTCGCCACAATGATATCCGGGTTCCAAATCTTTCGATGATAAGAATCTTGGACGGCCTTCCAATTACCACGCTTACCCGAGAAATCAAGGTAAAAGACTTGTGTTGCTTGCGTTGCAAGAATGAATGGTTCATTTTGAAATGATACACGATCGGTCATAATTTGTGTAATGTTGTTTCTATAGGTACAGAGATTTTAGGCGATTCTCGATATTAGTGTCAAACCATTTAACTTTGAACAACACAACATTTAATGAAATATATCAAAACTCGAAATTTCTTCAAGCTGGCCATAATGCATTCCTCCATCAGGGTTAGGCGTTGAAATTCTGCTGTTTTGAGTTGAATGACGTAAATCACGGTCTTGTACACTAAACTTCACACCGTTGACTACGCAAGAGTTGACGCAAGAGTGGCAAGTAAGTCCTCATACTCATTACATTGAGGAATTGCGTCGTTACTTGTCTCGCCAATATTTCCTTGAGTTGGATCTTCAGGTTCGTTATTCGGACCAATATCACGAAAGAACTCACCCATGTCACTCATCCCAGGGTGTCTTGTGTTGTGTACGGCTGTTCGGACATCCGGCTCACCATGATTATACCATTTCGTATAACTATGGTCCCAGCCATTTGTGTGTATGTGGTCAAAAAAAAATTCATGCTTTATCCAGTTTATGTTTAAACAACGAGCACATGGACATTTTATATTCCCATCAATATTCACCAAGGGCTTACAATAGTTGTAGAAAGCTTTAAGACCAACTAAAAATTCTCTACTAGTACGTGCTAGTGAGACCCAACTTTTATCAATTGGCATAACTGCGTTTTAATGAAGCAACAAAGGATACTCAATAAAAGCAAAGGATACTCAATATAAGCAAAGGATACTCAATATAATATACGATGTCATGGGGCAGTATAGAAACACGAAGACTACCATATAACCAAGTACTATCCTATAAAACGACCATATAACTCAGAGCGACTTCTCAAGTTTCCTACCATTCACTTCTCAAGTTTCCTAAAATAAGCTAGGCAACAAGCTATTAATAAGCACTAAACAATCTACTAACTATCAATCTTAACCTAAGCCAACTTGTAAACTCAACAAACAACTAAATGCACAAGCTACTCCATAAACAACAAACAACTAAAGGCGCTTATGTTATAGCAAAAATGCTCAACTATAAACTTTCGCCGGGGACATATCCCCGCTACAAACATAAAGACAAAAAAAAATGCCTCCGTTGTGGGGTCTCGAGAGCACGTGCGTTGTGGTCTCGGCTTTACTTCTCGGCTTCACAGCAGCAACTATTAGTAACCAAAAAACAAAATTAACAAAAAATTTGCTAAAAAATCGAAATTACAACAGCAGCAGCAGCTATTAGTAACCACTGTCGATTAAAAGAAATTATAAACAATTAAAAGAAATTACAAAAATTAAAAAAATACCTCGGTTGTAATGTAGTACCACTGTCGAGAGTAAGAAATGAGAAGAGAAGAGAAAGAATCAAACAATAAGAGGGTTTGAGGAAAGAATTAAACAATGAGAGGGGTTGAGATGCATCGTGCGCAGTGGTGCGAGTGTAGCCGGTGGAGGTGGTGGTGAAGTATTAGTGGTGGAGGTGGTGGTGAAGTATTAGTGGTGAGGTAGTGGTGGTGTTGTGGTGTTGCCGGTGGTGGGGAGTGGTGGTCTTTGTGAGAGGAGGAAGACTGTGTTTTCGTTTTTTCCCGAGTGAGACCAGATCATCAATAATTGAGGTTAATATTTCCTTTCAACTTTTCCGGGACAAATCCTCCAGTAGTATTATTTGTCTTCTAGTGACACTTTTTGGGGACAAGTCCCGGGGAACATGATGGCGGATAAAGTAAAAGTGCGGAGGAAAATGAAAATTTACACCAAACATTCCTGGGGACATGTCCCCGGGAAAATGTTTAATTATAAAATTAAAATTATCATTTTAAATAATTAGAATTAATAATAAATTATAAAATTATATAATGAAATTTAACCTAAAAATTATAAAACTACTCTAATTACTTTTAACTTAGGTTGCACGGACTAGGCGATACGGCAAAGTCTAAAAACATATGACGTATCATGTATAGGTATACGTATAATGTTAAACGACCAACTATAGGTGCTATGGTATACGTATCGTGTTAAACGACCGAGTATAGGTGCATTGGTATACGATCATGTTAAACGGCCGAGTATAGGTGCTATGGTATACGTATCATGTTAAACGACCAACTATAGGTGCTATGGTATCGTATCATGTTAAACGACCGAGTATAGGTGCATTGGTATACGTTTCATGTTAAACTACCAAGTATAGGTGCTATGGTATACGTATCATGTTAAACGACCAACTATAGGTGTTATGGTATACGTATCATGTTAAACGGCCGAGTATAGGTGCTATGGTATACGTATCATGTTAAACGGCCGAGTATAGGTGCTATGGTATACGTATCACGTTAAACGACCAACTATAGGTGCTATGGTATACGTATCATGTTAAACAACCAAGTATATACGCATTGGTATACGTATCATGTTAAACAACCTAGTATAGGTGCTATGATATACGTATCATGTTAAACGGCCGAGTATAGGTGCTATGGTATACGTATCATGTTAAACGACCAACTATAGGTTCTATGGTATACGTATCATGTTAAACGGCCGAGTATAGGTGCTATGGTATACGTATCATGTTAAACGGCCGAGTATAGGTGCTATAGTATACGTATCATGTTAAACGACCGAGTATAGGTGTTATGGTATACGTATCATGCTAAATGACCAACTATAGGTGCTATGGTATACGTATCATGTTAAACGACCAACTATAGGTGCTATGGTATACGTATCATGTTAAACGACCGAGTATAGGTGCATTGGTATACGTTTCATGTTAAACTACCAAGTATAGGTGTTATGGTATACGTATCATGTTAAACGACCGAGTATAGGTGCATTGGTATACGTTTCATGTTAAACTACCAAGTATAGGTGCTATGGTATACGTATCATGTTAAACGACCAACTATAGGTGCTATGGTATACGTATCATGTTAAACGGCCGAGTATAGGTGCTATGGTATACGTATCATGTTAAACGACCAACTATAGGTGCTATGGTATACGTATCATGTTAAACGACCGAGTATAGGTGCATTGGTATACGTTTCATGTTAAACTACCAAGTATAGGTGCTATGGTATACGTATCATGTTAAACGACCAACTATAGGTGCTATGGTATACGTATCATGTTAAACGAGCGAGTATAGGTGTTACGGTATACGTATCATGTTAAACGGCCAACTATAGGTGCTATAGTATGCGTATCATGTTAAACGACCGAGTAGAGGTGCATTGGTATACGTATCATGTTAAACGACCAAGTATATTATTATTATTATTATTATTATTATTATTATTATTATTATTATTATTATTATTATTATTATTATTATTACATAGGTCCAAATTTTTGCGGTTGTCTCAACTTCCCACCAAAAAACGTGGCTAAGAATTCCACAAAAAATATGGCGCCTAGAATTCCCACCAAAAACATGGCGCCAAAAATTTCCCACCAAAAGCTACCAGATCTGCTCTATATATCAAATAAAGAATACTTGAGATCTTATCCCACCAAAAGCTACCAGATCTTATCCTCAAAACCACTCAACCTCACAACCTCTTATCTTCACACAAACTTCAAAACCTGAGATGGAGCCATTTAATCCTTTTATGTGTTCTTGTGGAGCAGGAAAATTAAAAACATCACATAGAGAACATTCATCTGGACAACAATATTATTCATGTCCTTTGTCAAAGGTGAACAATCATACATTTCTTATTTATGTAAATATACAAATAATTGGGTTGTAATCTTTATAATTTTCTTATTATGTAATGTTCATAAAAGATAATGGGTGCGGATATTTTATGTGGAATGATGCATTTGACGAGTACTTAAGAACAACCTCTTCTCAAGGTTCGGATCCGCACCAACAGAGTGCTCGAGCTGCCATGAAAAGATCTTAGGATAAACTTGCCGGAATCACAAAAACATGTGCTAGAGACAAGAGTAAGGTTGTTGGAGGCAAGACTTCAAATGGCAAGGATTCCCACGACCACGCATGTCGATCGGATGCATTACTTATGTGTCATTAGGTGACATGGAAAATCTTCGTATGTAGTAGTAGTAGTAGTTGTTGTTGTTGTTGTTGTTGTTGTTGTTGTTGTTGTTGTTGTTGTTGCGCATCAAAGTAGTAGTTGTTCTTGTAGTTGTTGTTGTTGATGTTGTTGTTCTTGTAGTACGTATCTATCAAGTATTTTTATAAATCAAAGCACATGCCGGATTTGTAAAGTCGACCATGTTCTTAGTTAACCGTTTATGGTGTCCAACACCCTTTTCCAATACTAAATTACATATGCTCAAAGAATGAAACCAAGAAACAATATCACATTTAACAAACATGAATTAAGAACCATATTAATTCATCATAAATTTAATATTTTTGTTTTACCCATAGCTATATATCTACTCTGTTTCGTCAAGTCTCATCAATAAATCCCAAGTGTTGAATAACCTGGAGATACAATTCAGCTGCTCAAAATTCAAGTCTTCGTTTTTTTCGACCAAATATTTTGTAATAACAGACGATGGAACTAAAGATATGTCATTTTAATTTTAAAATAATTTAAGGTTTTTACGTAATGAAAAGACTATCCAAGCATCGGGGTTTTAGTTATGTATTAATAGTTGCAATAAAGTGTATTTTTTATAAATAGCAGGTTTTGCCGGGGACGTGTCCTTGGGAAAAGATTTGGCGAGAATTTTCCCGCGAACAATTAGCATGCTTTTGACTTTGGTCAAACTTTGGTAAAAGTGGATATACTTTTGGCGTGGACATGTCCCTGAGAAACTTTACGTTGAATTTTGACTATGCGGTCAAAGTTTGATAAAATCAAACTTACTTTCACGGGACATGTCCCCACGAAAGTATCCGTTGAATTTTTCATAACAAGTCAGCGTATTTATGTGCCACGTCATATTTTATTTTGTCGTTTAGTGACTTTCGCCGGGGACATGGTGTCCCCAGCGAAATGCTCCTCGCTTGTCCGTCCGATTGTTGTAGTGATTAATCTCATTACATTCGGCTTCAACAGTCCTTCCCCTCAATTGTTTTCCGTACATGTAAACCCCCTTTCCACCTTAGAGCATCCACAATGGGTCAAGTTGTTAAAAGCTTTTCACTATTCCAACAAGTCATTTTAGTGTGTTTTTTGCATTGCATCAAAGGCTTTTTGTAAAGCTTTTCATGAAAGACTTGGTGAACCTCAAGTCTTTCCTCCAAGCTTTAGTGATTAAATACATTATGCATTAATGCATTAAATGCATCAAGTCCTAAAGACTTGATGCATTGTAGATGCTCTTAGTTGGTTGATCATCGTACACCTCTCTTCCTTATTGGTATCCTCGCCTTTTATTACCTCCGCTTACCACGTACACAAAGTTTGGTTTCACCTTATTATCCACCATAGCTTCGCCCCATCCCCTACCCCTTGTTCAATTAGGGGAGCAAAATCGATCAAACCCGAATCTGTCCCCGATCCCGAGTCCCGAATCATGTTAGTCGGGCTTGTCGGGCTTGTCGGGTCGGAGTCGGTTCGGTTTTTGGTTAGTCGGGTTTCGGGCTTGTCGGGATCGGGTCGGGACGGGTCGGGACGGGCCGAAACCAAAAACAACAAGCAAAACCGATCAAATCCCGAATCCCGTCCCGATCCCGAGTCCCGAATCATGTTAGTCGGGCTTGTCGGGCTTGTCGGGGTCAGGAGTCGGTTTGTGTTTGTCGGCTTGTTGGGATTCGGGTCGGGTCGGGTCGGGATTGGCCCGATGCACAGCCCTAGTTCGAATTGCTATAAGTACGCCTATTACGACCCTCATGAATGTCCCCCAAACCTACATTTCCAGTTCCTTTTCTATCATAGGCCACATGCACTCTTACCACTCCTCTTGTATCTTTATTTTCAGTAGCTGGCTCAACAGGTTTTCTGCATTATCAACGAACCCAAACCTCATTCTATTACGGAGTCTCCTTTGCGCCATAAACATGTTGAACACCGTACCGTATTTCTTAAATAACATCCATAACTTTCTCATCCTCCACTCCTCTGGAAAATTGAAAAACATGAACGAAATCGTCGAGTTACGTTTCCCACCGGTATAATTAGTCCCTAGGTGCTTGCCATTGTATTGCCCTCTATTCCCGACGTGCCTTGTTCTCACACTCTCAAAGTTTCTCGTAGAACCTCTCTCTCTCTCTCATGGAAATTACTAAACCTAACTTTCTCTCTCACATAGTTCATTTTTGAAAAAATCAACACGTTCACTTGGGTCATTTTGAGCAAATACCATATGGTTACGAGTCGATTCAAGCTTTAGCGTGAAGCCTGGTTTAATAACTCTACAAGTTTGAGTTATAAATAAACTTTTTACTTACTATTTTCACTTTTTAACACTTTATACATCTTTCTAACTTTTCTTTTTTTCAATTAATCTTATATGAATAAAATTTTACGCATAAATTAGTATATTTTTATCGCAACGGGTAATTCCTTATTACCTTGATGCCTTATAAGTTTTATTATAATTCACAACTCGGTTCGATATCTGTTGGGTTTTAGGTTCCTTGAGTCATGAATTATTCTAAGGACTGGAACCACGGTCAGGCTTGATGTAACCGCTGATAGAAGAAGGTAACCACGGATGAAGATAACCGCGGCTAGTAGAGGAGTGTAACCACGGATAGCATAATGTAACCACTGCTAGTCTTGTATAGTCGGTTAGTTAATTGTATCAGATAAATATGGAAAAGATATTTATCTTGTAGGTTACGTATTGTTTATTGTATAGGACTCCTTAGTGTATAAAAGGAGGTTCTAGGTTAGTTTAGATATACGTAAGTTTTATATCTAAGGTCGATACACTTCAAGGTTGCAAAACCCTAATCTCGTAAGAGTATTCGTATTATTAATAATATTGAGGTGTTGAATGTTGTTGTTCTTCTTCTTAAGATTAAGTGTTAAATTCGCGTAATACTTAATAAGCTTTTGTTACAAAGTCGGTTTCTATATTAGATCGCTTTGCTCAACCGGGATCAACAAGTGGTATCGAGCTTGTGATCTAGAAACCGTAATCAAGAAGAAGTTCATCAGATTTGAGAAAGCTAAGATGTCCGACGAAACTCACATGGTGATCGCTTAAAAGTTCCCATGCTCAAGCATGGTGAATATCGATCTGGAGAATGCGAATGAGGCAATACATTCGTATGATTGATTATTCTCTCTGGGATGTTGTGGAAAAGGGAGATACTCTTCCTAAGAAAGGTGAAGATGGTCTAGAGATAGCTATTGTTAGTGAAATTGACAAGGCTAAAGGAAACAAGAAATCAAGGCTCACAAAGATTCTTTGCATGGGAATACCTAATGAATATGCCTTGGACTTTGAACAATATGAATCGCTAAAGAGTTATTGGATGCTCTTGAATTAAGATTTCTTTGGTAATGAAGCTACAAAGAAGTCAAGGATGAATATGCTCAAGCATTAATTTGAAACCTTCAACGCTCTTAGTGGAGAAAACTTGATGGCATATATAATGACTTCAAAACTTATCACCAATTGAAGTCGAGGGTCATAAGTTCAAACAAGAGGATATCAACTTGAAGTTCATCGAAGTTTATCACATGAATGGGTCAGGCATACTATTGTGTGGAGAAACAAAGAGGACTTTGATACTATGACTTAGACAATCTTTATAACAACTAAAAGGTTTATGAGTCTGAGAACAACTTTGCCAATACATCTTCTCGCTAATCAAAACATTGCTTTTGTCTCCACAAATTACAAGAATGCACAAGATGTATCCATCGCCGCTTATGGGATAACCACGGCTATTGCAAACAATACCACCAAGTAGTGATAGTGTCGTTGATGGTGCTATTTGTGCCTTCACGACTTAACTACCGGTGTTGATGTCTTGAATCAAGATCTAGATCAAATTGATCCCGATGATCTTGATGAGATGAATCTTCGATGGCAAATGGCAATGTTGACTCTCCAAGCAAGGAAGTTTTGTAAGGACCGAAGACAAGTTAGGTATGATGGGCAAAGGAGGCTGGGTTTGACAAGAGCAAGATGGAGTGCTTTAACTGCAAGAAGAAAGGTCATTTTGCTAGGGAATGTCGAGCTCCTAAAAGAATTGAAGGCATAAAGAAAACTACGTAAGAACTCGCTACTTCAACTTTGGTTGCTCAAGATGGGATTGGTGACTATGACCGGAGTGATCAAATTGATGAAGGTCCCAATGCAGCTTTTCTTGCTAGTGAAGCTTCAAAGGAGCATAACTTTGCTCTAATGGCCTATGCTTCATCTTTCGGTTCGAGACATCGAGGTATCTAATGGTTCTACAACATCTACTGCTCTTTTAAATCATGCTTTGATAACTTAGAAGCTCAAAAGGCTATAATCGAGTATGAGGAAAGAAGTAGATAGACTGTCTAAGGACAACTTAGGTTATAGAGTTGCTCTAGAAAGTGTAGAGGAGAAGTCAACATCAGATTAAATGTGAGTTTGAGTATGTAGATGATAAGGTTTTAAAAGGTACCTTTTGAGGGTCATTTAAGCCCTTATTCGATCACTTTGTATCCGTTATTGCTTAATATCGTTCCTTTTCACTTTTAGGTCTCTTGAAGGCAAAATGTGGAATGATGCTTATTTGGACGAAAAGGCGAATATACTGAAGAAAATGGCCAAAGTCGAATCGAGACACTCAAAGTCGCTAAAACATAAGGCGACGGCGTCATCAAGATATCCGCGGCGCCGCCGGAAGGAATTTTATGACGGCTCGGCGAAATTGCATGTTTTCGCGGACGACGTCGGGTTCTACGAGAGTAGGCCGTCGTTACTCGGGACGGCCTAGATGCGCCAAGACGGCGTCGAGCGAAGGGACGGCGTCACGGTCATAAGGTGACGCCGTCGCAAGGTTTACGTGGCCAAGACGAAACCCTAATGACGGCGACACGACGGCCACGAAACATAAGGTGGCGCCGTCGCGTATGTAATCTTATATATAGAATCCAATTTTTCGGTTTTAGGGGTAGTCTTTTGAGTAAAACCTAAAACCGAACCAAGGCTTTCTTGTGCGATATTTTAGGGTTCTAAACCCTATTATACATCAAGATAAGTATTTACTTCATTAATTTAATTATGTCTTTGATTATTTGTATGTATGCTTGCATGTTCTCCATGTCCCGCTAATTTATTTGTGTGTTTGCTTAGGAATATGAAACTTAATTATTGAACATTGATTGGTTCATACTTATCTTAGTTGACTAATGATCTAGAGTCGCTAGATTATTCGTTGTGCTTAATGCTTGACTTTTCTTTGTGAACTTTAGAATATAATTATCTAGGTAATTGTAGGATAAAGTATTCAAGGACAACCGTAGAGTAGGCGCTCTATAAATCACTAGAGGATTTGTAAACAAGACCCTTTGGTAATTTCAAAGAGTTAGGAAATAAGCACGCCTATAGCTTTAGAAACACAACGCAACTAGGAATAAGGACGTGACAAATCAACCATCAATAGGAGATAATTAAGGAGTAGTAAACCTAAGTAAACACATCTTTAAACCATCATACGAGTACACATCAATTAGACATAGACTATCACAACCTTAGCTTAGATAATTAGATAATAGTAGAGTAATCGGTAGCAATACCAACCCCCAAATCCAATACCGAGATTCTACCTTTTCATTTTCTAAAAACATAAAAAGATAAAAATAATCTTCCTCAACCTCAACCTTAGCGTAGTAACTTCTCACTAGCATTCCTATTCCCTGAGAACGATATCGGTGCCGTGGCTTACCCTAATTACTACACTACAACGATTAGGTTCATCGCCTAGGTGTTATAAAACTTGCTCAAGAAAAGGAAGTTTCCTTGACCCCGAACGACGCGTGTAGCGTTATCAAGTTTTGGGCGCTTGTTCTGGGGAATAGAATAGCTAGTTAGTAGTCCACCTCGCTTAGGTTTCTTTACTTGATTCCTATCAAGTAAACTTTTTTCTCATTTTAGCTTTCTCTTAGTCTATCCCCTTCTTCGTGACCCTTGTTCGTAACACCCATCACTTTTCATCATGGAAGGTGACAACCAACCACCACTCATCAACCCACCACCAAACGACCCGCCAAGAGCCTGCACTTTTGGTGAGTACTCGAGACCAAACCACCTAGGTTATAGGAACACCATTGAGCTTCCGACCAAGCCCAAACTACGGCCCTCAATCCGACACCATCCGGTTGGTGCAAAACGGATGTGCATTCCATGGACTTCGTTCAAGATCCAAATCAAGATCTCGAGGATTTCCTCAAAATTGTCGATTCCATCGACCTTGATGCTACTACTAGGGAGACCACGCGCTAAGGTCTCTTCCACCCTCTCTGGGGACCAAGCTAGTAATTGGCTTGAGCGACTTCCACCGGCTCCATCTCAAGTTGGGATGATCTTACTTCGCTTCCTTGCTCAATTTTTCCCACCGAGAACCACTAAGCTTAGGAATGACATCTTGATGTTCCAACAACGTCAGGTGAATCTCTCTGAAGCATGGACCCGATTCAAGGACTTACTTCATAAAGTCCTCATCATGGCATTGATCTTTGGCTCCAAGTCCAACTCTTTATGATCATGTCAACTTCCCACTAAGCGATCCATTGACCAAGCGGCCGGTGGAAAACTTAGTGATCTCACCGCGGAAGAATCATGGGAAACAATAGAGGACCTTGCCCTCACGACAACGAAAGTTGGGATGACCCCGTGAACTTCCCAAAACCGTCAAGGCAATCTCCTTGCCTCCTCCCGACCGTAGGATGATTGAGCTTGAAGATCAAGTTAAATTCCTCATGAGTTCCTACGAGAATCCTAAGTCCTCACGCCATATAAACAAAGTTTCCTCTTCGTGCGAGCCGTTTTGTGATCCTCATAACACGCGCACTAGCACCCGATCCCCCGAACATGCTTCCGTTGAATACGCATCCTCGCGTAATAATGGAACGGGAGGAAGATTCCCTACAATGCCCGGACCTAGGAATTTCAATGAAACCCGTGAGGCATGGAAAAACAAGCCCGACTTTTACTGGGGACAAACCAAAGAGTTCACCTCCAATGATTTCTCGTGGCCCCCACCTAACGGTCCTAACCAACAAAGTATCGAAGGGATGTTGCAAAACATAGTTGCGTCCCAAGAAACCCAAATGGCTAAGCTCTCGGACCACTTTAACCATCAACAAGCCGAGATGGATAGGAAAATAGACAACTTTGTTGAAAGCCATAAATAGTGATAGGAAGGTTAGTGCTATCTCAACTCCCGAGCCTCAGTGTTGAAATTAAGGATCCAAGCAAGCTTATTAAGCACGTCCAATTCATCAATGCCATCGCCTTAGTGGAACCGGATGAAACAGATGACGAAGAAGACCAAAATTTGTGGATGATGAAACACCCGAGGAAGAAGATGAAGTAGACAATAACTATTTCAACAAATTTCCTACGGAAGAGGAATTATCCCGCCACCCTCACTTAGTGCGTGACCTCCGTCACATGTATGTTAGGAAAAGCCCTAGAATCAAGTTTGGGAACCCTTGGAATCTTAACATACCATGTTGCATAGGACACCTTTTTGTGGCAAAGGCTTACATTGATCGTAAATCCCCAATTAACATAATGACTAGCACCTATTACAATTGGATAATGAAGAAGCCTATCCCAACTAGGCAAGACCTCGATAATCCTAGTGATAAGTGTAATTTTCTTGGTAGAGTTAAGGGATTGCCCATCTATGTAGGTAGTTTCACATTCCCTACGGACTTCATAATTGTGGAAGATATTAGCACGACCATGACCCTAGCTTGTCCCACGTTATTCTAGGAAAACCTTTCAGAAAGCAGGGATGACCTATGACCCATCATTAGGAGTAGTGCGATTCAAGGATGAGACCGACGACATAGCTTACCAAATGCCGTTTAAGATTGAGAAGTTTTCATCACTCTAATGATGAAAAGGAACTTAAATTGTCGGTCTATTACGGAATGATGAGGATAGGGAAAAGGAGTAGGCTATGTTATGGCTAAGATTTTCGGGTTCTATAAAGACTGCTTGAATTTAGGACCGAATTATAGGACCGAGTGGGAGAGGGTGAACTCTTAGAAAGGAGTATCATGGGACACTTCTACAACATGGAACCCCGATAGAGACCGTCAAGAGAGCGGTGATGCAAAAACGTAGGAGTAGGACTACGAGTCTAGCTACAAGACTCTTAAATAAAGAAAAGCGCTTGGGAGGCAACCCATGCTTAATTGTTTGCTTGTTAGTGTCATATATCTTTTATTAATTGTTTGTCCTCATGTTTGAATTTGTAAAATGCTTTATTTTGTTTTAACCTCGTCTTAATTACATATAAAGGTATTTTACATAAAGGATAAGTGTAGGAGGATTACACACGTTTTCATAAGAAATGTAAACATGAGAATAACAATTAACTAAAAGATATATATGTTTGTTTGTTCGAGTCAAATGCTTGTATCGAATCATAATGGATGTTTTTGAAATTTTCCAGATTCTAAAGATGTAAATTTTCCGAATTTTTCCAGAAAATCAGACCGCTTTTGTCGGGATAACCGACGCGTCAGATTGCAACTCGACGGTGTCGTGAAGGAATAAAACATCGACTTACTTTTCTCGTTTTCGAGCTACTTGTAAAATTTTGGAATTTTCCGGATCTTAATTTTCTAAAAATTGTAAACATCCATTCCACAAGCATTATATCCTAGTTTAAATCGAGTCTTATATATATTATTACACGATTTTACGAAGGTTTCGTTTGTTTTCTTCTAGTGTGCGGGTTTAGTTTGTCAAGAAGAAGTTACACAAGTTTGGAAGGAGCCTTCACGCAAAAACTCTTCTTGAAAAGATTTAACCACCACTTTTCACGGATCCCACCGAGCTAATCGGGGAGTATTAGTTTCTTTCGTTTTTAATTACCTTCTATTATCATAACTTTGATACTTTCGGGAACATTGGGGACAATGTTCGGTTTAAGTGTAGGAGGAAAATAAAGCGGAACTTTGAAACTATGCTTATCCTTGATTGCTTGCTTTGTCCAAGTGTATTTGTGTAATAAACCATGAGAAAATGTAGGTTAGGGTAATTTTAGCCAAATTTAAAATTTTTTCTATGACGATAGGAGTGGGCCATTAGTCTTAACAAAAGCGCCTCATGGATAGGAAGTTGCATGACTAGCACAAAAACCCTTTACCACCTAAATTCCACCAAAATGTGAGGATCGCCTTAGATTAGTAGGAATTAAAGCATTCATCTTTAATGCTTAGAGTGTGAACCGGTAGTATATTAGATTCTAGAACTTGTTTTGTGATGCATTCCGAGATCGCTAGTGAGACTACACTTATGTAGTTAGGAATAACTAAATGATAAGAGGCATTAGGATAAACCCTTGTTTGATACCGTAATATAATTACTTCTTCCACCTTCGGTTGAGTAATTCCCCACACCCTTTGCGTTGTACTCATCTTTAGTACACGATACCCCTAGTTAACCCCTCGAGCCTATCCTTTTCGCGGTTCTCGTGATGTTTCGGTTTTCCGAATATCAATGAAGAGCATTGTTTACACCGACCCCAAATATACACCCAAATCGCCTTAACCTACCTTTATTGCACTCACTTTAGTGCAAATTTATGTTATCACCCAAAACCCTTAGTTCAATTATCGGTTGCTTGCATGAGTTGCTAAGTCGAGTCATATCCTTTGTATCTGACTTTGGGATGATTGGGATTCATGGGAAAAGTTAAAGTTTATGAAATATAGGGAAGAGAACGTTAAACTCAAATTCCCTTTATTTGCATAATAATGTACCCAAGTGTTTTGATCTTTTCAATTCGGGTCAAATTAATGTTAGAATAATAAAACTCAAGTGTAGGGATGTGTCTATAAATCCCTATCATTTTGATGTACCGTAGAGGATGGTAGAGTAAAAGTGTATGTAAAAAAAAAAAAAAAAAAAAAAAAGAAAAGAAAAAAAAAAAAAGAAAAAAAAGATAGTGAAAAAAAAAAAAAAAAAACCATACGGGCTACCATCCTACATCTATCTTTTAAATTATGTTTGTTTATTTTCGTTGCCTAGAGTTTTAGAGTGTCGAGTCTTGGCTTAGCAACGCCATTCTTCAGATACTTGCAACATAGAGATTTTGGACTATCCACCACTAAATAGCCTATCCCACCAAACCCTTCATTTCCATACCGTAAGCTAACGTTACAACCCTTTAAAAGACCTCTTTGATAGTCTTTCCTAGGTGCTACGCCAAAGCGACGGAGGTTTGATCTATTCTCAAGCCTATGGTAATCTATGTACTAGGACCGGTTAATGAGTGTTTATCTTCCATTTCCGATTTGTTATATTTCATATATACACCCGAGAGATGTGAGTATCCAAACACCCCATGTGAGGTGCTAGTATGTAATTCCGTGCTTGTTATGACTTTTCGGGGCTTATATGTGTTGTGGACCGTTTTGAATGGATGCTTCATGACCCTAACTTATAAATTAATTGGCTAAAAGCACATTTGCTGAGGACAAGCAAATACCAAGTGTAGGGATATTTGATAAGGTTTTAAAAGGTACCTTTTTGAGGGTCATTTAAGCCCTTATTCGATCACTTTTGTATCCGTTATTGCTTAATATCGTTCCTTTTCACTTTTAGGTCTCTTGAAGGCAAAATCTCGGAATGATGCTTATTTGACGAAAAGGCGAATATACTGAAGAAAATGGCCAAAGTCGAATCGAGACACTCAAAGTCTTTGAAACATAAAGGCGACGGCGCCATCATATATGCGCGCCGTCGGGAAGGAATTTTATGACGGCTCAAAAGCGAAATTGCATGTTTTCAAGGACGACGTCGGTTCTAAAGAGTAGGCCGTCGTTACTCGGGACGGCCTAGATGCGACCAAGACGGCGCCGAGTCAAGGGGACGTCACGGTCATAAGGTGACGCCGTCGCAAGGTTTACGTGGCAAGACGAAACCCTAATGGCGGCGACACGGCGTCCACGAAACATAAGGTGACGCCGTCGCAGATGTAATCTTATATATAGAATCCGAATTTTTCAGTTTTGGGGTAGTCTTTTGGAGTAAAACCTAAAACCAACCAAGGCTTTCTTGTGCGATATTTTAGGCTTCTAAACCCTATTATACATCAAGATAAGTATTTACTTCATTAATTTAATTATGTCTTTGATTATTTGTGTGTATGCTTGCATGTTCTCCATGTCCGGCTAATTTATTTGTGTGTTTGCTAGGAATATGAAACTTAATTATTGAACATTGATTGGTTGATACTTATCTTAGTTGACTAACGATCTAGAGTCGCTAGATTATTCAGTTGTGCTTAATGCTTGACTTTTCTTTGTGAACTTTAGAATATAATTATCTAGGTAATTGTAGGATAAAGTATTCAAGGACAACCGTAGAGTAGGCGTCTATAAATCACTAGAGGATTTGTAAACAAGACCCTTTGGTAATTTCAAAGAGTTAGGAAATAAGCGCCTATAGCTTTAGAAACACAACGCAACTAGGAATAAGGACGTGACAAATCAACCATCAATAGGAGATAATTAAGGAGTAGTAAAACCTAAGTAAACACATCTTTAAACCATCATACGAGTACACATCAATTAGACATAGACTATCACAACCTTAGCTTAGATAATTAGATAATAGTAGAGTAATCGGTAGCAATACCAACCCCCAAATCCAATACCCGAGATTCGTACCTTTTCATTTTCTAAAAACATAAAAAGATAAAAATAATCTTCCTCAACCTCAACCTTAGCGTAGTAACTTCTCACTAGCATTCCTATTCCCTGAGAGCGATATCAATACCCGTGGCTTACCCTAATTACTACACTACAACGATTAGGTTCACCGCCTGGGGTGTTATAAAACTTGCTCAAGAAAGGAAGTTTCCTTGACCCCGAACGACGTGTGAAGCGTTATCGATGAATAAGATCAATATACTAGGTGGTGAAATTGATCTTAAAAATAGAGAAATTAAAATGCTTAAAGAAAAACTAGAACAAGCAGAAAGTGTAAAAGAGGAAGCCCTAAAAGATAAAGAAAAACATGTTGTTAGGGTCGCTAAAACACAATATGCCTGTGATCTAGTTAATAAACCAATAGGTCAAAAATTGTTTAAAGATGGTACTGGTCTAGGATACAATAATGTGCCACCAACTTCTTTAATGCAACATGCACCACCAACTAAAGAACTGTCATTTAGTAGTGAATTCAGTTTTAACAAACCTGTAGAAGAGTCAAGAACACCAAACACCTAAGACGAGTTACATCAACCGATGCTCCCACTATTGAAGACCGGAAATCGACTGAGGAAGTTAGATCTCGAATCAACTCAATACGAAAAGATAGATCATGTTAAGAAAGTTGATTCTAAACAAGCCAACCTTGTACCTAGATTTGGAGCAAAAGTTACCAAGAAAGTAGTTGAGTACTGTGGAAATACCTAGGGAACAGATGAGACAATATAAACCTAGAGGTAATCAGAGAAGATTAAATGGCCTAATTTCTAGTAGATTAGGTGATGAGTTTCAATGTGTGAAAAAGGCTTGTTATTCATGTGGTAGTTTTGAGCATTTACAGAGAAACTATGATAAAAACAGACCACCAGTTTGGAATCAATGGAGGAGGGTAAATCAACAAAAATTTTCAAAGAAAACAAACCCTCATCCTAATAGTAAAATGATTCCTAGGGCAGTGTTGATGAGGAATGGGAATACTAAATCAATAGTCACTGCTGCACCTAAATGGGTTCCAACCACTGCTAAGCAAAATGTAAACACGGCTAAGCGTAATCAAACCATCGACAAGAAAAATATCACCACCAAACAAAAGAAGTTTTAAAGATTCCAAAGGTGATAATCGACATCGTGGTTGGAAGTCATTTCTATCTCATTAAGGCCTCGAAGAGTTGGCAATGGAAACCTAAGACCAAGGTTTTACATCATGTCAATCGTGCATCAATGGACCTAAAGAAATTTGAATATTTTGATGCAGGCGGACCAAGTCGATCTTGGCTTGGTACACAAAAGGAACTAACTTGTGTAATTTCATGTGCGGGGCAATCTACAAGATGAGCTAAAAGACAAAGGAGTTTTTGATAGTGGTTGCTCGGGCACATGACTTGGGATGGGAGCAACTGGAAGAGTTTGAAGCTTTTGATGGAGGATATGTGGCATTTGGCAATGATCCAAGGGAGGAAAGATTCTTGGCGAGGCACAATCGAGCAGAAATTTAGACTTTGAAAAGGTCTATTTAGTGCAGGGATCAAGTACAATTTATTCAAGTGTTTCTCAAATGTGTGATAAGAAAACGGGTACTTTTGGTAAAGATGAGTGTGTGGTGTTATCTCCACGAGTTCAAGATGCTCGATGAGAAATTCATACAACTTAGGGTACCTAGGAAGGAAAATATCTATTGTTTTGATCTTAAAGATGTTCTTCCAAATAGGTCCTTAACTTGTTTGTTTGCTAAAGCATCCAGATGAGTCTATTTTGTGGCATAGAAGGCTAGGTCATCTAAATTACAAAACAATCAATAAACCGGTAAAGGGAACTTAGTGAGAGGTTCCTTCAAAATTTTTTGAGTGTAAGGAATTGTGTGTGCTGTCAAAAGGAAAACAACATAGAGCTTCTTGTAAGACCAAACTCAGAAACACCATATCACAACCATTGTTTATGCTTCATATGGACTTATTTGGACCCACTTTTGTTAAGAGTTTGAACCATAAATAGTAATCGCCTAGTTATCACCGATGATTATAGTAGATTTTCTTGGGTATACTTTTGGTCGCTAAGAGTGAAACTAGTGAGATTCTCAAGAGTTTCATTACTAAGATAGAAAATTTAGTAAACCATAAGGTCAAGATAATCGATGTGATAATGGAACCGAGTTCAAGAATGATGTGATGAATCGGTTTGTGTAGCTAAGGGTATTGAGAGACAGTTTAGTGTTGCTAGAACACCACAACAAAATGGTGTGGTGAAAGGAAGAATAGAACACTAATTGAGGTTTGCTAGGACCATGTTGTCGAGTCTAAGTTACCAACTACCTTTTGGGTCAAGTGTAGGAGCGCATGTTATGTGCGAGCAGTAAGGTAGTAAAGCCTCGTAACAAGACCCCTATGAGTCAAGTTACATGATAGGAAGACAATGATTGCATTCCTAAAACCTTTTGGGTATCTGTTACTATCTTGAATACCATAGACTACCTAGGCAAGTTTCAAGAAAAGCATATGATGGATACTTTTAGGCTATTCTACAAATAGTAAAGCCTTTAGAGTATACAATAGGAGGACGAATTGTTGAAGAGAACTTACATGTTCAATTCGGTGAAAAGACTCTAGTGTCGAGACAAAGGACCAGGCCGGTTGTTTAACATTGATATGCTAACCAAATCTATGAATTATGAGCCTATCATTGCGGAAATTCCACTAATGTTAATGCAGTACACGAAAGGATTACTCGTCGAATCAACCTCTAAGGAAGGCGATTCTCCAAGGAGTTCTATTTGGTTGAAAAGTGGAAAGCTGGTTCTGTTCCTTCCATCATTGATAAACAAAGTCCCACTGTTGATGATGTACCTAAAGATGGAGAAAATGTCGATCATCATCAAGATAAGGATGAGTTGTTGAAGGATAACTCGGTGTCGGTAGAAGAAATTGAAAAGAAGAAAAAGCAGTCTGCAAGCACGGCTAAGCCTACTCAAAGCATGGCTAAGCCTATTGTAACTGCTGACAAGCCATCTTCTACCACTGCTAGTTCAAGTAAAACCCCTGCTGCAAGTACTGATGATAGTACTTTCTTTGGACCACATGCAAAGCCACTATTTCATGATGATGAGTATCCTCATGATCCAGACATGCCTGCTTTGATTGAGATCGATACTCCTACTGATGATGAAGACTTGGATGATTTCTTCAATGCAGATTTGACAAATTTGGAAACTGTCATCAATGAAAGTCCTATTACCACTACAAGGATACATAAGATTCATCCCAAGGAACAAATACTTGGAAATCTGAATACTCCAGTTCAAACAAGAAGCAAAGTTAAAAACACAGAACCCTTTCCTGAACATGGGTTCTTTGCAAGATCTCTTCACAAAAGAAACAGTCATAAAGATTTGCAAAATTGCTTGTTTGCTTGTTTTCTGTCTCAAAAGGAGCCCAAAAGAGTGGAAGAAGCTCTAACAGAAGAAGGATGGGTCGAATCAATGCAAGAGGAGCTACTACAGTTTAAGCTTCAAGAGGTTTGGAAATTGGTTGATCTTCCAAATGGAAAAAGGGCAATTGGGACTAAATGGGTGTTCAGAAACAAACGGGATGAAAGAGGAATTGTGGTAAGAAATAAATTAAGATTGGTTGCTCAAGGATACACACAAACTGAAGGCTTGGATTATGATGAAGTGTTTGCACCTGTTGCAAGGATAGAGGCTATTAGACTTTTTTTGGCTTATGCTTCATTCAAAAATTGTGTTGTGTATCAGATGGATGTTAAAAGTGCATTTTTGTATGGCACAATTGAGGAGGAGGTTTATGTTTGTCAACCTCCTGGTTTTGAGGATCCAGATCACCCAGACAAGGTTTATAGGGTGAAGAAGGCAATGTATGGTTTGCATCAAGCTCCTAGGGCATGGTATGATTGCCTGTCTACTTATTTGATGGACAATGACTTCAAAAGATGACTGATTGATAAAACATTGTTCATAAGAAAGCACAAGGATGATATTATATTGGTTCAGGTTTATGTAGATGACATCATCTTTGGCTCAACTAATAAGGAGCTATGCAAGGATTTTGAGAAGCTTATGCATGATAAGTTTCAGATGAGTTCTATTGGAGAACTCACTTTCTTTTTGGGGCTACAAGTTCAACAGAGGACTGATGGTATCTTCATTAGTCAAGACAAGTATGTAGCAGATGTTTTGAAGAAATTTGGGTTTCAAGATGTCAAGAGTGCAAGTACACCTATGGAAACTCAAAACCACTTTGCTACTAGATGATGGAAGTCCCAAAGTTGATTTGAAGTTGTCATGATCCATGATTGGATCTTTGATGTATCTTCTTGCATCTAGGCGGATATAATGTTCTCGGTATGTGTGTGTGCAAGATTTCAAGTCACACCAAATACCACACATCCGAATCTTGAAAGAGGATCTTTAGATATCTTAAGGGTCATCCTAAATTGGGCCTTTGGTACTCTAAGGATTCCCTTTTGACTTGGTGGCCTACATGATAGGGACTATCTTGGAGCTAGCTTGGATAGGAAGTCTACCACCTGAGGATGTCGGTTCTTGGGAAGGTGTTAATATCTTGGCGATGTAAAAGCAAGCTGTTGGCAAATTCTACAACTGAAGTCAATATGTGGCTCTTTGCTAGTTGTTGTGGTCAAGTTCTTTGGATTCGTAATCAATTCTTTGGATTTTTGGTACAATTTATGCATACTAAGATTTACATTGATAATAACGGTTACAATTTGCGTCATTAAAAATCTGTTTTACATTCTAGAACTAAACATATTGAGATAAGGCATCACTTTATTAGAGATTGTAATGAGAAAAGGCTGATTCAAATGGTAAAAATCCATACTGATTTCAATGTGGCTGATCTTCTCACTAAAGCTTTTGATGTGGGAAGGTTTCCGTACCTTGTTGTTAGTATTGGAATGATTAATCTCTAATCTTATAAATTGTTTTGTATTAGTTTGTACACATATTGGACTGTTATTATGTAAACTTAGTTTTGCTATTCTTGTTTCTAACCACCGATAGCTTTGTTCAAACCATCGTTAGTTGTCCTATGTTTCCACTAACCATTGTGCGGATGAAAGATAAATCATTATAGAAGATTAACGTGGCATCAAGTTCATTCATCAAAAGCAGTTTTACGACTTACGACACAATGCAACTTCAAGTGCTACATCAATGTCTACTTCATACATGATTTTCTACTAATATTTCTACTACTACTAGCCTTGCAACTTTTGTACAAATGCTGGTTATGGTTTTGTGAAATGCATAACCAACCACAAGAAGCAGCTAAGGATCAAAATGGAGGGATGGATTGATGAAAACGAAGAAGCTGAAGCTGATTGTGGTATAGAGATGAGAAGGAAAGATCTTCCTTTGTGCTTCATCCACTCTTTCCACCATACAGCAACTTACTCCATCTTCCTTTTTCCTTTCCCCATTACGATGTGTGAAGAAGCACCACGACTTGGTGCACAAAGACCAAGAACTACCTCTCTGTCTTTTGGGAGTGGTGGGTTTCTTGCTCGTGGTCTTGGTTGGGGGTTGGATGATGAAGGTTTGGGGTTTGGAGTCCTCTTCTTAGAAGAGTAATCAGAGTCTTCAGAGGCATCACTTGGATCCACCACACTATCATCTTCAGATGATGGGAGAAATGGGGATTTTAATGGTCTTGGATCTTGAGGAGGAAGGTAGAACTGCCATGGGTTATCATCTTCACCGGATGATGAAGATGATGATGAGGAAGAGGAGGTTAGATCAACCACCGGGTTTATTCGACTAGGGTTCCACATAGTGGTCGAGGAGGTGTTTGGAGCAATTAGGGTTTTAAGTTTGATTGGTTTGGGCGTTTTGTGAAATAAGGGTTCTTTTATAAGCGCTTATGGGTTATGTAAGTTAATGCAAGGCGGGTTCAATGTGGTTGGGAAGTTAATGAGATTCTTGGGAGTTGGATTGTTACGAGTTCTAGCGGTTGACCATTTGACTTAATCTTGCAAACCATGGATAGGCCATTTGAAACCACTTCTAGTTCTAACTAACCACCGACCATGTTGCTTTTCCACTTTGTGTTTGTCTTTGTGTTTGTTTTGCGATATATGAAGGTTTGTGTGCATAAGGAGCTTGGCGTGTGCTTCTTGTGTTTGTTAAAAAAAAAAAAAAAATTGTGTATCCTTCATATCTTTGTAAGATCATTCCACTTTTGGCACAGATTTACTTCCTTTATTGTGCAAAAATTGGAAGTCTGGTGATATGTATCCACTGATGAGTTCTGTCTAAACGCGGATGGTACGTTTGGATCCGCTGATAGCTTGCTGCGTTGGTTTGGATATTACAGGGGCTATTTGGTAACATTGGTAAACATATATATTTTCTCCCCAAATCACGGATAGATCAATTACTTTGATCTTCAAATCTTTTCCAATTGGCGCACATCTTAACCTTTAACCCTTAACACCTACAAACCCTATCACCCACATCATACCAATCATTCATCACAATGGCTGAAAAATATTCGTCTTCACATAACCTTGTTGCTATACTCACCAAAGATGCTCGCTCCGAAGGGTTTCATCAAATGATTGATTTCCTGGTTTGTAGTCCACTTCACTATGCTTTAACTGTTAAACCCACCATTCTTAAAGCCTACATACATCAGTTCTGGAGGAATGCTAAAATTGAAGAAGTTGATGGAATGGAGGTGTTTCGTTCGGTTGTGGATGAGAATGTTATTACTGTTTCTGAGGAAATCATTAGAGAGGTTTTGAAGCTTGATGATGCTAATGGAGTTGATAATCTTTCGGATCAGATTATTCTTGGTTTACTGATTAGGTTACACATAGGGGTGAAAAGTACAATTCTTTAAGAGTTTGTTTTCAAAACAATGGAAGTTTTAATTCACACCCGTTGATGTGTATGAGTAATAAGACCACAGGTTTTAATGACTTTCCTTCTAAAATTGCAACTGCTATTATTTGTCTATCTGATGGAAGGAAGTTTAATTGGTCTAGAATGATTTATGAGGGGCTAGTTCAAAACATTAGGAACAAGGGTAAATATTATTTGTATCCTAGGTTTGTTCAACTGCTTGTGGAGAGTCAAATCAAAGAACCTTTTGAGCATGCTAGAGAATATGAAGTACATCATATGCTTCCTAAAGTTTTTGCACATATGAGGAATCAGCCACAGAATGTTAATATTGTAGATGTTCCACTATTCCCTCACATGATTGCTTTGCCTGCTAGTTCTGAGGTAGAGGAAGGTTTGGAGTCACAACCACTTGTCCCTACAACTGCTGATGATACTTCTGAAACCCCTGCTAGTACACCTTTAACCACTGACAGTATCATCATAACCACTTCTAGTCAAACCAAAACCCCTGCTACACCTATTGTATGGACTAGGAGAAGAAAGGGCACTAAGCTTCCTGATAACGCTACACGCGTCGTTCGGGGTCAAGGAAACTTCCTTTTCTTCGAGCAAGTTTTATAACACCCTAGGCAGTGCACCTAATCGTTGTAGTGTAGTAATTAGGGTAAGCCACGGGTATTGATATCGTTCTCTAGGGGAATAGGAATGCTAGTAAGAAGTTACTACGCTAAGGTTGAGGTTGAGGAAGATTATTTTTTTGCCTTTTTTATGTTTTTAAGAAAATGGAAAGGTACGAATCTCGGGTATTGGATTTGGGGGGGGGGGTCGGTATTGCTACCGATTACTCAACTATTATCTAATTATCTAAGCTAAGGTTGTGGTAGTCTATGTCTAATTAATGTGTACTCGTATGATAGTTTAAAGATGTGTTTACTTAGGTTTTACTACTCCTTAATTATCTCCTATTGATGGTTGAATTGTCACGCCCTTATTCCTAGTTGCGTTGTGTGTCTAAGGTTGTAGGGTGTGCGTTCTCCCTAACTCTTTGAATTTACCAAAGGGTCTTGTCTACAAACCCACAAGTGATTTATAAACTCCTACTCTAAGGCGATCTTTGGATGGTTTAGCTCAGAACTACTCGAGATAATTATATTCTAAAGTTCACAAAGATGAATCAAGCATTAAGTACACAATGAATGACCTATTGCACTAGTAGATCATTAGTCAACTAAGATAAGAATCAACCAATCAATATTCAATAATTAAGTTTCATATTCCCTAAGCAAACACACAAATAAATTAGCCGGACATGGAGAACATGCAAGCATACACACAAATAATTAAAGACATAATTGTATTAATGAAGTAAACACTTATCTTGATGTAAAATAGGGTTTAGAACCCTAAAATACTGCACAAGAAAGCCTTGGTTCGGTTTTAGGTTTTACTCCAAAAGACTACACACATAAAGCGAAAAATTCGGATTCTATATATAAGATTACATCTGCGACGGCGCCACCTTATGTTTCGTGACGCCGTCGTGTACGTCATTAGGGTTTCGCCCCGCCACGTAAACCTGCGACGTCATACCTATGACCGTGACGCCCCCTTCGCTTTCGACGCCGTCTTGGCTGCATCTAGGTCGCCCGAGTAGCGACGGCCTACCTTTATAACCCGACGTCCCTTGAAAACATGCAATTTCGCTCGAGCCGTCAGAAATCCTCCGACGGCGTCGCAGATAAGCAATGACGCCGTCGCCTTGTGTTTTCAGCAGCTTTGAGTGTCTCGATTCTGACTTTGGCCATTTTCTTCGTATATTCGCGCCTTTTCGTCCAAATAAGTACCATTCCAGCATTTTGCCTTCAAGAGACCTAAAAAGTTGAAAAGGAACGATATTAAGCAATAACGGATACAAAAGTGATCGAAATAGGGCTTAAATGACCCCTCAAAAAGGTACCTTTTAAAACCTTATCAAATATCCCTACACTTGGTATTTGCTTGTCCTCAAGCAAATGTGCTTTTAGCCAATTAATTTATAAGTTAGGGTCATGAAGCATTGATTCAAAACGGTCCACAACACATATAAGCCCATAAAGTCATAACAAGCACGGAAATTACATACTAGCACCACATGGGGTGTTTGGATACTCACATCTCTCTGGGTGTATATATGAAATATAACAAATAGGAAATGGAAGATAAACACTCATTAACCGGTCCTAGTACATAGATTACCATAGGCTTGAGAATAGATCAAACCTCCGCCGCTTACGTAAGCACCTAGGAAAGACTATCAAAGAGGTCTTTAAAGGGTTGTAATGTTAGGCTTACGGTAGGAAATGAGGGTTTGGTGGGATAGGCTATTTAGTGGTGGATAGTCAAAATCTCTATGTTGCAAGTATACGAAGAATGGCGTTGCTAAGCCAAGACTCGACACTCTAAAACTCTAGGCAACGAAATTAAACAAACATAAATTTAAAAGATAGATGTAGGATGGTAGCCCGTATGTTGTTTTTTTTTTTTTTTTTCACTCTTTTTTTTTTTTTTTTTTTTTTTTTTTTTTTTTGCATACACTTTTACTCTACCATCCTCTACGGTACATCAAAATGATAGGGTTTTACACAGACATCCCTACACTTGAGTTTTTATTACTCTAACACTAATTTGACCCGAATTGAAAAGATCAAAACACTGGGGTACATTATTACGCAAACAAAGGTAATTTGAATTTAACGTTCTCTTCCGTCATTTCACAAACTTTAACTTTTCCCATGAATCCCAATCGTCCCAAAATCAGATACAAAGGATATGACTCGACTTAGCAACTCATGCAAGCAACCGATAATTGAACTAAGGGTTTTGGGTGATAACAAAAATTGCACTAAAAGTGAGTGCAATAAAGGGTAGGCTAAGGCGATTTGGGTGTATATTTGGGGTGGGGTGTAAACAATGTTTTCGTTGATATTCGGAAAACCGAAACATCACGAGAACCGCGAAAAGGATAGGCTCGAGGGTTAACTAGGGTATCGTGTACTAAAGATGAGTACAACGCAAAGGGTGTGGGGAATTACTCAACCAAGGTGGAAGAAGTAATTATATTACGGGTATCAAACAAGGGTTTATCCTAATGCCTCTTATCATTTAGTTAATCCTAACTACACAAGTGTAGTCTCACTAGCGATCTCGGAATGCATCACAAAACAAGTTTTAGAATCTAATATACTACCGGTTCACACTCTAAGCATTAAAGATGAATGCTTTAATTCCTACTAATCTAAGGGCGATCCTCACATTTTGGGTGGAATTTGGGTGGTAAAGGGTTTTTTTGTGCTAGTCATGCAACTTCCTAACCATGAGACGCTTTTGTTAAGACTAATGGCCCACTCTTATATGTCATGAAAAAATTTTAAATTTGGCCAAAATTACCCTAACCGACATTTTCTCATGGTTTATTACACAATCACAATTGGACAAAGCAAATAGTCAAGGATAAGCATAGTTTCAAAGTTCCTGCTTTATTTTCCTCCCTACACTTAAACCGAACATTGTCCCCAATGTTCCCGAAAAATATCAAAGTTATGATAATAGAAGGTAATTAAAAGCGAAGAAACTAATACTCCCTGATTAGCTCGGTAGGATCCGTGAAAAGTGGTGGTTAAATCTTTCCAAGAAGAATTATTATGAAAAGCTCCTTCCAATCTTGTGTAACTTCTTCTGAAAACTAAACCGCACACTTGAAGAAAACAAACGAAACCTTCGCGAGAAAATCGGCGGTAATAATATACATAAGACTCGATTTAAACTAGGATATAATGCTTGTGGAATGGATGTCTCTGAATTTTTAGAAAATTAAGATCCGGAAAATTCCAAAATTTTACAAGTAGCTCGAAAACGAGAAAAATAAGGTGATGTTTTACTCCTTCCGACGCCGGTTGCAATCTCGATGTTGTCAGTTATCCCGACAAAACTGGTCTCGATTTTCTGGAAAAAATTCGGAAAATTTACATCTTTAGAACTGGAAAACTTCGCAAAACATCCATTATGACTCGATACAAGCATTTGACTCGAACAAACAAACATATATATCTTTTAGTTAATTGTTATTCTCATGTTTACGTTTTTGAAAACATGTGTAATCCTCCCTACACTTATCCCTTATGTAAAATACCTTTATATGCAATTAAGACGAGGTTAAAACAAAATAAAGCATTTTACAAATTTAATCATGAGGATAAACAATTAATAAAAGATATATGACACTAACAAGCAAACAATTAAGCATGGGTTGCCTCCCACGAAGCGCTTTTCTTTATTTAAGAGTCTTGTAGCTAGACTCGTAGTCCTACTCCTACGTTTTCTTAATCTTAGAGGCCCATTCGATCTCTTTAACTCTTCTCTCATCACGAATATATTCAGGCCCCAGTTCAAGACAAGCAGTGTAGTAGACTTTGTTTTTCCAATCTACCTCGAATGCCGGAATGTTATCTACATCTAAATCATCCATGCCCTTATAATTCTTATTTTTATGGGGCACTATATATTTAACACTCTCGGCTTCATTTGAGAACTCGATTATCCCTGTCTCTTTATCATAAACCATCTTAGACTCTTCTATAAATGGCTTCCCAAGTATTACATCTCCTAAAAACCCATCAATGATGCCCTTAACGTTTTCCAAAATCATGAAATCACACCTATATGTGAAGTTACCTATGAACACATGTAATCCCTTAACCTCCCCACATAGTTACTTGCTTTCCTAGTATGCGAAGGGGTCCTCATAGGCTCTAGCGTTTTGCTCATGATCCAATTATAATAGAGCCTAGACATTACATTCATGGGTGCCTTATAGTCAATGTAGGTGTGATCCCTATATAAGTATCCAATCATACACGGTATTTTGATGTTTTTAGGGTTTCCCCTTCTTATGCGAGGTTCGAAAGGTGGTCTTGGAAAATTAACCACGTTATGATGATAAGCGGTTTCCTTCCCTTTAGGGTATGAATCAAAGTACTCCCTAAGTTTGTCCTCCTCCTTACTACCCTCCATAATCTCTAATACCTTATAATCTCCTTCCTCTAGATCATCATCCGAATCACTTGTGGTCGAATCACTATCTAAAGGGCGATAAGATTCCTTAAGGGCTTCTTTGAGTGTATTTTCAATTATCATATTTAATTTCCTAAGCTCTCCAGTTTCACTCATGATACGGGCTCGAAGTTGGTTAGCAGGGGCTGGGTCAAGCAGTGGGTATTTGTTTTGTGGTGAAGTGTTGTTTGGTGGTTGGTTATCACCTTCCATGAAGAAAAGTGATGGGTGTTACGAACAAAGGTCACGAAGAAGGGATAGACTAAGAGAAAGCTATAAATGAGAAAAAGTTTACTTGATAGGAATCAAGCAAAGAACCTAAACGAGGTGGACTATTAACTAGCTATTCTATTCCCGCAGTGGCGCCTAAAACTTGATAACGCTACACGCGTCGTTTGGGGTCAAGGAAACTTCCTTTTCTTGAGCAAGTTTTATAACACCCCAGGCGAAGCACCTAATCGTTGTAGTGTAGTAATTAGGGTAAGCCACGGTATTGGTATCGCTTCTCTGGGGAATAGGAATGCTAGTAAGAAGTTACTACGCTAAGGTTGAGGTTGAAGAAGATTATTTTTTTGTCTTTTTTATGTTTTTAAGAAAATGGAAAGGTACGAATCTCGGGTATTGGATTTGGGGGGGGTCGGTATTGCTACCGATTACTCTACTATTATCTAATTATCTAAGCTAAGGTTGTGGTAGTCTATGTCTAATTAATGTGTACTCGTATGATAGTTTAAAGATGTGTTTACTTAGGTTTTACTACTCCTTAATTATCTCCTATTGATGGTTGAATTGTCACGTCCTTATTCCTAGTTGCGTTGTGTGTCTAAGGTTGTAGGGTGTGCGTTTCTCCCTAACTCTTTGAATTTACCAAAGGGTCTTGTCTACAAACCCACAAGTGATTTATAAACTCCTACTCTAAGGCGATCTTTGGATGGTTTAGCCTACAACTACTCAAATAATTATATTCTAAAGTTCACAAAGATGAATCAAGCATTAAGTACACAAAGAATGACCTATTGCACTAGTAGATCATTAGTCAACTAAGATAAGAATCAACCAATCAATATTCAATAATTAAGTTTCATATTCCCTAAGCAAACACACAAATAAATTAGCCGGACATGGAGAACATGCAAGCATACACACAAATAATCAAAGACATAATTGTATTAATGAAGTAAACACTTATCTTGATGTAAAATAGGGTTTAGAACCCTAAAATACTTCACAAGAAAGCCTTGGTTCGGTTTTAGGTTTTACTCCAAAACACTACACACATAAAACTGAAAAATTCGGATTCTATATATAAGATTACATCTGCGACGGCGTCACCTTATGTTTCGGACGCCGTCGTGTCGCCGTCATTAGGGTTTCGCCACGCCACGTAAACCTTGCGACGGCCACCTTATGACCGTGACGCCGTCCCTTCACCTTCGACGTCTTGGTCTGCATCTAGGCCGTCCGAGTAGCGACGGCCTACCCTTTATAACCCGACCGTCCTTGAAAACATGCAATTTAAGCTCGAGCCGTCAGAAAATCCTCCGACGGTGTCGCAGATAAGCAGACGCGTCGTCGCTTGTGTTTTCAAGCAGCTTTGAGTGTCTCGATTCTGACTTTGGCCATTTTCTTCGTATATTCGCGCCTTTTCGTCCAAATAAGTACCATTCCAGCATTTTGCCTTCAAGAGACCTAAAAAGTTGAAAAGGAACGATATTAAGCAATAACGGATACAAAAGTGATCGAAATAGGGCTTAAATGACCCCTCAAAAAGGTACCTTTTAAAACCTTATCACTTCCTCAGGCTAGTGTTAGTGGTGTTGTAAATGAGGCTGTCACACGGAGTGCAGGTGACATGATTGGAAGGGCTTCCACTACTGAGTCAGGCTTAGATGCTGCTCAGGATAGTGGAAACATCAATAAGACCCAACCTTTGGCAACTCCTAATGTAGAAAGTTCTTTGGAACTCAATACAGTGGAGGAATCCCTAGCCAACCATCTATCTGAGGTACATAGATGTTCGGGCCAGTCCGATGCTATGTTTTCTTTATCCAAGGATTCACCTCTCGAGCAGTCACACACTCAAGTGATGAGGATAGTTTGGAACATGCTAATGAATTGACGGATCCTACGGTACATGATGACTTTTCCAATGAACCACCTCTCGGACCGATTAACACAGTCGAAGTGGGAGGATATTCTTGAGCGCTTAAATGAATTGGCGGTTAAATGTACCACTATGGAGAAGACACTTACAGTCTACATAAGAAAATTCAAGCTTGAAGCATCGAGTCTTGGTTTTGGAAAAGTTAAAAGACACAGGGTTGTTGTGTTGAGGTCCATGAGGAGAAAGAAAAGGTGGTTTCCTCTCACTCACGAATGTGGATGATGTATCCAAGCAGGGAGGAATGATGGCATGAGTTCGGGGAGGTCATTAATGTAATCGATAACGCTACACGCGTCGTTCGGGGTCAAGGAAACTTCCTTTTCTTGAGCAAGTTTTATAACACCTAGGCGGTGCACCTAATCGTTGTAGTGTAGTAATTAGGGTAAGCCACGGTATTGATATCGTTCTCTAGGAGAAT
The DNA here is from genome assembly GCA_022545495.1 of Chrysanthemum lavandulifolium. Lineage (NCBI taxonomy): Eukaryota > Viridiplantae > Streptophyta > Magnoliopsida > Asterales > Asteraceae > Chrysanthemum > Chrysanthemum lavandulifolium. The sequence continues at coordinate 289,398,871 of CM040240.1, forward strand.
AGGAATGCTAGTAAGAAGTTACTACGCTAAGGTTGAGGTTAAGGAAGATTATTTTTGTCTTTTATGTTTTTTAAGAAAATGGAAAGGTACGAATCTCGGTATTGGATTTGGGGGTTGGTATTGCTACCGATTACTCTACTATTATCTAATTATCTAAGCTAAGGTTGTGATAGTCTATGTCTAATTAATGTGTACTCGTATGATAGTTTAAAGATGTGTTTACTTAGGTTTTACTACTCCTTAATTATCTCCTATTGATGGTTGAATTGTCACGTCCTTATTCCTAGTTCGTTGTGTGTCTAAGGTTGTAGGGTGCATTTCTCCCTAACTCTTTGAATTTACCAAAAGGTCTTGTCTACAAACCCACAAGTGATTTATAAACTCCTACTCTAAGGCGATCTTTGGAATGTTTAGCCTACAACTACTCAGATAATTATATTCTAAGGTTCACAAAGATGAATCAAGCATTAAGTACACAACGAATGACCTATTGCACTACTAGATCATTAATCAACTAAGATAAGAATCAACCAATCAATATTCAATAATTAAGTTTCATATTGCCTAAGCAAACACACAAATAAATTAGCCTGACATGGAGAACATGCAAGCATACACACAAATAATCAAAGACATAATTGTATTAATGAAGTAAACACTTATCTTGATGTAAAATAGGGTTTAGAACCCTAAAATACTGCACAAGAAAGCCTTGGTTGGTTTTAGGTTTTACCCAAAACACTACACATAAAAGCGAAAATTCGGATTCTATATATAAGATTACATCTGCGACGGCCACCTTATGTTTCGGACGCCATCGTGTCGCCGTCATTAGGGTTTCGCCCCGCCACGTAAACCTTGCGACGGCGTCACCTTATGACCGTGACGCCGTCCCTTCACCCTCGCCGTCTTGGCTTTATCTAGGCCGTCCGAGTAGCGACGGCCTACCTTTATAACCCGACCGTCCCTTGAAAACATGCAATTTAAACGAAATGTCAGAAAAGCCTCCGACGGTGTCGCAGATAAGCGATGACGCCGCGCTTGTGTTTTCGCAGCTTTGAGTGTCTCGATTCGACTTTGGCCATTTTCTTCGTATATTCGCGCCTTTTCGTCCAAATAAGTACCATTCCAAAGATTTTGCCTTCAAGAGACCTAAAAGTTGAAAAGGAACGATATTAAGCAATAACGGATACAAAAGTGATCGAAATAGGGCTTAAATGACCCTCAAAAGGTACCTTTTAAAACCTTATCACTTCCTCAGGCTAGTGTTAGTGGTGTTGTAAATGAGGTCACACACTGAGTGCAGTGACATGATTGGAAGGGCTTCCACCATCGAGTCGGGCTTAGATCTTTGCTCAGGATAGTGGAAACATCAATAAGACCCAACCTTTGGCAACTCCTAATGTAGAAAGTTCTTTGGAACTCAATACAGGTGGAGGAATCCCTAGCCAACTGTCTAATACAGGGTACATAGATGTTCAGGCCAGGTCTGATGCTATGTTTTCTTTATCCAAGGATTCACCTCTCGGAGCAGGTCACACAGCTCGAAGTGATGAGGATAGTTTGGAACATGCTAATGAATTGACGGATCCTACACAGGTACATGATGACTTTTCCAATGAACCACCTCTCGGACCGATTAACACAGTCGAAGTGGGAGGATATTATTGAACGCTTAAATGAATTGACGGTTAAATGTACCACTATGGAGAAGACACTTACGTGTCTACATAAGAAAATTCAAGCTTGAAGCATCGAGTCTTGGTTTTGGAAAAGTTAAAGACACAGGGTTGTTGTGTTGAGGTCCATGAGGAGAAAGAAAAGGTGGTTTCTCCACTCAGAATGTGGATGATGTATCCAAACAGGGAGGAATGATGGCATGAGTTCGTGGAGGTCGTTAATGTAATCGATAACGCCACACGCGCGTTGGGGTCAAGAAACTTCCTTTTCTTGAGCAAGTTTTATAACACCCTAGGCAAGGCACCTAATCGTTGTAGTGTAGTAATTAGGGTAAGCCACGGTATTGATATCGTTCTCAGGAGAATAGGAATGCTAGTAAGAAGTTACTACGCTAAGGTTGAGGTTAAGGAAGATTATTTTTTGTCTTTTATGTTTTTAAGAAAATGGAAAGGTACGAATCTCGGTATTGGATTTGGGGGTTGGTATTGCTACCGATTACTCTACTATTATCTAATTATCTAAGCTAAGGTTGTGATGGTCTATGTCTAATTAATGTGTACTGTATGATAGTTTAAAGATGTGTTTACTTAGGTTTTACTACCCTTAATTATCTCCTATTGATGGTTGAATTGTCACGTCCTTATTCCTAGTTGCGTTGTGTGTCTAAGGTTGTAGGGTGTGCTTTCTCCTAACTCTTTGAATTTACCAAAGGTCTTGTCTACAAACCCACAAGTGATTTATAAACTCCTACTCTAAGGCGATCTTTGGAATGTTTAGCCTACAACTACTCAGATAATTATATTCTAAGGTTCACAAAGATGAATCACGCATTAAGTACACAACGAATGACCTATTGCACTACTAGATCATTAATCAACTAAGATAAGAATCAACCAATCAATATTCAATAATTAAGTTTCATATTGCCTAAGCAAACACACAAATAAATTAGCCGGACATGGAGAACATGCAAGCATACACACAAATAATCAAAGACATAATTGTATTAATGAAGTAAACACTTATCTTGATGTAAAATAGGGTTTAGAACCCTAAAATACTGCACAAGAAAGCCTTGGTTCGGTTTTAGGTTTTACTCCAAAACACTACACATAAAACCGAAAAATTCGGATTCTATATATAAGATTACATCCGCGACGGCGTCACCTTATGTTTCGGACGCCGTGGTGTCGCCGTCGTTAGGGTTTCGCCCCGCCACGTAAACCTTGCGACGGCGCTACCTTATGACCGTGGACGCCGTCCCTTCGCCTCGACCGCCCGTCTTGGCCGCATCTAGGTCGTCCCGAGTAGCGACGGCCTACTCCTTTATAACTCGACGCCGTCCCTTGAAAACATGCAATTTAAGCCCGAGCCGTCAGAAATCCTCCGACGGTGTCGCAGATAAGCGACGCCGCCTTGTGTTTTCAATGCACTTTGAGTGTCTCGATTCGACTTTGGCCATTTTCTTCAGATATTCGCCTTTTCGTCCAAATAAGTACCATTCCAAAGATTTTGCCTTCAAGAGACCTAAAAAGTTGAAAAGGAACGATATTAAGCAATAACGGATACAAAAGTGATCGAAATAGGGCTTAAATGACCCTCAAAAGGTACCTTTTAAAACCTTATCACTTCCTCGGGCTAGTGTTAGTGGTGTTGTAAATGAGGTCACACACGGAGTGCAGTGACATGATTGGAAGGGCTTCCACCATCGAGTCGGCTTAGATCTTTCTCGTGATAGTGGAAACATCAATAAGACCCAACCTTTGGCAACTCCTAATGTAGAAAGTTCTTTGGAACTCAATACAGGTGGAGGAATCCCTAGCCAACTGGCTAATACAGGGTACATAGATGTTCAGGCCAGGTCTGATGCTATGTTTTCTTTATCCAAGGATTCACCTCTCGGAGCAGGTCACACAGCTCGAAGTGATGAGGATAGTTTGGAACATGCTAATGAATTGACGTATCCTACACAGGTACATGATGACTTTTCCAATGAACCACCTCTCGGACCAGTTAACACAGGTCGAAGTGGGGAGGATATTCTTGAACGCTTAAATGAATTGACGGTTAAATGTACCACTATGGAGAAGACACTTACAGGTCTACATAAGAAAATTCGAAGCTTGAAGCATCGAGTCTTGGTTTTGGAAAAAGTTAAAAGACCTGGGGTTGTTGTGTTGAGGTCCATGAGGAGAAAGAAAAAGGTGGTTTCCTCTCCAGCTCTGAATGTGGATGATGTATCCAAACAGGGGAGGAATGATGGCATGAGTTCAGGGGAGGCTGTTAATGTAACTGATAACGCTACACGCGTCGTTCGGGGTCAAGGAAACTTCCTTTTCTTCGAGCAAGTTTTATAACACCCTAGGCAGTGCACCTAATCGTTGTAGTGTAGTAATTAGGGTAAGCCACGGGTATTGATATCGTTCTCTAGGAGAATAGGAATGCTAGTAAGAAGTTACTACGCTAAGGTTGAGGTTAAGGAAGATTATTTTTTTGTCTTTTTATGTTTTTTTAAGAAAATGGAAAGGTACGAATCTCGGGTATTGGATTTGGGGGGGTTGGTATTGCTACCGATTACTCTACTATTATCTAATTATCTAAGCTAAGGTTGTGATAGTCTATGTCTAATTAATGTGTACTCGTATGATAGTTTAAAGATGTGTTTACTTAGGTTTTACTACTCCTTAATTATCTCCTATTGATGGTTGAATTGTCACGTCCTTATTCCTAGTTGCGTTGTGTGTCTAAGGTTGTAGGGTGTGCGTTTCTCCCTAACTCTTTGAATTTACCAAAAGGTCTTGTCTACAAACCCACAAGTGATTTATAAACTCCTACTCTAAGGCGATCTTTGGAATGTTTAGCCTACAACTACTCAGATAATTATATTCTAAGGTTCACAAAGATGAATCAAGCATTAAGTACACAACGAATGACCTATTGCACTACTAGATCATTAATCAACTAAGATAAGAATCAACCAATCAATATTCAATAATTAAGTTTCATATTGCCTAAGCAAACACACAAATAAATTAGCCGGACATGGAGAACATGCAAGCATACACACAAATAATCAAAGACATAATTGTATTAATGAAGTAAACACTTATCTTGATGTAAAATATGGTTTAGAACCCTAAAATACTGCACAAGAAAGCCTTGGTTCGGTTTTAGGTTTTACTCCAAAAGACTACACACATAAAACTAAAAATTGATTCTATATAAGATTACATCTGCGACGGCCACCTTATGTTTCGTGGCGCCGTGTCGCCGCCATTGGGGTTTCGCCTTGGCCACGTAAACATTGCGACGGCGCTACCTTATGACCGTGACGCCGTCCCCTTCACCGACGCCGTCTTGGCTGCATCTAGGCCGTCCCGAGTAGCGACGGCCTACTCCTTTATAACTTTGGCCGTCCCTTGAAAACATGCAATTTAACGCTCGATTCGTCACAAAATCATCCTCCGACGGCGTCATGAGATAGCGATGACGCCGTCGCCTGTGTTTTCAAAGACTTTGAATGTCTCGATTCGACTTTGGCCATTTTCTTCAGATATTCGCGCTTTTCGTCCAAATAAGTATCATTCCAAGATTTTGCCTTCAAGAGACCTAAAAGTGAAAAGGAACGATATTAAGCAATAACGGATACAAAGTGATCGAATAAGGGCTTAAATGACCCTCAAAAGGTACATTTAAAACCTTATCAGTAACTAATGATGGCATGGATTCAGGGGAGTCTATGAATGTAGATGTGAATGTATCTGCTGAGGTATCTGTGCATGAAGATGATGACAGTGGAGATCAAGGAGATCAAGGGTTTTTGGTGTCTGACAAAGATGGGAATGAGGTAGTACTTGAAAATTTGAAGAATGTGGAAGGAGTGCAGACAACAACTGATAGTATAGCTGAAACCACGGTTAGTTATCCTGTAACCACTGATGCAGTTTCAGAGTTAGCTATTGTAACCACTCCTATCATACCTATACCCACTGCCATTCAAACCACTTCCATTATTGTCACAACTTCATCCATATTACCACCTAAGCCTAAGGAAGTTGAGAAAGAAGCTGCCAGTACATTAATCAATCTGAGCAAAACATCATCTATTTCTACACCTACAATTACACACGCTTATCTGCTCAAATTTATCGCAACAAAACCCAAAGGAAAAAGTTTAGTCATTGGTGAACCACTGAAGAAGAAAGTAGTTCAACCAGATATTGGAAAAGGAAAAGGGGTTGCTCAACCTGAGCTGAAGTTTAAAAATAAGGCAGAGCAAGAAGCTTATGATGAAGAGTATGGAAGAAACTTGATAGCTGAAGAAGAAGCAGCTTTGGAGAAAAGAAAGCAAGAAGAAGAAGAAGCTAGTGAAAGATTGTTGGCTATATGGTATGGTTCACAAAATTATCTAGAAGCTTCTCGACAAATACACAATGAATTTACTGCACAAGAATGGGCATTATTGGATGATGAAGAGAAGGCTAGGTTGATTACTGAATGGGCAAGGAATATTGGTAAAACAAAGAAGCAAGTAATCAGGAAGAAGCCTCCTACCATTGCTCAAATTAGGAATGTTTTGATGAAGATTATCAAGAATTCAGGGATTCATTTTACTGATAATCTTAACAAATGCTCATTTAAAAGAATCTCGGAGATTTATGAGAGATGTATGAGAATTAATAATGAAGACTTCATCCTATGAATTCTCGTAAAGAAGAAGAATGGATTCAAAGTAGAAACAAGAGAAAGTCCGAGCTTGAGTCATCTAATTCTAAAAGGCTAAAAGTTGTTGAAGATGTTCCTCCTGAAGATACTAATCAAATTATCTCTTATGAGTTTCATGTTCAAGATGGAAGTGAAGGTGTTTGGAAAATTCTAAGACTCAACAGTGAAGTATATGAGTATAACAAATTTTCACAGATGCTTCAATATTTTGACAGAGATGATTTGATGAATCTTTGGATGCTTTACAAGAACAAATTTGGTGAACAACATCCCAATGATTTTCATGAGAGACTGGTTTATCACAATTTGAAGATTCTGTTTGAACCTACTCATGATGAACCTGAGTGGCAAGGACTCTACAATGGACATGTTACAAGGTGGTTTTTATATCAAACTTGTGGAGTTCATGTTTTAACTGTTTCTGGGAAGATTATTCATATGCTTGTAGAAGGAGATTATCCTCAGTTGAATAAGCATCCTGGAATCATTACTCAGATGTTGAAGCCTGGTTGTTTCAAGTTGCTGTTACCCTATGATGGTCAAGCTTACCAGTTGTTGCTGAAGTATGAGAACATTTTGAAAGCTAGTAAGTGTTTGGCTACATCCTCCACTTCAGGTGTTTTGAGCTTAAAAGAAACTTGAGAATTCTGTTGGAATGTATCAAGTTTAGGGGAGGATTGTTGGGTTTTAGGTTCCTTGAGTCATGAATTATTCTAAGGACTGGAACCACAGACAGGCTTGATGTAACCGCTGATAGAAGAAGGTAACCACGGATGAAGATAACCGCGGCTAGTAGAGGAGTGTAACCACGGATAGCATAATGTAACCACTGCTAGTCTTGTATAGTCGGTTAGTTAATTGTATCAGATAAATATAGAAAAGATATTTATCTTGTAGGTTACGTATTGTTTGTTGTCTAGGACTCCTTAGTGTATAAAAGGAGGTTCTAGGTTAGTTTAGATATACGTAAGTTTTATATCTAAGGTCGATACACTTCAAGGTTGCAAAACCCTAATACTGTAAGAGTATTCGTATTATTAATAATATTGAGGTGTTGAATGTTAAGTTGTTCTTCTTCTTAAGATTAAGTGTTAAATTCCGCGTAATAGTTAATAAGCTTTTGTTACAAAGTCAGTTTCTATATTAGATCGTTTGCTCAACTGGGATCAACAATATCGGTTTTCGGTTCCCGAGTATTACCCGATTTGTGAACTGACCCAAATAAAATATACTCTGATATACTGAATAATTGTTGGGCCAAATAAAATGGGCTAATAAAACTAAGTTTTATGTACCAAAAATCTTGAAAAAAGAAACCCAATAAACAATCACCTTTATGATCAATTTAACAAAGAGTAATGATAAGGAAACTTAACTCACATGACTAAATTTATGCCTAAAAAATTCATCATATGACATGTGGAATGTATATTTTCTCTTTCATGATCCTCACCATTAATCTTGCCATGTGTCATCATCTTAGAGTTAGGCATATCTTTTGCCATTTACACTCCCATAATTAATCAGCATACTTAAATTTTAAATGTCTTGACATTTATACCCTCGATTTAAGGGTATAAAGGGTATATATGTCAAGACATTCTAAATTTCAGTGTGTTAATCAATTATAAGAGCTCACATGAAGAGTATAAATGTCAAGGCATTCTAAATTTGAGTGTGTCAATCATTTATGAGAGTGTGCAAATCATTTTTTTTAACGAATTAATAAATACCCTTAGAAGAATCTTGAAATACGTATGACCCAGTTTGATTAAACTTTCATTTCCCCAATTCAATTTCAAGAATCAAGAAAATATTAGGGTTTAAGCAAAAAAAAAAATGCAGCGTTTGAAATCATTATCAGTATTGAAACGGTGAAAATGTAATAACAGTTTTTGTTTTTACACTACTTGTGCTGCTCAACGTGATAATGTTTATAATCGTTTTCAAGATGAGGTATATATATACGTAAATCTTGATTGTTTTTATTATATTTGAAAGAGTGGTTTTTTTTTGCTTTTTTTTTTGTTTAGTTTAATGTTTCTGATGTATGATTTTTAAGGGGTTAAGGGGATGGGTTTGATTATCTTGTCTTTCAGGCTTATGAGCTTATTGGATATTGGAAAAACTCATAAGCTTAGTTTTCTTCGACTTATGAAGTTGAGCATATGGACTTGATAAGTCCATAATTTCAAGTTGATAAGCGCGTAAGCCAAAACAAATGAGGCTGGCGAGCTTTTCCGGTTACAAATAAGCTTGTAAGACCAAAAATAAGCTAATTCAAACACCCTAATTAGCCTAATTAGCCATAAGCACATAAAAATTAATAATATTCAACCTTATGGATATTTATTGATTACAATGGGTTATTATACAAAAAAAGTCACTAAAGTTTGCGTGAAATTTGTCCTAAGGCACTAATGTTTCAAAGTTGTCATCCAGGTTACTCAACATGTTGTTAGCACTTTCACTTTTCAACATTGCATGTTGGGTCCCTGGGGTTTATGGGTTATCACGAATTTAGTCTATAACTTTTTTATTATATATTTAATTATTAATGCGTTAGCAAGGTCCGTTTTTATACGCTTTCTTACTTTTTTTTATCCGTTTTCATTCGTTTTTATACATTTTCACCCGTTTTTATAAGTTTTCATCCGTTTTCATCTGCCATTATACGTTTAGGTCCGTTTTTATATGTTTTTTTACGTTTTCATATATTTTTATTTGTTTTTATCTGTTTTCATATGTTTTACCGTTTTTATCTATTTATATACGTTTTCGTTTGTCTTTATATGTTCTCGTCCATTTTTATTAGGTCTTCATGCGTTTTCATAAATTTTTATCCGTTTTTACTATTTTCATATGTTTTTATATGTTTTCATACGTTTTTATCCATTTTTATGTATTTTCATATGTTTTTATACGTATAAAAACAGACAAAAACGTATAAAATTAAATGAAAACGGATAAAATGATAAAAACGTTTAAAAATAGACGAAAACGTATAAAAACATATGATAATGTATAAAAATAGAAAAAAGTGTATGAAATGGGCAAAAACGTATAAAACAGACGGAAATGGATAAAAACGATGAAAACGTATAAAAACAGATGAAAACGTATAAAAACGGATAAAAACGTATAAAAACGAGTGAAAACATTTAAAAACGGATGAAAACGTATAAAAACATATGAAAACATATAAATGGGCAAAAACGTATAAAAACGAACAAAAACATATAAAAAAGAACAAAAATATATAAAGACGGACAAAAACGTATAAAAACATACTAAAACACATGAAAATGAGCGAAAAGAGAAAAACATACAAAAATGTATAAAACGGATGAAAACATATAAAATGATGAAAACGGATAAAAACGAACGAAAAAAAAACGAACAAAAATGTATAAAAACGAAAACGGATAAAAACAGACGAAAACATATAAAAACGTATGAAAACGGATAAAACGTATGAAACGTATAAAAGCGGATAAAAACGTATGAAAACGTATAAAAACGGACAAACTAACATACATAGTGGTCAAGGACTAAATCCGTGATACTCGACAAACCACAAGGACCGTTTTGCACTTAAAATATTAGCCACATAGTATTTTTACCGGTTATATTCGGTTACCAAAAACATAGTAACAAATATAACCGGTCGCAAGAAGTTGAGTAACCTGGATGACAACTTTGAAACTTTAGTTTCTTAGAGCAAATTTCATGCAAACTTTAGTGACTTCTTTGTATATAACCCATTACAATGAATATGAAAACCCTAATTAGCCATAAGCACACAACCAGACTTAGGCCATATCTATCAGCTATTATTTTCGTCATACCTTGTGAAGTTATAAATTTGAAACATGGTAATGAATGAATGTGGTGGATCGTACGGGTCATCAATTTATTTTAAATTCGTCCCAACCCAACCAATAGTTTGACAAGATTTTCAAAAGTCACCCATGGCGACCCAGTTTCAAACTGTGACCTAACCTGTGACGATAACCTGTTGATCCTTTTTTTTATTCAAAAGAGACCGAGTTCCCCCTCAAAATAATTCAATTAACAAGTTTAACAATATTATAACACAAAATAAAAAAACAAATAAACAATATTTTTTCCCAAACACCCCTATCACACCACCAGACATGTCGATTCTTCAAATCCCTGCACCTTTGATCGTTGATTTTTTTCCTGTTTGATCACCAATCACTAAATAACATTTGATTATCGAGGTTAATCTCTGAGTTGCATCCTTTAATCTCTCGGTATTGGGTTCGACGTGTCATTAGCTTAAGGTTATGATTTCGATCGTTAATCCTTATCCTATTTGATCACCATTCACTCAATATCGTTTGGTTAGGGTGATTTATCTCTGATTATTGATCTCTATTCTCCTTTTGTTTGGTTCGACATGTTTCATAAGGATTAGGTGTTCGTTTCAGCTTAAGGACTTTTATTAATCGAGTGGGCTTTCATCTTTTCTCCATCTGCTTCAATGGGAGATAGCGATTGGCAGGAGGTTAGTCGTAAGAATCGTCGATCGGTTTTTGATAGGCTGAAACCCTCTCTTTCACATAAATACAATGCTGATGATTTGGTGAAGATCTCTTTATCCGTGTATGTTTCAAATTTCCCTCCATATCTTACGGTACGCGAGCTGTGGAATATCTGTGGTAAGATGGAAACTCTTGTGGATGTCTATATAGCTAAGCGTAAGAATAAATTAGGTCAGATGTTCGCCTTTTGTCGTTATATCAAGGTGTCCAATTCTAAAACCATAATTGATACATTGGCTAATACGTGCATTGGAAAGCTGAGAATGCATGCTAATGTGGCTTGGTTTCATACGAACAATGTTGCTACTACTCCTCGTGTAGGTGTGAATGGGAACATCAAGGCTGATATTCCTGGCCGTTCCTATAATACCAAAGCTAATTCTTATGCGTTCGTTGCTAAGACACCTTGTGTTGATAACATGAAGGGGTCTTATTCGGTTAGAGAGGATAGTGGGGATCACAATCCGGAGATTGAATTATCCCATGATGGTGCCATCGAATTTCCTTTTGCTGTTCTTGGCTGTTATAAGGACTTTCGTTCAATTGTCAATTCTCGCTCTTTATGCCGATCTGAAGGTTTTTTGGAAGTAGACATCAAATACTTGGGTAGGCTATGGACTCTTTTTGATTTTCATTCGTTAGGGGCACGAGATAAATTCCTTAACCATTGTGGAATTCAGGCATGGTTTTCCTCTTTGAAACCGTGGCATGATGACTTTTTAGTGGAGGAAAGGCTTGTTTGGTTAGAAGTCGAAGGTGTCCCTATTCATGCATGGGACAATGCTGTCTTTCGATCTATATGTAATAAGTGGGGTGACATGCTTTTTAGTGATGATTTTGATATGAGTAATCGGCTAAGTAAGCGTCTATGCATTAAATCTAAACATTCACAACTGATTTTTGCTACTATCTTTGTGACTATGAGGAAAATTACTTATGCTATTCGGGTCCGAGAGCTTTGTAGTTGGACGCCTAGTTTCACTCAGGATGATTCAGATTCTGATGATGAGAATTATATGGATACTCATACTCAAGTTGACAAGAGTGCGACTGAGAAGAATGTTGATGATCCGTTTAGAGACATTCTAGCCGACAATGGAGAAGAATTTTTTAATGCAGATGTTGTTAATGCAGATGTTGTTAATTTCGAAAAGGAGGATGCTGACCCACAAGTCGGTGTACATGGTGTTGATGCACATGATTCTGATCCATTCAGATTAGAACCTCTCATTAATAGGAAAGCTTGTAAAGTTGTTCATTAATCAGCATGCTCGGAGACTCCTGTTTTTCCACCTGGTTTTTTGCCATCATGTGTTGATGACCATTCGTCGGTTAATGACATTCCACCTGGCTTCTCAACTAAAATGCAGAAAGATCATGCTCCCGTTGTTCGTTCTTTGAATGACTCATTGGCTTCAGACTCTAACTCACTTGGTGGTTCCCATAAGAGTGTCGGGTTTTCAGTGGTAGAAAGATTGGAAGAGACGATTAAGGTCGGATTGGCGTTGGGTCTTAATATGGAGGGATGTGAGTGTACACTTGCTTCCCTAATTGCTAATAATGGAGAACTTATGGTGGATAAATGAATTCCCTATCCATCAATGTTCAGGGTTTTGGAGACCTAAATAAGAGGAGGTGGGTTCGAGATTTATGTAACAGACATAAGGTTAATTTCTTAGCATTACAAGAAACAAAAATGGTTCATGTTGATCTTTGGGTGTTGCGTCAAGTTTGGGGTAATAATAATTTTGATTTTGCCTCTACGTCTGCTAGAGGTATGTCAGGGGTATTGTTTGTATTTGTAATGATTTAGTCTTTAAAAAGTCTTAAATATTATGTAATGAGAATTATGTAGCTGTTGAAGGTTTGTGGATTCCTACTAATGTTAGAATAATGTGGGTTGCGGTATATGCTCCTCAGAATATGTTGAGTAAAATTGTTTTATGGGACTCTCTTGCAAATTTAATTAATAATTAGGGCGGATTTCGATTACTATGGGAGATTTTAACGGTTAGGGATCTTTGGTGAGCGATTCGGTCTTCTTATAATGAGAGGCAAGCTGAATTCTTTAATAACTTCATCTCTAACGCTTCTCTTCTCGATGTTCCTTTGGGTGGCTATAAGTTTACGTGGGTGATAAGTAGGGATCCAAATGAGCAAGATTGACCGGTTCCTAGTATCAGAGCTGTTTTATGAGATATTCCCTAATATTTCTGGAGTTATTTTGGAGAAAGGTATCCCGGATCATCGTCCTATCCTTATTAAAGATTATGTGGTTGATTTTGGTCCGACTCCATTTCGGTTTTTTCATTCCTGGTTCGAGATTAAGGGATTCCATAGTATGGTTGTTGATACTTGGAAGAATGATGGCATTGTTGAAGCTAATAGCCTTATCTCCTTCAAGAAAAAACTTCAAAACCTTAAGCGTGTTATGCGAGAATGGGTTGCTCTACAAAGGTCAATCTCTCTTACTCTTAAGAAAGATCTCTTATTGCGTCTTTCTTCCGTTGACACCAAAATTGATCAAGGTCTTGCAAATGAGATGGATTTATGTGATCGTCGTGAATCCATTCGTATTCTTGGAGAATTAGATACGCGGGAGGCTTACGATATAGCTCAAAAATCCAGAATTAAATGGGCTTTGGAAGGAGATGAAAACTCAAACTTCTTTCACGCTTCCTTAAAGAAAAGAAGGCGACATCACTCTATCAAAGGTATCCGATGTGATGGTGAATAGATTGAAAATCCAGACCTTGTTAAAGGAGAGTTTGTGAATCACTTTCAAAAAAGGTTTCAACTTCCCGATGGTTTTCCCTCCACATCTATCGTCGACATGGTTAATTGTCTTCCTCAAGACCAATCATAGTTCTTGGAACGTGACATCTCTAGAGATGAAATTAAGAGGGTCGTGGGGGGCGTGGTGGCGGCGAGTGCTCGGACCGGACGGGTTCACTTTCAAATTCTTTACTTCCTTTTGGGATTTAATTGAAGCTGATGTGTGTCATTTTGTGAATGAATTTTTTTCTACAGGAGCTTTTCCAAAAGGGTGCAACTCCTCATTCATTGCTTTAATCCCTAAAGTCTCTAAAGCCACTCTTGTTATGGACTTTCGTCCCATCAGCTTAATCGGGTGCCAATATAAAATCATTGGGAAAATTCTAGCAAATATACTTAGTATGGTGATTGGTAGCTGCATAAGTCTGGAGCAATCCGCTTTTATCAAGGATAGAAACATCCTTGACGGTCCTCTTGTTTTAAGTGAAATGATGGCGTGGCACCGTAAAAACAAGAAGAAAATGATGATTTTTAAAGTGGATTTTGAAAAATCCTTTGATTCTTTAAAATGGGACTTTCTGGATCTAGTTATGGACAAGATGGGTTTCGGTTATAGATGGCGCTCTTGGATCAAAGGTTGCCTCCGTAATGCTCGTGCTTCCGTCTTGGTTAATGGATCCCCCACAAAGGAATTTGAGATTTTTAGAGGTCTTAGACAAGGTGACCCATTGTCCCCTTTCCTATTCATTTTAGCTATGGAAGGTCTTCACGCCTTTATCTGTAAAGCTATGAACCTGGGTATCTATAAGAGTATCTCCATTGGTGACAATAATCTCCGTATTTCGCATCTCATGTATGCTGATGATGTTATCTTTACGGGTGAATGGTCGTCTACGAATGCACGCAATTTGCTTTGTATCCTTAGGTGCTTCTTTTTGGTATCGGGTCTTAAAATCAATGTTCACAAAAGCAATATATCAGGTGTTGGGATGTCTTATGATGATATTCAAGCCATGGCAAATGTTATTGGATGCGGTGTTGCCACGCTTCCGTTCAAATACCTTGGAGTTCCAGTTGGGTGCAATATGTCTAGATGTTCTTATTGGGAGCCCGTTATTAATAAATTTTCGTCTAGGGTCTCTTTGGAAGACGCGTCTTCCCTCCCAGAAAATGCCATTAGGCGTCAACTTCTCAGCTAGAGTTGGGGGTGGGACTTGTTGGCATAATGCAAGCTGGAACGTGGGAATTCGAGGTCTCATGAACTACTACTAAAAACCTACTTTTTTCTTTTGGACAAACGATATCGGTCGGTCTATGGATGGATCCAGATCTCACGGTCGGCCGGCCCCGCCGATGAGCATAGGAATCTATACTCGAGCGTTCAACTGGGCCTTCAAGCTCCGCCCCTTACTAGAAATATAACACAGGATTTCCACGATCGATGTCGTGTCTTTACCGGAATAAATAAGTACTATCTTTAGACTATACACAGCCTATGAGAGGTTAAAGGAAACACTAATCCTAGTAACATACAATTTGAGACCGGCATAGAATAGAGGACGTCTCACTTTAATTAAATCGGTTCTTGGAAGCCTTCCTCTCTACTTCATGTCGTTATACATGGTGCCGATCTCTGTTTGTAATAATATGGAATCAATGCGTAATCATTTCTTTATCGGGGCTGACATGGGAGAGAAAAAAATGACGTGGGTTAGGTGGAAAAAGTGCCTCGCTAGTAAGAATATGGGAGGGCTTGGCATTGGAAGTATTTTCGCTCTCAATGTTGGGTTGCTCTTCAAGTGGATATGGAGGTTTCTTTGTAATTCTTCTGATCTTTGGATTAAAGTGATTAAGGAGATGTATGGATTTCATGGAGGTATCTTTGATGAAGATATGCAACGTTCCAGTGTTAGTCCTTGGTGTGGTATTCTTTCTTCGATCAAGGATCTCAAAAATAAAGGGATTGATCTTCTTTCTTTATGTTCCCGTAAGCTTGGAAATGGCGTTTCCATTCGTTTCTTGGAGGATGTTTGGTGGGGTGATACGTGCTTTAAATCTCGTTTCCCGTGGGTGTATCTTCTTGATACCGAGAGGAGCAGTTCTGTTGCTAATCGGGTTGGTCTTCATGATTGGAGTCGAGTGCTTAGAAGGGTCCCGAGGGGTGGTGTAGAAGCGTCTCAAGACTTACAATCTTTTATTGCTAATGTGGTGTTATCGGATCAAAATGACTCTTGGTCTTGGGCTCCCAATGTCTCTAAGGGTTTCTCCGTCGCTTTGGTTCGGTAGTATATTGATTATCGCATTCTTGTGGTTTCTTCTTTTGCTACTCGTTGGAATCGTATCATTCCCATCAATGTTAATGTTTTTTTATGGAGGATGTCGCTCAACAAGCTTCCTTCTAGGGTGAATTTGGATAGGAGAGCTATTGATGTTCATTCGGTTCTTTGCCCCGTTTGCTTAGAAGATGTTGAAACGGTTAATCACCTTTTCTTCACATGTGATATGGCTTCTCATCTGTGGGCTATGTTGGCTAATTGGTGAGCGATTGATATTCCTCTATGTGCGAACTTGGAGGATTGGTTTACATGGCTAGACTCCTCTTCTATATCCTCTAAGGTCCGTATTTTTCTCGAAGGTGTGGGAGGGGTTCTTCTATGGTGTTATCGCAACGAGCTTGTTTTCTCTATTCATCCTCCTAAGAAGGCTATGACATGGGATAATGTTGTTTCTCAATCTTTTTTATGGATTTCGTCTAGATCTCCTAAAGTTAAGATTAGTTGGTTTGGTTGGTTGCAAAACCCTATTGCTACTATAACCTCTTTGTAATGATGTCTAGCTTTTGCTAGTTTTTATTAAAGCCGCCGTTCAAAAAAAAACACAAAATAAAAATGTAACAAGTTCATAACACAAAATAACAATGGTAGTAGTTTATAAGAAGTTCCATAAGCCAACAAGGCGGTCAGATAAGCTTAAAAATCGCTTCCTGATCATGTGTTCTTGCATTGTAGTTCTCAATTTTTGTTATGTTTATTTCAACCAATTCTAGTTATATGCCCGAAAAGAAATCCTAGGTTGTTTCCTCATTATCATACGTAGTTAATTTTGGAACATGTACAAACTTTTTACAAACTTGTATCTCCTATCCATTAATCTTAAATCCTTAATCTCCAACATTTTGAAGATTAAAATTTTTGCAGCTTGATTTGTATTTTTAAACCACTAGCATTCAATAAAGTCAATTTTCGTATTGTTAATAGTAGTTGATGCGAAGCTGCATATCATATTAATGATGTTCCCATTACTAATTCAAATTACTGTGTGTTTGATGTTTTGTTTTTTAAGACGATTAGGTACCATAGTGAAAATGATCGTCGAAACACATGTGGCATGGTTTCGGTGCCGTCGAAGGCTAGCCACGACACCACAAACGCTCTCCAAAACGCCTTTAGGCAATTCCTCGACACACATACGACAAAATCACTTTTTGAACCTTTTTTTTTTTTTTTTTTTTTTTTTTTTTTTTTTTTGGAAATTGATACCGTTTGAGATACAACCCTTTTACATTCAATCCTTTTTACACTCTATAAATAATACCCGATTTCAATAAAAATATTTACACACTTCTACAAAAATACACACATTACTTTCAACATCTCTATTAAAAAAAAAAAAAAAAAAAAAAAAAAAAAAATGTACTTATGGTTCATTTAACATATGCATGATTTCCTCCATCGATGAGCTTGTAATATAATATGAACCAAATGACACCCGGGCAAATTTATCAACAACAACTTTCGTAATTCAACAACCAATTTTAAAATTTACACCACCAACAAAATGCGCCACAATTCTTTTAACCACGACAATCACAACAACAATTCTTTGAATCACAACAATCACAACAAACAACTACCACCAAAAGAAACCCGTGAACAACGACTAAGAGGAAACGACCCACAAAACTTTCAAAAAAACCAACCACACCATGGTGAATTTGGACGCGGACGAGGAGAATGCGAGGAGGAACAGACACCTGACGGTGAGCCGTTGGACAAGTGATGAAGAAACGTTACTAGCGAGACTTGGATTGAAGTTTCCCAAGATGCCAAGATCCGAAATGACCTATCCGAGGACTCATTTTAGTGGCAGATTACGGAGCTACAAAAGGTGTTCCTCGTACCAAGAATATGATCTCGGGGAATTGGAACTAGGATTAACGGTGATTGCCAAAAGTTCAAAAGTATTTACAAACATTTATAGTGTAAAAGCGATGAAAATGAAGCTGATCATATTGAACGCGCAAAGATTGTATTTAGTGACAACACCGACAAGGGAAGAAGGTTTACTTTGGTTCACGCGTGGAACGTGTTGAAAAAATATCCCAAATGGGACACGGTGGAGCCGATTGATATGGCTAATCTCGCTGAACTATTATGCCCTGATGCGAGACTTTGTCCCGCCAGCAAACCTTGAACCCTAAAAAAAGCCAATTCGATGGGGAGTCGGACGCCGAGGAGTCATCGAGTCTTTAACAAAGACTTTATCTTCCAACTATAGACGACAGCTTAGGCAAATGCATCCGCTGTATGAGGCTAAACAGAAAAAAAAAAACTAGGGATACTAGTGTAAAGAGTTGGAGTTTCTCATGATTGATACCGACACTTGCCGGAATGCAAAGCCGCCCTCATCCGAAAGAAACAAGAGAAAATAATGGCAGGGTATCCTCAAAACTTACAGGGCAATTATGTATTTCTTAAGTTTTGTACGTTTTTTCTTTTTTTTTTACGTTTTTTTTTTATGTTTTTTTTCTTTGTATTATATGTTTGTTTCGTATTATAATTTTATTTTAATGAAATGAATTTAATTTTTCTGAAAAAATAGAAAGTAAAATAAAATTAGGGGTGGGTGGGGCTCAAATGACTAAATTGAAGTTAATTATGAGCGAAGAAGTATTTTGAGGTGCGAGTGTTAAAATAATGTGGTAACCAAGAAGGCTCGATGACTAAAAACCGGAGCCATGGTACCTAGAGCTCTTATTTTCAAACTTCGAATTGTTTAATGAAAAGAAAGTTTCACATACGCTAGATACAATTTGTGTAGTCTTAATGATTAAAAGTATGGTTCTAAAAGGCGTGTCATGTGGCGGAGCACACACAAAAGCCATGACGTGACCTCTACGCTACGCAATGACAAAGCACATCTTTTTCGAATTCAACTAAGATGAAAATGTTTTATGAAAAAATTAAGAAAATTACATTTAAGGATAGTTTAATAACTTAGTTTGTTATGTATAACACTTTTTGTAAACTCGATATATATAAAATATGATTTATAATATATAATATGTATATTTATAAACATTTTCATATTTTTTGCCTCTTTAAGTCAAATCTTAAATAATGCTAAGGATTCGTCATAGGTCCTAAAACATGAGACTTCACTATGCCGTGACGGCACGCCTCACATTATCTAGAAACTTGATGAAAAATCAATGAATTTAGGGGTGGGTGTTTAAAATTAATGTACAACATGTTAATGCATAAATTGGTACTTTAAGCACAATAATTTTAGAAAATTACATAAGAATGAAACACTTTTGAAACTTTGATGGTTTTTGATTAGTAGAAAGTTTGAGTGATCAAATTGTAACACTCATGAAACTTGATTCTATTAAATTGTGGCATGATATTCCTATTATTAATTAATTTAATTTTTGAATAGATATTATCACTATTTATTTAATATTGCAACAACCAGATGTATCATATCCATCCATTCGCCTCCTTTTGCAAAACTTATCTACTCACACTCGTTGTCTATACTACCACCACGCCACAACCACTCATTCGCCTCCTTTTGTAACCCAAACAACCTTTTGTTTTTTTACGTTATTACTTGATAAACAAAAGCATCATGTCTTCACCCAATCACGATGATTTTGCTCACCTAAAAATCCCCCTTGAAAGTATACTTTCCGCCACCAACAACTTTGATGAAGAAAATATTACTGGAAAAAGTGGATATCAAAAGAGATACCGGGGACAAATTTTGTGGTCCGGTGAGTTGATTGAAATCACTGCTAGGAGGTTTACTGAAGGACGCAAGGATAGAGATGAACTGTTTTGGACGGAGGTTACGATGCTTTCTGGTCTCAAGCATCAAAATGTGGTTTCTCTTGTTGGGTTTTGTGATGAGAATAATGAGAAAATCATCGTTATCAGGCGTGCGACCAGGGAAAGTCTCAGCAACTATCTAAGTCACCCGATGTTGTTGACATGGGTGCGAAGATTGGAGATATCTGTCGGTCTTGCGCATGCATTGAGCTACATCCATTATGACGAGCCACGCGATTTCAGCGTAATACACCGGAGAATCAACAGTGGCACAGTTAAATTGAGTGATGACTGGGAACCCATGTTATCTAGTTTTGAACGTTCCATGAAGATTCAAGTATCTCAAAGGTACCATTCTTTCCATAATGAAACACTTCAGGATACGGATGGGTATGAAGACCCGACATATATTGAGACTAAAAGTGTGAGCCACAAGTCAGATATGTATTCCTTTGGGATAGTGTTGTTTGAACTACTGTGTGGCAGGAGATCAATAATCGACGACCAGGATAATAAGTATTTGGTTCGGGTGGCCATTGACCATTATAGAGAGAAAACATTATATGATATAATTGATCCAAATCTTTGGAAACAAATGGATCCCCGATCTTTCAACATTTTCGCAGAAACAGCGTATGGTTGCCTGAATGAAGAACGATCTCAACGGCCAAATATTGATGAGATTGTCATTAGACTTGAGAAAGCTTTGAGACTTCAATTGGAACGTGTAAGACTATTATTTTATTATTATTTTTTTCACTCTTTCATCTTTTTATCATAACAGATACCCTATACTGTATCAAATTACTTACGATTTAGGCCATAAGTGACAAATTTATTTTTCTAAAGTATGATTTGAAACGGGAACTTTAAAAAGTCTCATTAAATGTTACTCTCTCTCCCTCTCATAACTATTATCAACTGTTAAATTCTGAATTCTTTACCTTTTAATTTTGACTTTAATATATTTATTAGTTTTATATATAATACTTTATGCAAAAAATATATGAATGGATTAAGTATTTGATGTATTTTTATTAACATAACTTTTATGAAGTATCATATTATACAAATACAAATATTTAAAGTCAAAGTTAAAAAATAAATATTTAAAAAGTCAAAACAGTGAAGAATAATTATGAGACGGGGGAAGTATAAATTTTATTTTTAAAATAGTGAGTTGGCATTTAAAATTAGTGACACGTGTCAAATTTTATAGTATGACAAGTTAACAAAATGTGTTTTGAATATTTTTTGAAAGTTTGTAATATTTTTTGGTATGCTGACGTGAATCACAATAGGTAATAGGTATGAGTTTGATAATAGTTGTGGTCCCACTTACATAAAATCCATACCCGGCCTATTTAAGGTATTTGGAATATTTCCATCTTTCATTCTAATATTTGATAGATTTACCTTTTAAACAAACACCTGTATTTCCATTCCCGAGTACCAAACGCACCGTTAATGGAATGGAACATTTTGTGGTACTCATGCTAAAACATGACTTTAAAATTGCTATTTATGGCATGAACCCAATTACTTATTATTGTTCTTTTTCGGTCTTTTTATCCGATTAATAATGGGAATTTTGTGACTCTTGTGGTAGCTTGTCAGTCGATATAGTTTTAAAAGAGAGCATAACGTCACATATGGAATTTAGAACAAACAATTTTATTTTAGTGTGCAAGAGTAAATACATTTATTGTTTATTTAATTTATTTATTATTATTATTATTTTTTTAACTACCTGCTCATTAAACACAAAAAAAATATTGATCAAAACCAGAGAAAATTCAAGGATAAAGAAAGATTTATGATTAGATTCTTAAAAGGGGGTAACTACATAGACTATAAGTTTTTACATATGTCTCGCCTAAGAAAGATACCACACGAATAGATTCTAAGAAACTTTGTTTTCATGTTTACAACTCTTCATGTGAAAAAAATAATGATTAGATTCTAAGGGACATACCACATGAGAAATTAATTAACTTGACTAAAGTGTTTCATCCTGTGATTCTAAACATTTGATAGGGATCAGTGAGCTTCATATCCGCAGTCGTTGATGCCCATGTCACCAAAAATATAAAAAGAGTAGACACAAAATATAAAAAGACCGGTGGTGTGACCCACAAGTCAAATGTGTCTTCTTTTCGTGTTGTATTATCCGCAGCCATGAGCGGAAGGAGCGCAGTTGTTCCAGATCAAAAGTTGGGAGGAGGGTTATCAAGTCAACTGAAAAAATCTCATTTGGATCGTCCATTTACAAGTCAGGTTGCCAAAAGATTTGATATGGCGTCGAGACTCCAGTCGATATATGAAAATCCAGTAAGCTAATGAACTTGCTTATCAACTTTAGGTGCTAATAATTGTTATATTTATTAACTCAATTCCTAGTCGTTTGCAAATTTCTTTTAGGAACTTCCAATGAATGCAGTTGACGGTACATCATCCACTTACAATCACCTAACGATAATTAATTTCTTTAAAGTTTTAGTTTGACGCTGGTCATCCAAAAAAAAAAAAAAAAAACCTTTCGTGTCCTTATAAAAAAGAAATCAGACAACATTTGAGCTAAACGGGTCTGGGTCTAGATGGCATGGGCTTAGATGGATGGGTCTGGATCTAGATGGGCTTTGGTTGTGTTGATAAACCTATTTTCAAAAAGAATAAAATGTTTTCTTTTTTCGGTAAAAAGATGAAAAAAGTCTATAAAAAGCAAAATAATATTTGTTCACTCGCTAGACCCGCCTAGCCTTATTGGTTAATTGTTATATAATTGCACTTTCTGTCAAATAACCAATTAGACTCATCTATGATATTTAAAGAGACCCAGTTAACCATCTTTTAATAGATATTTACCCAACTAGACTCATGTTTAACCATAGGGTCTCAAATTGCCACGTCTAAACTTAGCAATCATTTTCAAGCATAAAAAACCATAACTGATATCCAAGAATAATTTTGGGATTTTGAGTTTGTTGTATCACTTTGTAAGCCATATGATGACTTTATTTTAATGTGTGTATTAACATCATATTAAATACAGATTCTGAATCATTTATGTCACCATGTCAGTACTTTGTTACTTTTCGTGTATCTTACAAGTTTTTATTGGGTGCAGCATAGCTCCAAAATGTTGCAGGGAAAGAAATTGGAAAACTTTTTTAAACATAACTTGGAACACTTGAAGATTGGACTTAATGATATCGAGTTGGCAACCGAGAATTTTTCCGACAAATATCGCATTGGGTCGGGTGGATATGGTATGGTATACAAGGCACAACTCGAGTATTATGATAGCAGTAATTCATCATCCATCCAAGCGAAGGATAAATGTGATCTTCCCATGAAACGCAGCATGGTAGCGATAAAACGCATTATTAACAATAATTATGGAGAAGAAGGGTTCATTGCAGAAATTGAATTTCTGAGTAGCAGTAAACATGAGAATATAATCTCTCTTCTTGGTTTTTGTGATGAAGATCGTGATCACCTGATCCTTGTCTATGAGCTTGCTGCTAAAGGAAGTCTTGAAGATTATATTGGAAATGGTGATAAAATGACTAATGTTACTTGGATGCAACGCTTGAAAATATGTCTTGATGTCGCATATGGTTTGAATTACATTCACAACAACACAGATGATGGCAAACAAAAGATGATACACCGTGACATCAAGAGTGCGAATGTTCTATTGGGCGATAACTGGCAGGCGAAGATTTCTGACTTTGGGCTCTCAAAATTCCACTCAGCAGATCACGACACTGACGATCTCGAAACCTATGAGATTGCAGGTACATATGTGTATATGGATCCAGAATATAAGAAGGATGGTAAACTAAATAAGAAATCAGACATTTACTCGTTTGGAGTAGTGTTGCTTGAGATCTTGACTGGGAGGTTGGCAGATGATTGTATTTTCATCGGCATCGACAACAAGGGCATTGCACCTATTGCACGACATCATTTTGAGAAGGGGACACTTATGCAAATTGTCGATCACAAGATAAAGGAAGAAACAGTTGGACATGTCATTTCTATAAGCAAAGGACCTAATAAAGAGTCTTTGGACATATTTGTAGAAATTGCAATTCGATGTGTGGCAGAAACTCAAGCGCAACGTCCAGAAATAAAAAGAGTCATCAAAGAACTCAAAAAAGCGCTTAGTTGTCAGGTAAGTCAATTCTTTAATTCTTGGACTTAGAGTAATATACGCAGAGTATTCATTTTCTTCCCCTTCCTTTAATTGTAGCCTTTAGATATATAGATTCCCTTTTTTATGACCGCCGTAAGCATCATTCTTACACTTTTCCAGCCACTTTCCTTCCCCGACCATGTTTGCATATTAGTAAAGTTAAGTAACATTTGGTTTAGAGTTAACTCAAGTATAAAATGAAAAATGATTTTACCACTCACCCAACCGGGTAAAATTGACCTCAAAATATCTCTTATAAAATAAGAGCATATACAAATTGGACAAACAAAATTTTCAGTTGATCAATGAAAGAGCTCAATTTTAAAAGGGTTATTATACAAAAAAGTCACTAAAGTTTGCGGGAAATTTGTCCTAAGTCACTAAAGTTTAAATGTTGTCATTCAGGTTACTCAACTTATGAAAGTTGTCAACCACATTACCGAACTTATGAAAGTTGCCATCTAGGTCACTGAACTTGTAAATACATAACATTTTTGTTACTTAACATATAAAAAAAATAAACGTAAAAATCGCTGAAATTATAGACATGTTTGCTTTTTAACGTTGAGTAACCTGAATAACAACTTTTAAACTTTAGTGACTTAGGACAAATTTTCGGCAAACTTTAGTGATTTTTTTGTATAATAACCCATTTTAAAATCGAGTCCGGATATTTAAAAATCAAAATTAACTTTAATTTGGTCAAATCTATGTAAGTTTTATCTCAAAATACATGTGTCAATTTAAAAAAAAAAAAAAAAAAAAAAAAAAAAAAAAAAAAGGAATGATTAACAATGTAGTTTATTAAATTTTAAATAAATTTAAGGATTTAAGTAAACTTATCAATTTTCATTTTTTTAACTTTATAAATTTAATAAATACTCTCCTAGACTTTATATTTCCTTTTTAACATGTACATTGTTATTATTAGTAAACATTACTATCATTATATATTAGTTAATTTATATGTAGGGAATTATTAATATCAAAAATAAAAGCACGAATAGATTGTCTTGTAGGTCCCCAAGACAAAGTGAGAACTAGCTCGTTGAAGAGCTCTCTTATGATATATAGATGAATACACAAAATTGTTTATATACGAACAAACAAGGTTATTACTCTTTATAAAATTAAGTAAGGAGATACAAGTATTTTTTACTAATGGCGTTCGATAATGACTCATGTTATTTCTTTTTCTAAGTTTAACTCGCACGTGCACGAACTTAAAAATTAAATCGGCTAATATAATTATTGACATGAATATAAATATCAAATTGAAGGCACTAGTACACGACTCAATGGGTTGCTATGAAATGAAAATAAATACAAGAGATTATCCATATAGTAGCAACACATGTAATTAAAAGTTTAAATAAAGATGGCTGAAAAATCATTTTGTCTTCAAAGGTCATTACATACATAATGCATAAAACATGACATCAATAACTAAATTTAATTAAAATCAATGTCAACTTCATGTTAATCAAATAAAATCAAATACTCCGTCGAAAAAATATATACAAAATAATTATCAATATTAATATATAATGACATGTTTATGTAAAACTCGCGCGTACATAAATATTGTAAACATAAATTATTATATATTCTTATAAAAACCCAATTAACTTAATAGCTTGAGCTCACGGATCTGGAGGTCTTTGTTTTCAAACTCCAGCAACAAGGACTTGATAAATACTTTCAAACTATTCCACAAAAGCATTGCATGTAGTCCGATCAGTCAAAGAAATAGAGAAAGGAAAGCGAAAGAGATATCTAAAGAAAGAAGGGAAAGCAAACCTTCCGAGTTGAACACAAGACTGACTCCGTCCTGTTTCTTTCATATGAGAGTAAAACTGTGCATTTTTATTCTCTAATCGAAGTCTCTTCTTCTTATATAAACAAACAAAAATGCTCCTCCGGGATCATTGGTAACTCCATCAGTATTATTTGTTTATCTACACACACATATTAACCATGCTTTACTTTTTCTTCAAAAAATTTTATACTCTCATATATGGAATTTAAGCAAATACTACTAATTAAGCATCATGTATAACATATTATTATTCTTAGTATACAAACTAATTAAACACAAAGCTTCACAACTAATATAACACTTGGCATAAACAATAAAAGCTATCAATTATTTGACATGATACAAACTAACTATATGTTTTATAATCTTATAATCATATATATTATAACCAAATGGTAATGACCCTCTAACTAACTTAATGTATTACGCTTTTTAGTTACAAATTTCGGTTTTCTCAACTTTTCTTTTTATCGTCTTACATGTCATCTTTCTCATAAACATAAAACATCATTCGTCCAAATTGTAATTACAAGATATCCGCCTCCGCAATCCGCTGTTACCTGCTAGTCACTTATAATTTATTTGTATAAAGTTTGAAACATTTTATGAGTAAAACTCAAAACAAATTAAATTCTTCCAGGTCGGAACATATTTTTTTCACCTAAAAACTTGTGCCCCGCAGTGAGACACAAATAAAAAAAAAAAACCTTTCTTTTATTATCAAATTTTTATGTATTTACACCAAAAATTCACCTTTAGTATTTATTTTTTTATTTATTTATTTTCATGACTTAGGGTGTGCAAAAATATTTTTTTAGCTATGAAACAAAGTTTATCACATTAAGAGGAAAGTTCAATATAGAACAAATAAATAAAAAAGAGAAAAGTTCATTATAAAACTCATATTTGTCATAGAACCAATCAACCAATCCTAGCCACTCATTTCTTTTATTAAAATATATTCACCCTTTTTCTAAAAATCAAATATCTCACAAACCGTTAATCGTTACGCCAAAATCATATTCGACGACGAATTAAATTTTCTTTCTATATATGCATTGTTATATACTTTCGATTAACTTTTTCTAAAAATTTAGTCGGAAAAATCACATGTGATTTGATTTTACGAATCACATGTGATTTTTAAAAATCACATGTGATTTTTTCGGTAAATTTAAAAAAAAAACTTCGTCGAAAGTATATAACAATGCATATTTATAGAAAGATAATTTAATTCTCGTCACGATGGTGTATTTTTGTAGCTTGAATATTTACCGTTTGCAAGATATGTTGTTTTAAAAAAGGGTGGAAAATGATTTTTTATTAATTTAGATAGAAAATGGATGGCTATGATTTGTTTATTGTATCTATGACAAATATGAGTTATATATGGATCTCAACTTATAAAAAAAAAAACAAACCATCGCATCCTGGTCACTAATTCCAATCTGACCGTTAGATCTTTTCCATCCATCCCATTTAATTTATATAAAGGGGTAGGTTGGTCCATTTATACTCACAATATTTGCGCGATTAGCCATATCAATCGGCTCCACCGTGTCCCATTTGGGATATTTTTTCTACACGTTCCACGCGTGAACCAAAGTAAACCTTCTTCCCTTGTCGGTGTTGTCACTAAATACAATCTTTGCGCGTTCAATATGATCAGCTTCATTTTCATCGCTTTTACACTATAAATGTTTGTAAATACTTTTGAACTTTTGGCAATCACCGTTAATCCTAGTTCCAATTCCCCGAGATCATATTCTTGGTACGAGGAACACCTTTGTAGCTCCGTAATCGCCACTAAAATGAGTCCCTGATAGGTCATTTCGGATCTTGGCATCTGGGAAACTTCAATCCAAGTCTCGCTAGTAACGCTTCTTCATCACTTGTCCAACGGCCACCGTCAGGTCTGCTCCTCCTCGCATTCTCCTCGTCCGTCGTCAAATTCACCATGGTGTGGTTGTTTTTTGAAAGTTTTCATGGTCGTTTCCTCTAAGTCGTTGTTAACGGGTTTCTTTTGGTGGTAGTTGTTTGTTGTGATTGTTGTGATTCAAAGAATTGTTGTTGTGATTGTCGTGGTTAAAAGAATTGTGGCGCATTTTGTTGGTGGTGTAAATTTTAAAATTGGTTGTTGAATTACGAAAGTTGTTGTTGATAAATTTGCCGGTGTCATTTGGTTCATATTATATTACAAGCTCATCGATGGAGGAAATCATGCATATGTTAAATGAACATGCAACAATGTAATAGATATAAGGAAAAATGGCTAAGATGGATATATGGCATTTCCTTCACATGCTCACCCCTGTTCTCCCGAGTCTCTTATTTTGGGTTACAAGTCTCTTATTTTAGAGACCATTAAGTGCATTTTGTCAATTTTGTGGTATTATCTCATAAAAGAAATCAATAGTTGCAATGATTATAGTATGCTTTTTATGTCTTTGAGGGTTTAGAATTTGAAAATCCTAATATATACAAAGAATAATATCAAATAGCATGTATCAATGAGAGCGACTTGTCATCCTTATACTTATTTATCAAGGTTGAATATTCAACAAAAAGTTACTGACTACTTGGCATCTTTATATTCAACAAAAGTAACATGGCTTTCTATGTCTTTAGGTTTGAAATTTTGCATTATCATAAGCCTTATTTACACCTAGTCTAAATCATAAGCGTCATTTTGTTTCCAGTTTTTATAAAACTTACGCAGTGTAACATGTCTTATTTTGTTGATACATGTGTAGATAAAAGATTGTCAAGTCTAGGGATGATTATATTAGGGCAAATATGAAAATCCTAAATACAGTAACATGACTTATATTCAACCGTATACAAATATTCTAAAATCTCAGGTGCACTGCAACTAACGACGACCGTGTCAACAAAATATAACTCCATTAACCTTCCGATTGTTGAGGCAGTTGCATATAACAAGAAATGATATTCAACGCATCTATTGTCATTTCTTATTTGAACCTTCCCATCGTATGATCTAATACGGTTTTCAAAGAACGAGAATTTCGCCAATTATTTATTTGCATGTTTAATTTTATCAACGACGTAGGTGGCTACATTGAACTTCAATGATCTTCTATGATTATATCTTATGGTTCTCGATATCAACTCATATGTTTACTTTGTTTTTTATGTTGGTTTTTTATATTTGTGTTGATAGATAATATATGTTGTTTACATAGAGTAATGATCAAATAAGAATTAAAATTAAAATGATAAATGTGAGAAAAAACTACAGCCGCACATTTCAGATGCATCTAAAAAAATAGATGCATCCCCCCTTAAATTTCTCGTTCTCATCATACTTAGGTTGTCGTAAAGAAAACACTGAGTTGACTTTTTGATGCGTGATTCGCAACGCATCGGTATTACACTAGTTTAGTATAGTTTATGGGGTAACCCTTTCACTTACTTAAAGTTCGTTGCTCTTACTCATGTCTTTCTTCTTCAACTCTAATTCATGCCATAAATTGTTAAGTCTAGCTATTACCTCCTTCTCACCTCCCGTGTATTGTCTCAATCGGTGCGTAACCACAAATTTTGATTGGAGAGGGCATCGGTCGATAAAATGATCTTTAGTGTGACTTGAATAAATCGGGTCGCATTCAGTTAATCGCAACAAAATTCCTCTTTTCATGCATATAACACTAAGAGTTTGGTTCAATAAAAATCAAAGAAAAACTAAAAATCAAAATCAAATAAACCATTCTCAACAATTCATTTTTTCATTAATACAATAAAATAAACTTTCACTTTAATTTTAAAACTAAATATCTCACAAATCATTGATTGTTAGATAAAACTAATCATACCATCACGACAAGCATAAAATTACCTTTAATTTGATATCCCATATTATACACTTCCGACGAAATTTTTTTCCGACTTTTTTTTCATGGGTTTAGGGTTTATGCTAGGGTCTAGGTTTTTAGGGTTTAGGGTTTGACTTTTGGATTAAGTTTTTAGGTGTTAAAGGTTTAGGTTTCATGGTTTAGCGGATACGATTTAGGTTTTTGGTTTAGCTGTTGTGGTTTTAGGGGTCTAGGGATTTGTAGGGATTTTAAGGTTTTAGAGGTTTAGGGTTGAGGGGTTTTCTAGGGTTGAGGGGTTAGGGTTTTTTAGGGGTTAGGTGTTAGGGTTTTTAGGGTTTAGGGTTTGTAGTTTAGGGGTTGTGTTAACACAAAAAAGTATTTTTAAAATTTCATTGACAGTGTAATATATCAAAATCCGCAAAAAATGATAAAAAAATAAGTTCGTCGAAAGTATAGAGTAATGGATCTCTATAGAAAGATAATTTTATTTTTGTCGCACAGGTATAATTAGTTTTATGTAACTATTAACGGTTTGTGATATATTTAATTTTTAAATATAAGGGTAAAAATGAATTTAATTAATTTGATAAAAAAATGGATGGTTAAGATTGATTTATTTGATCTTTAATTTTTTATGTGATCTTTATTAATCTCACCCATGACACTAATTAGTAAACTTTAAATTTTACTGATTCTTAAAACCTTAAATTACTAAATTACATTAAACATTGTACAACTAACATGTTAAAAATTTACATAATTTATTAAGAATTATTTGAGCAAGACAAAATTTTGTCATGTAAAGATAAAAGAGAATTAAAGAAATACATGAAGGAGGCACATTGTTGTTAAATACCACTTTGTATACTAAAATCGTATTTTCTCGTCTTTAAATAAGTGTCCATTTGACTTTTCAAAGTCAACCGGATCAACTTTGACCATATCTATTTTTCGAGTGTCATATAATACTTGATGCAAAATATGTGAATTGATTGGGTTTTAAGTGTATTTTTCATTGATATAGTTTTTCATCAAGTATTATATAACAAAATAAAATATTTACAAATAAAGTTGAACCGCTTTAACTCGAAAAGTCAAACTAGACACTTATTTAGGAAGAAAAATTACTTAGTATTATATCTACTATTATACAGTAAATAATCAATTCTACTAATTAAACTATTTTTGTCCTCTAGTCATGCCATTAATCACAACCCCACGTCCCTCCTATATTTCACTTTCCCATGTTTAACTCTTCTTTTTGTTAAAAAATAAATAAATTAAAAAAGCTGCTCTTCTCCTATTTTATTCCAATGAACCAATTCACCGGAGATGACATTCACATTGAAAAAAAGTATAATTTTTAAAAACTTGAGAGAAAGCTGAGGGCACACAAGTTATTTCATAAGGGCACCACACATTTTTCTACTGATTTGTCTTTTTTCTTACATAGTTTGTGTCTCCTCCAAAACTTTCATTGGGGGCGCCGCCCTTGCAGATATACATGTGGCTTCGCCCCTGGTCTCAATTAAAAAGTGAAACCAAATTATAAAATCTAAAAAGTAATTGTAGCAGTCAAATCAAATAATATTTCAAATTTAGAAATAATATTTCACTCTCAAACTTAAAATTATCCTAACTCTTAATCGACAAATTTTTATGAAAAAGAGATTTCATCACAATTTTCATAATTTAATTCTCTTTAATTTGGTATGAATTTTAATATATCAATCGAATATATTTTTTTAAGAGGGTATTGATTTTCATGATATTTTTAGTATCTTAGGCCCTAGTTTTGTATAACTTAGAGGCCGATTTACGAAAGCAACTTTTTGACTCGTAAATTTAAATCACTCAAACCGATATGTTATGAGTGAGATATCTCATCTCGAAAATGACGTTTTAAACATATTTAGTGCACACATTGTGTTTGATAAAATTCTTAAGAGAGAAGTACATTTGAATGCACTAATTGGTGTACCACAATACATTTTAGTTACTATTCACACAAAACAAATAAAAAATGAACAAGACTACAAGACAACCTCAACCTACATGTTGTTCATATGCGTTCATCCTAATCGATATTGTTCATCAATGTTTTCATAAATACTCTGTTCATCAATATTTTTAATCATCAACTTGCATCTACGCTATGAACATATTTTCACAAACTTTTATTTGGCCATTGATTTTTTCACCACTCCTATTAATCAGTTTGTCTTGTTCATCAGTCTTGTTTCCTCTTAGGGTGTGCTTGTTTCAAAGTATGGAATGGTAATGGAAAAGCAAAGGGAATATAAAGGAATATAATGATCATTCCTTGCTATTCCTTATTTCATTAATAGTGCTTGGTACATACTAGCTACTACTGGTTGTTCAGTTTATCAATTCAAATATTAGTATATGTAAAAGTTGTTATAAGCCCATAAACGCACTACAGTAACACAATCCAAGAGTACGTGCAGTGTTCTTTGATCTTGATCAAATATAATTAATTAGGTTACTAGCAGCAACATAGTTGAATTTGAACTTTTAGTAGATATGTTCGCAGTAGAAAGTATTTGCTGCAGGTAAATTTTAAGAAATTTGATGAACGTGTATGATAGAATTGAATTTATGTCATGAAACAATAAAAATCACACGTTTCAAAATCTATGATGGTAACTTCATTGCTATAGAAAATGAATGCCATGAACATAAATTGGAGGGCAAAGACGTGCAATGACAGTTAAGAAGTTTTATATAAGAAAGTGGGTAATGAAAATTAATTAGCCCCAGTTTTAAGGAGAATGGAGTATGGTCCAATACTAGGGAATGATTAATTGCATTATAGTTAACAAAGCATGATATTGATACGAACCGGATTTGATTAAGAGATAAAAAGAACAATAACGATAAATAAAGATAGGTGATCAACTTTCGAGAGACGGATATCTCTCTCAACAATGATTCAAATTACTAAACCATTAATAATATTCCACATAATCACAATTAGAATCCGAATACCCTGTTTATAATAAAAGATGCCTAATCTTAACTTTTTCACTAAGATAATATAACAAAGGAAATTAATTAAATATTAATAAGGAAACTATAAAGAACGTTCTTATCAATACTCCCGCCCCCAAAAACACCTTGTCCTCAAGGTGTTGTTTTAAATGTCACCTTGACTAATCCCGGATCCCATGTTTTAACTTGTAAATCAGTTTCTTGAGGATCATAGTAAATTCCTAAGAGAAACATAAGTTGATTTATGTACAACAAGCAAGTCAACTTCCACAAATAGCCCGAG
Organism: Chrysanthemum lavandulifolium; assembly: GCA_022545495.1. Taxonomy (NCBI): domain Eukaryota; kingdom Viridiplantae; phylum Streptophyta; class Magnoliopsida; order Asterales; family Asteraceae; genus Chrysanthemum; species Chrysanthemum lavandulifolium. The sequence continues at coordinate 289,431,883 of CM040240.1, forward strand.
AAATCTTCTCGCCATTGGTAGCCCTAATTTAGAATATACCATAACCTTTTTAGATCCTTTATACTCATAGAATTCCTGGTGATATCCACAAATCAATAGCCCACTATAAGGATCCTCATGCTCCTCAATATTCACCCTAGCATCACCATGACCATATTCTAAACCTATGACATGAACGCCTTCTTTCACCTCGTTGCTAACGAAACTTTTCCCACTATTTTCTTCAAAGCATCGGGTATCTTGAATTGGTTTTGAAGGTACCTTGGTTGTCACTCGTTGAGGCGTTTTAACAGGCGAGATGGGATTCCCAATGAAAAACTGAATTAGATTCTTCAGCTCTTCAATATTTTGATTTAGTTCTTCACGCCTATGATCCTCTTTCACTCGGTAAGCTTTATTACCTATTTGTTCCCGATGGTTGTTCTTCCCATCTGATTCGAGAACCATAAGAGGCTCATCCAAGTTATCTAACTTATGTCCTAAATCTTCTTTTGTTGCTAAAATTGGCCTCGTAAAATATGCTTTCTCTACGGCTGATGTAACCATAAGCTCCTACAAATTACCATCGTCTTCACTACCTTTCCTGTTATCACGTGTTTGGTTGAATCCTTGACGCAGTGAATTTCTGCCATGCTGTTATTTTTTGTTACCGTAATTCCTTGGTCTCACCTTCATTAATTACCGTCTCTCAGCAAGTTTTTCTTTGATCTCCCATATATCCATATCCATACCTTGCTGCACAATTGCCATCCTTAGTGCAGATCTCACTGTCTCCTTATGGACCTTTTTGTAAGCCTCCATACTTGTTCGATGCTCTTCCATTATAGCTTGCCATAAGTGTGCCATTGATACCTGAGATCAAAAGAAGATTTAACTTTTTTTTATGAACAGTATGCGCAGTGTTTTCTAGTGGTGAAAAGTGATTCAGATGAACAGTAATTTTTGGATGTGAATAGTGATTCGGATGAATAGTGTTATGATGAACAGTTTATTATTTATTTTTTTGATTAAACACTAGAATCGAAACATCTTTAATACCAATTGATACGAACCATATTCAATTAAGAGATAAAAAGAACAATAACGATAAATAAAGATAGGTGATCAACTTTCGAGAGGTCAATCTCTCTCCCAATAATGATATCAAATCACTAAACCATTAATAATATTCCACATAATCACAATTACAATCCTAATACCCTATTTATAATAAAATATTCCCAATCTTAACTTGTTCACTATGAAAATATAATAAAGGAAATTAATTAAATACTAATAAGGAAATTATCAAAAAGGTTCTTATCAGATATTTCATAATCTTTCCCATTACTCATGTCTCATAACCTCCAACCAAGCATCCCCTTATTTATCAATTAGTATTGTTCATTTGTCCGTCTTGTTCATTAGTCTTGTTCATCTATTTTTATTAGCAATACCTAAAAATATATTGTGGTACACCAATTAGTGCATTCAAATGTACTTCTATAAAGTAAATTGCTCTCAAGCATTTAATCAAATACTTTGTGTGCACTAAATACGTTTAAACATCATTTTCAAAATGTGATATCTCATTCTTATCATTTTGGAATTGAGTGATTCATTTTTCAAGGTAAAGAACGGCCAAAACTTTTGTGTTTTAGGTTTTGCGTAATTCAATCTTTAAGTTAAACAAAATTTGGGTGGAAAATGCCAAAATTTTAAAAAAATCAATACCCACTTAAAATCTAAGAAAAGTTTTGATTTATATATCAAAATTAATAGAAAATTAAAGAGAATTAAACCCTGAAAATTATGTAAAATCGCTTTCTTATAAAAGCTTGTCGTTTGAAAGTTATGACAATTTGAAGTTTGAAGGTGAAATTAAAAAAAAAAAAAAAAAAAAAAAAAAAAATAGCAATGACCAAATTGCTCATTTGAACAAAAATTTGTTGTTCTGTGGCCGCTAGATGAAGGTTTGATAGATCGGACAGTTAATATAACTTTTTGCACTTTTCATTTTATTAGCACTTTTTAGAGAATTGCGACTATTATTTATGTATTGAGCATTGATATTTATGCCTAACAAGAAGACTTAAAGTTACACCTAATCTATTCATTTCATTACACTTGTTCTCTCATATCATTTTCATGAATCATTTTTCAAATGCACCAATCAAATTTTAGGTATAAATTTAGGTTCAGATTAGTATACAAATCATTTTTCTTATGTATTAGTTCGATATCGTCTCACATCCTTTTATAGATGGACTTTATTGGATATGGAGACACACCCACCCCTATCTTAGAGCATCCACAATGCTCCAAGTCTTCAATGACTTGAAGCAATTAATGCATTTAATGCATACTCTATTTATTACCTAAAGCTTTTGAGAAAAACTTGATGTTTGTTGATGCAATGCAAAAAACACTTCTAAAAGGCGTTTTAGAATAGGAAAAAGCTTTTGCCAATTTGACCCATTGCGGGTGCTCTTAAAAGCACACATGTTTGGTCCTCCCAAACTAGATGATATATTATCATTTGGCTCTCTCAATAATCTTATTCAATTGCCGTTTATGCATCCTTTTGTAGCCCAAACTTCCTTTCTTTACTCACGTTTTACTTGATGATTAACAGATAATGTCTTTGTCCAGCAATGACTTTGCTCACTTAAAAATCCCCCTTGTAAATATACTAGCCGCCACCAACAACTTTGATGAAGAAAATCTCACCCGCAAAGATAAATTTGCAAATGAATACAAGGGACAACTCTCGTGGTCCGGTGAGTTGATTAATATCGCTGCTCGGAAAAAAAATAAAGAATGGGATGGAGGAGAACAACAGTTTTGGACAGAGATTTCCATGCTATATAATCTCAAGCATAAAAACCTGGTTTCCTTAGTTGGGTTCTGTGATGAAAATGGTGAGAAGATCATAGTCAACAAGCATCAGACCAAGGGAAGTCTTGAAAACTATCTAAGTGACCCGATGCTGACATGGGTGCGAAGATTGGAGATATCTGTCGGTCTTGCGCATGCATTGAGCTACATACATTATGATGAGCCACGCGAATTTAGCTTAATACATCGGGACATCAACAGCTACTCAGTTCTATTAAATGATAAATGGAAGCCCAAGTTATGTGATTTTCTACTTTCCATGAAGATTAGTTCATCTCAAAGGCACCATTCATTCAATAGTACTCTTTGTGGTACGCAGGGGTACACAGACCCAGCATATATAAAGACTCATAGTGTGAGCCATAAGTCGGATTTGTACTCATTTGGGATAGTAATGTTTGAGCTATTGTGTAGTAGGAAATCAGTATCTAACTATGGCGATAATAAGTATTTAGCTCCGGTGGCCACTTTCCATTATAAAGAGAAAATACTCGATGATATAATTGATCTGGGGCTACGGAAACAAATGGATCCGCAATCACTCAATGTTTTTGCTGAAACAGCGTATGTGTGTCTGAATGAAGAACCATCTCAACGCCCGAATATAGATGAGATTGTAACAGGACTTGAGAACGCGTTGAAACTTCAACTGGAATGTCAAAACGGTAAGACGGTTGTTTTTTTCATCTGTTTATCATAACAAATAGTCTATATTTATTATTCTTGATTAATAATAATTACTTATTAGTGCATTTATGGTTATGATGTTAAAGGAACACTCCATAGCTGCAGCCGAAGTTGAAGGTACATCATCCAGTCATGACAAGGTAATTACTTTCTTTTAACTCTTGTTGCAAGTCACTGAAATTTTTTATACACACGTCATCAGGATTTTGGAACAAACATTTTACCAAGTAGGAGAACATATCATTTATATTCTTTTTGATAAATGTTAAAATTGCGTAATTAAACTCACTGAGGTGTTTCACCCCGTGAATCTGCAGACATGGTAATTTTTTCTTGTTTGATACATATAGGGATCAGTGAACTTCGTATCCACGCGCGTAGTATCAGGGAAAAAGACAATGTCTTCCCCAGATCTTTCTCACTTAAAACTCAGCATGCAAGATATGTCATCCACAGTCAACGGATTTACTCCTGAAAATATCATCAGAGAGTCTAGTGGTAGAATAATCTATAAAGGTCGTCTCTTGCATTCTGAACAGTTTGATATTATTGCAAAGGTTCTCCAATTTGATTCTGTAAAAGATGAGAGCAAAATGTTTTGGCAGGAGATTTCGATGATTTCTAGTCTGAAACATAAGAATCTTGTGTCTCTTGTTGGGTTTTATGATGAGGAGGGCATGAAGGTTATCATATACAAGAGGGAGGCCAATGAAAGTCTTTCAAAACATCTAAGTGACCCGACCCTCACATGGATTCAAAGGTTAACGATTTGCGTTGGTGTTGCGAAGGCATTGAGTTACATTCATTATGATGATGGGCGCGACTTTAGTGTCGTACATTGCAACATCAAGAGCTCGAAAATTTTACTAGATGACAAATGGGAACCCAAGTTATCTGGTTTTGAACTTTCGTTGACAAATACAGTAGCTCGGAGGCATCATCTCCTTCTTACTCGTGATATTATTAACAATGTATACATGGACCCAAAATATAAAAAGACTGGTGGTGTGACCCACAAGTCAGATGTGTATTCATACGGTGTTGTATTATTCGAAGTCTTGTGTAGTATGAGTGCAGTTCTTCGAGATGAAGATGAGTTGGGAGAAGGGTTATTAAGTCAACTGACAAAATCTCGATTGGATGATATGATCTATCCGCATTTAAAAGATCAGATGGACGCAGAATCATTAAAAATCTTCTTAGATACGGCATATTGGTGCATCAAAGAGGATAGAGCAGATCGTCCATATATAGATCAGGTTGTCAAAAGACTTGAGAAAGCGTTTAAACTTCAATCAATATATGAAAATCGGGTAAGAATATTAACTTAATTGCTTATCAACTCAATGTAATAATACTGTAATACGGAGTACCTGTTGGTATATTATTAACTCATTTCCTATTCTTTTGCAAATTTTTTAGGAATATCCAAGAAAGGAAATTGCGGGTGCATCATCCAGTCACTCGAAGGTAATTCATGATCTCATAAACTCTTAGTTTGAGGCCATTTGTTCAAGTTAATAAAACAAAAGAGTAAATTACACAAGGCATGTCTGATGTCTCATATTCATAACCCTAGCATTCTAAAATGATAACGACCGTTAACAAGTTTGTTGAATATGGGGGCAGCTTTTTATTCATTGGTTAAATTTATTGAGATGACCATCCAAAAATCAGAAATTAAAACAAGTAAAAAACATCCGTGCCAACTAGGGGTGTCACTAGGGTCGGACTTAAATGAACATGCAGTAATAGCTCTGTTCACAGAACCCCAACCAAAAAAGAATATTACATGTATGTCTTACTTCATATTATAATTTTTTTTTTTGGAAAAAACTTGTATTGCATAATGACATAATTTTTGATTGGTTTCTTGTTTTAAATATAAAACAGTAACACATACACTTTTTGTTGTTTGATTTTATCATATCTTACTGGCCAAAAAGAACCATGCAATAATACTCGAGCTTTTACTGGTACTTCTTTTAGTTTGTGTGAGGCATTTTTGCATCAACACTTATTAATCCTTTTCTTTTGTTGGCGTTAGCTTTTGGGTATTGTACCTCTTTACGGGTGGATTATGGTAACCCAAGAAACCCGAATCACCAGACCCGACAACAACCCGAACCCGATAACCCGATTCCTAATCGGGTCGGGTTGCGGGTCACTTTTTAAAAATTCAAAACCCGATTTAACCCGACCTGATAAATCCGATAACACCCTAGTGCCAACTATCATGGACCTGCACACGGATCAAGCTTACGGAACCAATTGGCTGAAAATAAATAATTGGGGATTTCGGGTTTGTTGTATTACTTTGTACGTTCTATTAACATCACATTTAGTACAGGATTCTGAAACTTTTCTAATTCAATTTCATTACGTTGTCCACAATAATGCAGTGGAAGAACTTGGAACACTTGAAGATTGCACTTGATGATATCGAGTTGGCAACCGAGAATTTTGCCGAAACATATTGCATTGGGGAAGGCGGATATGGTATGGTATACAAGGCACAACTCGAACATTTTGATAGCAGAAATTCATCGTCGATAGACGGGGAAAATAAATGTGGTTTTCCCAAGAAAGAAAGCATTGTAGCCATAAAACGCATCAAGAGTCCAAAAGGAGAACAAGGGTTCAATGTAGAAATTGAAACGTTGACGAGTTGTGAACATAAAAATATAATCCCTCTTCTTGGTTTTTGTTATCAAGGTTCTGATCACATGATCCTTGTCTACGAGCATGCCTCTAAAGGAAGTCTTGCAGATTATTTAGAAAACAGTGACAAAATGATCAATCTTACTTGGATGAGACGTTTGAAAATATGTCTTGGTATCGCACATGGCTTGAATTACATTCACAACAACACAGATCAGGAAAAACATAAGATAATACACCGAGACATCAAGAGCGAGAACATTCTATTGTGCGATAATTGGGAGGCAAAGATTGCTGATTTTGGGCTCTCAAAATTCCACCCAACAAATCAGGAGGCCAGCACTTTCAAAACCGATACGGTTGCAGGTACAAATATGTATTTGGATCCAGAATATCAAAAGGATGGTGAACTAAATAAGAAATCAGACATTTACTCTTTTGGAGTAGTATTGTTTGAGATCTTGACTGGGAGGTTGGCCTATGATCGTACTTTCACCGACATTGATGGGAACGGGATTGCACCCATTGCACGACGTCATTTTGAGAAGGGGACACTAATGGAAATTGTTGATCACAAGATAAAGGAAGAAACAGATGAACATGTCTTTTCTCTGAGCAAAGGTCCCAATGAAGAGTCTTTAGACATATTTTCAAAAATCGCATTTCAATGTCTAGCAGCGACTCAAGTCGAACGTCCATCAATAGATGTTGTCATCAACGAACTTGAAAAAGCGTTATCCTGTCAAGTAAGTAATTTATTCGATATAAGACTTTACAGTTTCCTCATACTCTTCATCCTAATATTCTATTCTATTCTATATTAATACATTTATCGTACCCTACGATGTCACATGATTAGTCGTGAAGTTGGGGATAAGCAATATTGCTTTCTCATATAAAATAGACTATAATTATTACTATAGGGTCAATATTAAAGTTCATTACAAAAGAATTATAAAAATTAAGCCGTTACCTAATTAGTGGCTAAAGAGGGAAGAACAAAACTGGGGTTCCAAAATAACAAATATTACAACCACACAATTTTCACACAAAAACTTTCAATCAATATACAAAATTACAAATTACCATGCCATGGTAATGACAAAGATATTACAGGTATAAATTTAATTAAACTATTAAAAATAAAACAAATTATTTAGTTTTTAAAAAGTCTACTAACGAAGAGATTATTAAAATACAATCAAATCACAATGCTAATGATATCTCTACGATTTTATAATTCACATAAAAATATAAAAAACGCTACAATATGTTGACTGATCAAGTAAGTCCGTTTGTTTTGTTAATGGGTTTAGAATGGAATTAGGATTTGAGAAAGGCGTCAAAGAAAAATAAAATGTATGATTGTAATAAATGTTGTTTGGTTTAATTTATTGTAATTGAAAATATGATTAAATTTATTACTTTTAAAATATAAAAATGAAATATGTGGCTAGAACTAGTTTGAATATGCAAGATAGTACAAAGTTGTCACGAACACCGAGTGTTTTTCTTAAAACCCACCACGTGAGCCCGGATTGTGTTTTTGCAATCATTTCATTACTTGAATACCCATACCAAACTTGTTTTATCTGGCCCATTTCATTCTTTTGGGTCAAAATGCACGTAGCAAACCGCGACTAAGTTTTATTGTATATAGTTTTAACCTTTGACTATTCAGAAATAACAAAAAGGTTATACTAATGTTATCTTAAGGTGTGTTTGGTATGCAAATGCATTACTTTATTTGAATGACAGTAAGGGTTTTTCAAAGTAGTCATAACATGCAGGGTAAGGGTTTTAATAAACCCCAACCTGATTGGGGATAAGAATCAAAACTAAAACGAATAATTTTTTAAGGAATTTTTAGCCACAATATTTCATGCCCACGATATTTAGTTTTCTTTTAATTGTATTAGTTTTAATACATATTAAGATGAGCTTTGCTACAACCTCCTACCATTTTATTCTACAACTCATCCTACATACATAACAATATTATAAAGATTTTTTTTTCACCCATTCTCTTTTTGCATCCAACAAATTGCTTCGACATTTGTCGTGATCCCGTGAAGCATGTTTCGCATTTAATAAGTTGTAGGAGGTTTTTGCGTTTTTGTATTAAGATAGGTCTCCACCTCAGCAACTCACCTTTTAATTTTAAAATAATAATATATCTTCAAATCCAATTTGTATACCAAACCATATAATTAACACTTTTTCTTACAATTGTACATCAAATTCTATGCCAAAACCATCAACTAACCAACACACCCTTAGTTTAAGCAATAAGAATTTCTAGCCACACATTTTAGATGGAGTTAATTACTTAAATGGTCACTGAGGTTTTCCGGGTTTGACGGGTTCAGTCACTGTACTTTTTTTTCGTTGGGTCTTGTCACTGTGGTTTTATCTCATTACAAACCTAGTCCATTTGTTGTTAACTTCGTTAATTTGGTTGTCAAATCAAGGGCATAATTGTCTTTACAAATTTTTATGTTAAAGGAAAACTCATCAATCATCTTCAACCCACTTTACACAGTAAAATAGTATTCATCTCCATTCAAAACCTAAAATTATCTAAAATTGTTTCAAAAAGCTTATGATTTCCTTATGTGACACTTGTTAATATGGTATTGTTCTACCAATTTGAATCCTATATACAAGTTTGGACGATAAACAGAACAAAAAGATTTACTACTCTCTAGTCTCTAATAAAAAAAAATAAAAAAAATAAAAAATAAAAATAAAAATAAAAAAATAAAAAAAACTGAATAAACATTATGTTTGTAAGCTATTGGAAAAAAAATTTTTAAAAAATGCAATGATAATTTTTAGTTTGAAACTTACTCTTGATAAATAATTCTGGAAATTTGTCTTAAACTTTTAGGGATCATATATTAGGAGGGCATCAAATTTTTAAGTTTTTCTCATATATGTCACTCACATTTTGAAAGTAAGTTACATGCCATCAAGTTATGTATTTATCTTCGTTTACACCAATTCCGGCCCACTTTAATCCGGATAATCATCAAATGACAATTATGAAACTAACACTAACATACTAAACTAATACGAATAAAAAAAAGTCGCGAAATGTCAATTTTATCCTTCTAAAATACCCCATTAATATATAGTCACACTTAAAATAAAGGTATAATCGGTATTTTACATCAAACTCGTCTTGCTTGGATAAGTTAGAGGTTGGTTTTCTTATTTATTTCAGGCATAAATTTAGCCAAAATTGGTGTAAATGAAAACAAACATATAGTTTGGCCACTTATAAGTTCATTTTATATTTATAAATAGGTGGCCTATATGTTAAAAGTTAAAACTTGGATGACCTCCATATACATTATCTCTAAACTTTATTGACTTAGTGATTGAAGCATTTTATGACATGCTACCGATTCACAGTAAATTAACCTCCTCAGTTCTGCCTCGTCATGATGTATTTCAGTACACGAACTTTTTCTTTAATTTTATAATGCTACAACTAACCTTGATTTCTAATTTTAGATGGCAAGATGTTTAAATTTGTTTTGACTTATCAAATCGACTGACTCTCCCATGATTCACAGATGAACCACAAGGACAACCTCAAAATTTCAATTGAATACATCAAACAGGCCACACAGAACTTCAAGGATGACAGTCTCATTGAGATTCTGGGAATGTATATAGAGGAACTGACACTCATGGACATAACATCATTGCTGTCAAGCGGTTGGATAGGAGTCTGGTCAAGATGAAGCTAAATTTTGACAGAGCTGGATATTCTTTCGGAGTATAAAGATGACAATGTCATTGGTCTTGTAGGCTATTGTGATGAAGAAGAAGAAAAAATTGTTGTCTATGAGTTTGCATCTAGAGGAAATCTTGGTAGCTACTTGAGCGATGTTAATCTTACGTGGGTGATGCGTCTTAAAATATGCATCGATATTGCAAACGGGTTGGAGTTCCTCCATACAAGTGCTTCAAGTCAACAAGTGGTGATACATAGAGACATCAGCAGCAGTAACATTCTGCTATTTGATGACTGGAAAGCAAAAATTGCTCATTTTGGGATTTCCTTAGTATGTCCAATAGATAAGGATGTGGGCTACGTCATCGACGATGTTACCGCACAATTGGATATTGTGACCCACTATCCTCGACAACAGGCTTCTTTACAAAAGAATCTGATATATTTTCACTCGTGCAGTTTTATTTGACATATTGTGCGGAAAATTATCATCTGTAAAACTAGATGATGAATATCAATTTTACCCTTTTGGCTAAACACCACTATCATGTTGGAAAACTTGATGAGTTAGTATTTGAGGGTATAAAAGAACAAATTGTGCCGCAGTCATATACTACTTTACAGGAATTGCCCTTCAATGCTTACATCATAGAAGAGAAAACGCCAACGGCAGGTGAAGTAATAATACAACTTAAAAAAGCATTGGAATTCCAAGTAAGTTTTTATAATTATTTCAATTTATGCTACCATTCGTTTCATATAAAAATCTAAAATTATATGCATGGATATTCAAATAAGTTTCACACTTCTATTGTTCAAACAAGTATTTTATTATAACTCAAAATAAAAATAAATTAGATGTAAAAATGAAAAAGACAACAAGCTAGTTTACATGATTCAGAAAAAAAAATGTGTTGTCCATGTTTAGTAGAAGGTCTTTAGTAGTTTCTTTAACGTTAGAAATGTGATTGTATAAAAAATGAGCTCATTAACAGTTTAATTAATGTACAGGAGTATTATGAGATATGGGAGCCGAGATTGCCAAAACACTATAGAGAAATATTCAAGATGTCAAAGTGCCCTGGAAATTATTCTATCATCAAGAAACAGGACATGTACAAGATCTTTTCTGAGGGAATCCTCCTACAACAGGAGAAAGTGGTAATTAGTTTATTATATCATATCTGAGCTATTTTGTGCTTGTGGTCTTTTATGTTTCTTTACTTTTTAGATAAAGTTCAAAATCACACTAAAGTCTGGTTTTCTTTGTTGTATAACAGTGGTTGTCATTGGCTGGTAATGGAGAAACAAACGAAATGGTTTCAGCCACAATGTTTTCCTACATAAACAGTAATTGTCCACATGACTGGAAATCTCTTCCAGAATCGAGGTTATTCTCACTACCTCTCCATGTTTAATATATACTTGTTGTTTGAAGTCCGCAACACAAAACTATAATCAAACACTTTCGTTACAATTCCAGAACTAGAACAAATAAAAGAAAAGATAGATTCTCAGCAAGCGCCCCTAATCTGATAAAAAAAAAAATGGAAATTAAGAACCCGGCCATTTGACTATGCTCTCATTTTGCCCATGTATTACACTTAATTATCACATTGACTACCTGCACATACACAAAACATATTAGAATCCCTTTTATTATGTTTTGTTGGCAACATCGATCCCTGCACAAATCACACCGAGCTAAATAGTCTTTCATCTTTTGCTCTTTTACCCTTGAGACCAAACGTTCTATATGACTAGACTTCATGCCTTATTTCATGAGCTTAGTAACTAATGGTGTGCAAGAGAATATAATACTAAATATATACCTTTTCATAAGGTGGTTGAGGTATGCCCCTGTTTTGGGTCATCTGCTCTCATGACCGTGAATTATAAATTTTGGTAGCATCTTGAAATTAAAGTCTTTAAGATAGAAATTTTACAATACAGTAAGTTTTAATATAGAATCTAAGCTCTTGTTCCAGAAAATTACTTTTGTCGTTTGTTTGGGATTACAAATTCAAGAGTAGAAGTGAATGGAATAAAGGCTGTGACTGATTAAGGCTTCGATATCTATAATATGTGCAGGTTTGAGGCAGTAGTGGAGATATTGGATATTTCCAACATGAATATCGAAATCAAGACAAGAGCTCAATTTTTATCTCCAAATGTTGTATATGGTGTCTATTTAGTCTTTAAATTTTGTGATTCAAGAAACTGTTCAAGTAAATCTACGTATGTTAACCTAAAGTATAGAAAGGGACACGAAAGTCTGCATGCATATTTCGCAACATCGAGAGATGAGCAGTGGATGATGATTGAGTTGCACCGTTTCTCGAATCAGAACGAAGATGTCATTTTTGAGTTTCTACTAGAGAGTTTTTCAATGTACTATTATGGAGATGGTGCGATATTTCTTGAAGGCATTGAATTCCGAGCCATTGACAGAGTGAGTTCATAAATATTTCTTGGATCCATTTTATATTCTTTTTAAATTTTGTATTCAAAGGGCTGGATGCATGGCGAAAAAAAAGTTAATGTTCTATGTTGCACATTTAACATGATTTGTACACAGGTGAAACATGAAGAAAGTAGAATGTTGAAGGAAGTCCAACAAGTCTTGCAATCAAACTTCAATGTGGATCAGGTGGAACAATTGCCAACTAAATTTGAAGAAATATTCAAGAAACAAGGCAACTATGACGAGTTTTTCTGGTTGAGCGAAGTAAACGGAAAGAAACTTCTTGTGCTTTCGCCGAAGGCAGCTTTATACAAATTCTCTAATGTGGATCTTTTTACTTCAATTTCATCAGCCGAGTCCAGGTTTGCTTTTTTAAACCAATTTTGTTACAGTGTACTTTAAGCATTAGACTTTCTCTAATCGCACATGCACAATGTGATCACCTATCTTTATTCGAATATTTGAAAATGTCTCACGAAAAACTTGGTTTGATAACATTATGTCATAATCTGCTTTGTTGTATATTTAAATACCAAACTAGGATTCATAAATATATGGTTGACATCAGCGTCGATCACTTCTTGGATTCGGTATTTTGTGGCTTCAGATATTACTTTATTTCTCCGAGTTTTGTAATCATACTATATATTGCACATGCAGATTTCAAGACGTGATTGAGCTTTTGCCACAAAAAGCATTTTTTCTCAAATGCACGATTAAAAGTCAAATGTTGTCACCGGATACACAATATGTGTGTTACCTTGTGTTCAAGCTTTCAGAAACATGCCAGGGGCTTCATTTTCCAGTAAAAGTACGAGACGTCCTCCACCATGAAAATAATGAGGCTGAGTTTGTTTATTTTATAACCCCAAACCCAGTAAATATACATGGTATTACTCGGATTCCAAAACAAAGGCAAGATGGATGGATGGAGATACAAGTGTGGAAATTTAACTCAGGTAATGAATTCAAGGATGACTCTCTTTCTATGAATATGAAATTTACAAGTCTTGAAGGAGCTATGTCTGGCCTCATTGTATGTGGTCTAGAGTTTCGACCAGTGTAATAGAACTTTTCCTGTTCTCATTAACATTCGATTTTACTTTCATATTCTTTTTGACAAAGAACATTAACTAGTTCGGTTATTTTTCGCACGAGGCCTTTGATTAACCCAGAATTCACCATCCAAATGATTTTAATACACCAAAAGGGCACATCCAATAGTTCAAATATCTCATTGGCGCGAAGTCTATTTCCTTAATTTCCAAGCTAAAAAGTGATTATTAGTCAACCTTTTAACAAAGTTATGCAAACACTGTAACATCAATAATAATATTACATGATGATGGATAAAGTTTTTAAATGTGTATATCACATGCATTTCGTCACCGACCCGCCTTCATCAAGAGAATAATGTTGCAAGTCCTCTAATTAAATTGAGTTGCACACCAACTGTTTGATATAATGTTAGTGAGACCATAGCAGACTTCTTGTTGGTTAGAATTGTTCTCTGGACTTGAATGGTCTTTAAGAAGATGGCCATTTATTTAGTGGCTACCCTGAAACCTATTTGTTATAAAAGTGTTTTGGACTCTTTTTTCTATAATAATGAAGTTTCAGTTATTTGATCGAGTGAAGAATCTTTATACCATTACTGGAGTGGAGTTTGGTTAGTGATGGATGGTGGTGGGGTTTGGTTAAAGTAGGATTTGTTGGGTCAATTTTTTTTTTTTTTTTTTCATTAAAACATACTTTACGGATTATAATAAGATGGCATGCAATGGGCAATGTTGTCGTCACTGCAACCCCTTTGAATGGCAAAATCAATTCTACTAAAATGAAATTTTGTGACTTAGGGGTCAAAATTACTTTGCACAACTCGTTGACCCTAGTAAAAAACTCCACACCGCCAAGCTAGGAACCCAAATGTATCAAAAGCAAAGGGTAATTTCGTGTTTAGCAACTTTGCTCGATTCCGCTTCAACGCCGATTGTCCCAGAAGAACCCATTGTCCCTTAGCCCAACAAGATGGGACACTCCGTAAGATCCACACAAGCATGTTTCTCCGCCCATCCAAACACAAGTATATCACCGTAAAGAGACCTCCTCAAGCGGATCCGCCGAAAGTTCACGGGCCTCTTTTTAGAAGAAATTCTGCTCGTTTAAGAACGCCATACGTAACATCCCTAACCAAATCATGCATGTATTTGAAACCCAGAACTCCTTGCAATGGACCACATGCTCGCCAAAGGAATCAAAACAACCCTTGCGGCAGACCGGCAAGGCTCATCACCGGAAACAGAGGATCATTAGCCGGTACTTAAGGCTAGTCCCAGACTCGGTCGACATATGTTGGCCTAGCCTTCAATGGAGATAACCGTCAAGAAATCTTGAGCATGAGGAGCTCGGAGACATTCAAACACCGCTTTTTGCCGAGGGATAAATCAAACTTCTCCCAACTCCGAACGATTCCACTAAAAGGGCACACGCTAAAACATTTTGGGCTTTAGGTGGGCGGTGTCCTTGTTAGAGAAATCGCTAAGATCGAAATCGAGAAGGGACATGCGCAAGCGATCCAATGCATACCCATAATCGAGTCAACCCATCAATACCACATCCTCAAGAATGTGATTCTCAAACTCCAAGATTGCGCCTCGAGGCCACAAAAGCATAAGTAGATACATCCTCATCCGAACATAAACCCAACCCGCCAAACCGAGTCGGAAGGGATGCTAGCCTCCATTGAGAATCCCCAAAAAAAGGGGCCCCACAAACCACAATGGCCTCTATTGCCTTCCGAAGGCCATTGTCAAAAACATAAACAGCTTCCCCTATATACATAGGTTGGCACGTTCTGAGACAGAACATCAGCTTTGCGACACCCATACATGAGCGAAGCAAAAATTGATTGGCTCTAAGATCATATAGAAACCTAAACACAATTGCTTGATAAAATCATTTGTACATATAATGACAGTTTTAACAGAAAACTAACTAGTATAGTAACCTTAATAGTCATGCACATACAAGGCGGGGGTAACAGTAAAGGTGGCAATTGAGTAGCGCGAGTTGATCTATTCGGGTTCGTTGGTTGGCGGGTTCGTTTAATCTTTACCTAAACACGACTTGTTTATTAATCGTGTCAAGAAACTCAACTCTAACTTACACCTGCATAACATTTGTAACCCGTGTATGACCTATTTAACCTATTAAAATAAATAGATTAAGCGGCGAAGTTTCTCAATTTAGCTAGTTTAAATAAAAAAATGATATAGCGATATAAAAAAAATAAAAGTAATATACAAATAACTAAACGGCAATTTTACTCGTATTAAGTAAATAAAAAAATACATTTAACCAAAATCCAACATAACACCAAGTTATATATTATATTTTTTAGGGGTTTATATACTTAAACGGGTTCATAGGTTATTTCGTTTAATTAAGTACATAACAAAACACATTTAATCAAAATCCAACATAAAAACCAAGTTATATGTATTTTATTTTTTAGAGGCTTATATACTTAAACGAGTTCAAAGGCTGACATGTTTAATACTTACCCAATTCAAACATATTTATCCTCAACCCAAATCTGTTTAACTTAGTGTCGTTTATCGTGTCGTGTCAAAAATTGACGCCCCTAGTAAATAGGCATAAGCTAATACATATTTAGAGGGTGTTTGGGATTGAGATTTGAAGTAGATTATTTGATTATTGCGTTTTGCAATCGCAAATAATCTATTTTAAGTGTTTGTATAATTGAAGTTGATAAGTGATTATTTGCGTTTTAAAACACTCAAAACGTCATTTTGGAAAAGTATCAATGGACCTACAGCAAGCAAACGCAATAATCAACTTTTTGACATAATTACAATATTACCCTTAATTGTTGCATGTGTGGCTTGATTCAATATGTTTCAAATTTTGTCTTTTTCATATCCTTTTTGGTAATTTTATTACTAAAGCTTTTAAATAATTTGTTTTGCCAAACACTAAAAAAATTGATTATCTATTTATTGTGATATCAAATAGCATAATCTAATCCAAACACTATATTTCAAAACCACGTTTTGCAACAGCTGATTATCTAATTATCCGTTTTCAAAACAAATAATCTATTTTCAATAAGCAATCCCAAACACCCCCTTAAGCTTTATTAAGCTAACTGCAAGGTAATCGACATATACATTCCTTTGTGGCAATCTTTGTATTAATATCGTAGCATTTTTATGAGTTCATGCTCAAGTTTTGTGGCTTACACGAAGAGGATTGTTTGTATTATGCCATCACCTTCTTTGGATGTAGGCCGAAGCTGAAACAGCAGGCAATCTATCCCAGTCATTAACTTTTTTCTTAGTCAACAAAACAAAGTTGTGAAGCAACTTAAGAATCTCGTAACAGTTTATAACATGTTTTTGAGCTTGTTTCAGTTGCTCATGATAGTTCATTACTTTTTCTTTTTGGGGTATATACTATGGTGGTGTTTGAAATTTACTAATTCTCTTGAACAAGTAAAAACTTAATTTATAAAATGATGTAAAAGGCTGTTTTTTTATGCTTAGTTAAAATATATTGGTTAGATTGAAAAGTCTTTTATATAATAAAGAGTTAATTACATAATTGGTCCTTGTGGTTTGTCGGATCTTGCAGAAAATGTCTTTGTGTTTTTTTTTACGGGTCATGTCCTCGTGGTATGCAAAAGTTACAGGTTTGGTCCTTTGGCCAAATACCAATAATTCGGTAAGTTGACTGTTAACTTGAAGGGTATTTTTGACTTTCCACATGTCTTGGCAAACCACAGGGACAATCTCTGCAAGATCCGGTAAACCTAAAGGACCATTTATGTAATTAACTCCAAAAAAAAAAGAAAAAACAAAACAAAACAAAAAAAACTTTTAAAAAAAAAGAAGAAAAACTGATTAAAAAAAACCAAAAACTGTTTAAAAAAAAACTTTGAAAAAAACATTAAAAAAATATTTATTATACTTAAATTTAGGCTTATTTATAATGTGAGGGCTTAAAAAATTTATTAAAACTTAAAAAAACTAAGCCCTCACGTTGTACATTAGCTGTGGGATTAAGCCCTCACGTTGTGAGGGCCTAATTTTTTATTTTTCAATTTTAAACCAAAAAAAATAAAGATTGTTATAGCCTAGTAATGGCAACTCGCAGGTCAGATGGATCTAGAACTTTCTTTGCAAAGTCAACGGTCAAACACGAAAGACGCTGAATTAGTGGCTGCCAAAGAAGAGGTTAAAATTTGAAGTATAATAAACTTTTTAAAAAAATGAAAAATAAAAAAATTAGGCCCTCACAACGTTAGAGCTTAAAAAAATTTTTGGCTAATGTACAACGTGAGGGTTAAAAAAATTAATTAATACTTAAAAAAACTTTTTAATGCATATTTTGTACGATTTTTGTATATTTCATCCATTTTATACGTTTTTCTGCTTTTATAAGTTTTATCAATTTTTATACGCTTATACGCTTTTATATGCTTTCGCTTTTTTATTAAATAGGTTTTAAGCATTAATTAAAAATTTAAGCATATAAAAAACTTTTTAATTCAGATAAATTTTTTTAAGCGTATAAAAAGTGTTTAATAAATTTTTTTAAGCTCTCACATTATAAATAAGCCCAAATTTAAGTATAATAAATATTTTTTTAATGTTTTTTTTAATTTTTTTTAAACAGTTTTTGGTTTTTTTTAATCAGTTTTTCGTTTTTTTTTAACTTTTTTTTGAGTTAATTACATAATTGGTCCTTAAGGTTTACGGATCTTGCAGAATGTCCCGTGGTTTGCCAAAACATGTGGAAAGTCAAAATACCCTTCAAGTTAACGGTCAACTAATGTAATTATTGGTCAAAGGACCAAACCCGTAACTTTTGCATACCACGAGGACATGACCCGTCAAAAAAAACACAGTGACATTTTCTTCAAGATCCGACAAACCACAAGGACTAATTATGTAATTAACTCTATAATAAAACAAAACTGTTAGTGGGAATTTTTCATTTCAGAAAAGTTAATTTATATCTTATTTGGTAATATTTTTTAATTATTGTTTATTTATTTTATGTATTTTTAATTAAAAAACCTTGAATATTTTCGGATTTGATCAAAATCTATGAAGAAAATCGTTTTTATATATTCATGTATGAAAAAGTAAAAAATACACATGGACTAGAAATCTAATAGTTTATACTTCTGGACTGAATTAGTAAATATAAAAAAACACGTTTTTGATAGAAACTTTAGGCTTTTCAAAAGCACTATGTTCCAACTCTCTTCCTCTAGACCCCACGACAATTCCAAAAAAAACCCTAAACTACAAGTAATAACTGTTAGAAACTCGAAGGCCTTTTAGGCTTATATTTGATGAAGAGGTTGTAAGTGAAATTTAGAAAGAGATGAATACTTATGAAAGGTTTGGAATATTATTGATTGCTTATGTTTTCCTTGATTTGCTTGATCCTTACATATGCATCACCACAACACCTATTTATACTACTCCATGGAATGTTCTAGAGATGAGATATTTCCATGGATATTCTACTACGATCTAGATACTTCCTACATCATCTTGATCATTCCTAATACATCATCATCCTTATCCTAATTCTAGATATTTCTATTACATTTAGCTACAATATTCTAGACATATCTATGGATATTTTCTAGGATTGTTCTTTGTCGCTTCTAGAAGCTTCCATACCATTCTACGACTTTCTAGAAGCTTCCACTATATGGACTCGGACTAAATCAAGTTTACGATCCAACACCCCTTTAAACTTGATTTACCGACTCCAAGCATCATTCGTTGTCTTGAAAAATCTTTCTCTATGCGGCTTGGTTAGGATATCCGCAACTTGGTTTTCGGACCTCGTATGTATCACTTGGACATCTTTCCTTGCAATGCACTCTCGAATGAAGTGATACCGAGTGTTGATATGCTTACTCGATCATGGTATACTGGATTTTTAGCTAAGTCAATGGCCGACTTGTTATCCACATAGATCTCAACAGATCTTCTTGTTCCATGTGTAGCTCCTTTAGCATACTTCTAAGCCAAATCATGTGACATACACATGATGTTGCAGCTACGTGCTCCGCTTCACAACTAGACAAAGTAACAATAGGTTGCTTCTTTGAAGACCATGTAAAAGCATTGTTACCTAGGAAGAATATGAATCTGCTTGTATTTCTTCCATCGCCTTTGTCTCCAAATTTCAACATCGTCGCTATATCCAACCACTTGAAGTCTTCACTTGTTGAATAAAACATTCGTAGTCTACGGTACCTTTGATATAACGGAGGATCCTCTTTGCAATCTCCAAATGCTTTGTCGTAGGCTCTTCCATGAAACGACTAATTAAACCAACCGCAAAGAGTATGTCAGGTCTTGTACATGTCAAATAGTGCAAACTTCCAACGAGACTCTTGAATTGAGTTGAGTCTACCGCTTCTCCTCCGTCATACTTAGAAGGCTTTGCCTTATGTTCTATGGGGGTGCCAATGGGATTGCACTTATCCATGCCAAACTTCTTTAATATCTCCTTGGCATATCCTTCTTGACTTATGAAAATTCCATCATCTCTTTGTTTCACCTCAATGCCAAGATAATAAGACATAATTCCTATGTCTGTCATCTCGAACTCTTTCGTCATTGACTTTTTGAGCTCATCAATTATACTCTCAGAGTTTCCTATAAAGATCAAATCATCCACGTACAAGCAGACGAGCAGTATACTCCCATTTTCAAATTTCACGTAAAGTACATATTCACTTAGGCATTTAGTAAAACCATTTCTTGGAAATACTTGTCAATTCTAGTATTCCAAGCACGTGGTGCCTGCTTTAGACCATATAAGGCCTTCTTCAACCTTAGCACTTTACCTTCTTGCCCTTTGGCAACATATCCTCTGGTTGCTCCACATAAACTTCTTCTTCAAGAAGTCCATTTAGAAATGCGACTTTACATCCATTTGGTGGATTTTCCACCTATATTGAGCAAAGAATAGCAATAATCATTCTAATAGTTTTAAGCGAGCAATAGGAGCAAATACCTCTTCGTAGTCGATACCATGCTTCGCTTTTAACCTTTGCCACAAGTCTTGCCTTGTACTTTTCCACTTCGCCTTTGGCGTTTTCTTGGTCTTGTATACCCACTTGACTCCAATAGCCTTTTGGCCTTTCGGAAGGGTCGTCAACTCCCACGTATCATTCTTCACTATTGACTTTATCTCCTCGTCCATGGCTTGTCTCCATTTCTTGCTTTTCATAGCCTCCTCAAAACTAAAGGTTCACAATCAACGATAAACAAGTATGGGGTATTTCGCCATTACCTCGTGAGCTCCCCGCAAACTTCTTGTCTTCGGTTCTCCTTCACTTGAACTTGAAGGTGATTCTTGGGTTGGAGTTGGACTTTGAGGTTGTTGGACTTCTTCACTTGATTCACCCGTCTCTTCTTCATCAGTCATAGGAATAAAGTCATACCTTTCATTTTCCTTGATGCTCCAATCTCATGTCTCTTCTTCATCGAAATCCACGTCTCTACTCACTACCACCTTCTTTGTGATTGGATTATAGAGCTTATAACCTTTTGACTGCTTGTCGTAGCCAACAAACACATGCTTCTCACTTCTATCATCAAGCTTTAATCGCTTTGGTGGGAACGTGGACATATGCTATGCTTCCGAATACCCTTAGGTGAGAGACGGTAGGCTTCATCCCATTCCATGCTTCTTGGAGTCTTGTTATCTAAACTCTTTGACGGACACCGGTTCAATAGATATACTGCACAATCAACCGCCTCGGTCCAAAACTCCTTTGGCATCTTCTTACTTTTCAACATGCTTCTGACCATATTGAGAATAGTTCTATTCTTTCTCTCAACCACTCCATTTTGTTGTGGGAGTAAGGAGTCGTTAGAAATCTCCTGATCCCATTATCCTCACAAAATTTGTTAAATTCTTTTGATAAAAATTCTCCACCTCTATCGGATCTCATTGATTTAATTTTTAAACCTTTCTTTTTCAACCATAGTTTTAAATGTTTTAAAAGTTTCAAAAGCTTGGGATTTTTCTTTAGAAAATATACCCAAGTTTTTCTTGAAAAGTCATCAATAAAGAGCATAAAGTAAAGATTCTTACTATAAGAGGGTGGAGTAATGGGACCACACAAACCGTGTGAATTAGATGTAAAGGCTCCTTAGCTCTTGATGTCGCTTCTTTCGAACGACATCCTAGCATGCTTCCCAAGAAGGCATCCTTCATACAGCTTGATTGGGATGATCAATTTGATCTAACCGTTTCACCATTCCCTTGAGGATAATAACTTTAAGTCACCAAAGTTTAAGTGCCCAGATCTCATGTGTTAAAGCCACGAATGATCCTTCAAACAACTCTTTAAGCACTTAGCTTCAAAGATGTTGAATGTTTAGAAGGAACATTCGGTTTTTGGTCATAGCACTTTTCCTATGAGCTTTCCTTCGATTCCTTATTGTAGCACTACGAACCTTGAAATGAATATCGTAATTTTTCTCTAAAAGTTGTCCCACACTTAAAATATTACTTTTAAGATTGGGCACATTGTATACGTCCGGAATATATTGGTGACTTCCATCTTTTCTATCAAAGCTTGGGGGCAAAGAACGAAGAATCTTTTCTATCACCCTTGTGTCACTCAAGCTTTCACCATTTCTCTTCATTTCATTTGAAATGGTCAAGACACGAGTGAAATAATCCGAAATGGTTTGGATTCCTCCATTTGGAGTTTTTCGAACTCTTCTAAGAGTTTGAAGACGCACTTTTCACTTTGTCAATTCCTTTGAAAGCATTTTGAAGGATCTCTCACGCTTCATTGGAAGTTGTTGCATTTGCAACTTTTTCAAACATCG
Source organism: Chrysanthemum lavandulifolium (assembly GCA_022545495.1). Classification (NCBI taxonomy): domain Eukaryota; kingdom Viridiplantae; phylum Streptophyta; class Magnoliopsida; order Asterales; family Asteraceae; genus Chrysanthemum; species Chrysanthemum lavandulifolium. Next base: position 289,454,219 of record CM040240.1, read on the forward strand.
CATCATCAAGACATTGATAGATGAGTGTAAGAGCACTTTGATCCTTCTTTTCGCTTTTGCAACTCCACCTTTCAGGCGGCATTCATGGAACTTTGATCATCTACTTTCTCAACACCTTTCTCTACCATCTCCCATACATCATGCGAACCTAGTAACGCCTTCATTCGAATGCACCAACTACCATAGTTGTCTTTGGTAAGACGAGGAAATTGGAACAAGTTCATCATGCTTGACATCGTGATCTTCTAGCTCTTGATACCAATTTGTTAGAAACTCGAAGGCCTTTTAGGCTTATATTTGATGAAGAGGTTGTAAGTGAAATTTAGGAAGAGTGGAATACTTATGAAAGGTTTGGAATTTTATTGATTGCTTATGTTTTCCTTGATTTGCTTGATCCTTACATATGCATCACCACAACACCTATTTATACTACTCCATGGAATGTTCTAGAGATGAGATATTCCATGGATATTCTACTACGATCTAGAATTCTAGATACTTCCTACATCATCTTGATCATTCCTAATACATCATCATCCTTATCCTAATTCTAGATATGTCTATTACATTTAGCTACAATATTCTAGACATATCTATGGATATTTTCTAGGATTATTCTTTATCGTTCTAGAAGCTTCCATACCATTCTACGACTTTCTAGAAGCTTCCACTATATGGGCTCGGACTAAATCAAGTTTACGATCCAACAATAACCATACTTTGTTTACATAACACATGATGATGAAGATGGTTTCAATCTCGATTCTAATTAAGGGATCGTTTTTTATAGTGAAGATGTGTTAAGTGTTGATAATGATATGTTAGTATGTTAACTGTTGTTCAAATATATAATCAGGTTATTAGATTTAAAACGTAAGACTCAGTGAGATTAGGTTTGTATTTTTGTGTTTTTTGTTACATAAAGCTGGGAAATTAGTCAAAATTGATAATAGATTATGTTAAAGTTTGGTGTTTTATTGCTTTGGGCATAATAAATGGTTGTTTTGGATGCATGATTGTTTGTATTAATAGGATAAAAATAATTACCTATAAAATGACTAGAATGTGATATAGTGTTTGGGTTTGGGTTTTTTGTAATTTTTTTGTTATGTTAATTGTATTGTGATTTTCATAAGGAGATAATGATGATCATATGTATTTTTTTTATGGGTAAGATTAGAAAGTCCTTGCAACATATATTATAGGGGAGGTTATTGGGTCTAGGAGTGAACGTTGAAAGTTATTGCTGCCAGACCTCCCGACAGGAGTTAATGTGGTTCGGTCTGTGTCTGCGTTTTATAGGGCGGGTATCGCGGGTGGACATTGTGGTTAAACTATTGATCAGTTATGGACCCTGGTGGTTCAGTCGGAGACGAAACTTCGGTGGTGGATGTTGCTAATTGAGTTTTTTTCATAGTGTTTATTAATGATGTTTGTGAAATGATTGCCGGTGACTGATTTGCTAATTGGTTAGTTGGTTTTAATTGTAGTTGACAAGTTAAATTGCTTTTGTGAATGGAGTTGGTAAATTCAGTTGTTGCTAAACTTGATTTTTGCATCATGAATATGTTTATGTTTATTACTGTTACAATATTGATGTTGTCGTTTCAGTTGTCAGTTTCTTAGCCAAACTTCCGTGTCTATATTTATTCATGAAAGTTTAGTTTGTGAATCTAATATTGAGTGAAGGAAATGCCTATCTTATGGTGCACTTATTGGAATTGTGTATTTTTTTTGGTTGGATCATTACATTTTTTTATAGCGTCATTGATGGGAAGCTATTTTATCAACGCCTGCTCTATTTGCTATTATAAGCAAGAGATAGGAAAGTGTTCCTTCATGTTTGCTTTAATACATACAGATATTGATGAAAATGACAGGTGTCACTGGATTTACAAGAAAAAGGTGGTTTATAATGAGTGCAATCCATACCGGGCCTAAATATGACTGGTGTATTATGAGGTTAACATGTGGTAAGAGAAATGCAACGCCTTATAACAATTCAAAGTGTCTTTGACCCATGCAGAAGCGCATTATGATGATGATGATATATTAGAGTGTGATATGGACTTATAAAGCTTGAAAGCAAAACTACAGAGCCTAGCATTGATTCTTCACAAAGGTCTTAATTTTGATTTAGTTATCTTTTCTAAAAAGTAGACTTAAAAGAATTTTTCTATTGTCAGTTTATAGCTTCGTCCCAAATCCTAACCCTCGAATGACCCATTTAACCATGAGAATCTTGATAACCTTCAAATGGTCCATTATCAAATGCCCAATATACGAGGAGTTCCGTAAATGGAAAGAGCAACGAGCCAATTGATGTTGGTTCTTATTGTTTGTTTCTTTGGCCAGGTTGCACATTTACTGTTGTTGTGAGTTGATGTTGGTGTTTCTTTTTTTTCTTTGGTCATGTGCCATAAATGAGCCTTGAAACTACCACATGAGATTGAAGAGCAATTTGTTGAGGTGAGTACTAATCATTAGTAACTTTATTGCTTAGATGAGCCCCTACTTCTCCATCTTACCATGTGGTTCATTTATCACGTGCAACCATTTTCTGATGCGGGCACACAAAAAAAAGCCACTCGCTGTGTATTGTGACGGCAAGCTCACAAGAAGTGCATAATTCGTTTTGGACTTGGTTAACATTCCACAACAATTGCTCTTCCAATTTTATTTTATTAAATTTACTGTTATAGTCAATTTATATAACCACAAAATTCAACAAAAGTATAATTTGATATAGCAATTTTATCTAATAGTTTGTCCTTAAGAATTGGCATATAGGGACCTCTGTCACTTATGTATGTCATGTGATGTGCGAATAATGTATGTGAATGTTGCAAGGACAAATTAAGGTAACCTTTTATTGTAATTAACATACTTTTGATATTTAAATGTGAAAGGTGGAAGGTTTATTGAGGTTGATGAAAGATGAGCATGTTGGCCCTTTCAATCATGGAAAAGATGATTAATTCAGTATGCTCAAACTTTCTCAGGTATCATTCCTTTATTTCCTACATTGCTCATTTTTTTAGCTACTAAATTGCTGAATATAAGTATTTAACTTGCAATAATTATTTGGAGAAGCACATTTCCATACCCCTAACAGAATAATTTTGTGTTTTGAAGCCTTAGAGCAAATGTAAATATATTAAGTTCAGGGGCAGAGCAAGGAATTAAAGTTAAGGGGGGCCGAATTTATTATATATTTTTTTAATTTTTTTCGCTTTTCACATCGCAACAACAACTTTTGCATTTGAACTCGTATATTCTCTTATAAAGAAAGATAAATGAATGACAAAGATCCTATAAGTTTTAAACGTAAGAATATTATCAGCTTTGCCAACTCAGTTTTTCAGAACATGATTCCGGTTGTTTTTAAGTTTCATTAAAACATGATTTTTTTGTTTTAGGAAAAAAGTTAGGAAGCTAGGCTTCAATTCCATAAAAACTAAATTACTATTGGCCACATTTATTAAATATAAAAACGATATATCATAAACCAATTACAAGACATCAATATTGATACTGTAATTGGATAACTAAATTATAATCATATGGTAATTACAAGAAATCAGTATCAATATTTCATTTCTTGTTTCAAGAATAATAACTCAAGTTTCGCTATATGGGTCATCTTTTTATATTTTCAAAAATCATCAAATATGGGCCATGGTAGTAAGAAGACAACTTAATAACACTGACTAAAAAGTGATGACATGACATAACAATAAATAGTTAGATGCAAATTAACTGATTTCTCATTTTCTATGCATAAAATATCACATTTTACTTTATCCCCCACGTGACCATTCAAGTATTCAAACAATCAAGAGAGAGGAATCTTTGTCTTCACTCTTCATCTTCATTTTAATGTCTCCTTCTCGGTTTCTTGTTTTCTTCCTGGTCTATCCACGGAAACTTTTTCCGGAAAAATCTTTTAATCACAAGTTATATCTCCCTTTATTTCATATTCTTCTTCCAAATTTAGGCATCGTTTCTTTATTCGCTTTCGCCCGCTTAGCTCCATGCCAGGGTTGGCCCGGACGGTTGGACCAGTTGGTGGAGGCCCAGCACCCGCTAGCCAACCCATTAGCTCCGCCACTGATTAAGTTCGACTTCAAAAGTCAACTATATGCTACTCCATCGGTCCCATTTGTGTTGTTCATGTTTCCTTTTTAGGATGTCCCAAATTAATTGTCCTCTTCCATAAATGGATAGAGAATATAAATCAAGTTTACCATATTACCCTCACTTGAATTTATTATTACAAACTTTAAAGAATTTATAAATTAATTAGTTAAGAGAAACCGTCATCAGACAAAAGTATGAGAGATAAAGTCGTAATGATGATGTTTTTCTTAAACTATGTGTTTTTTCGATTGACAATAATTTTAGACACAGTGAGTATTTATCAAAGGTCCTCCTATGCAGCACCCCATGGGTAGGGTCTTGCATATTTTGAGGTTTTTGTGTCCCAATGATTGGTACCAATCATTGTGGTCTCGATTTCCGTGCCAAAATATACAAGTTTTGTTTGGTTCAAGTTTGTATTAATGTTTTGGGGTGTTTTTTTTTACAAGTTTTTGTTTTACAAGTTTGTATTACAAGTGTTTTTACAAAGTTTTACATCTTTTTTTAGAACTAGGTTTTATAACTTTCAGTTTTATAACTAGTTTTTATAACTTTTTTACAAGTTTTATAACTTTCGCTTTAGAACTTATAAAAAACGTAGTCGGAAAATTTTGAGGCTCGGTCAAGATTGCAAAAGTGAGATTTTATCTCACTTTGCCGTCCATTCGCCATCATCGCCGAAAAATTTTTAGGCTCAAAATCATCATCGCCTCGTAAAATTTTTAGGCTCAAACATCATCATCGCCTCGGAAAATTTTTAGGCTCAAAAAATCATCGCCTGGGAAAATTTTTAGTCACAACTGCACAAAACTGCACAAGTCTCACAAAACTTCACAAGTCTCACAAACTGCACAAGTATCACAAAACTGCACAAGCCTCACAACTGCACAAGTACAAGACTCACCATTTCACAGGTTTCACAAGTTACACGTTTTGAACATGAATGTGGTAAGTAGGATTCCAAAACTGAAAAAGTTCACAAGATGTACTAAGATTCTCAAAGGCAAAGTGACCAAAGAATGTACTAAGATTCTCAAAGGCAAAAAAGCCTACTCAAGCACCCCATATAATCCCAGGTGAAAGCAACAACACCAACAACAATCAACCAACAACAGCAACAAGTGGTCCACTTCCCAAACAACAAACAATCAACCAACAACAGCAACAAGTGGTCCAGGAAAACAACAAACAACAACAAGCAACAACTGCACAAGCAACAACATCACAGTCCACCATGTCTAGTTCACCATTTAACACACAAGAGGTAAACTTATCAAAGGCTCATATTATAAGCTTTTTAGCTCATGTTGGCTGCAAATTCAGTTTTGCCTCGCCAAAATTCTTTTTAAGTTTTTTTTTTTAAAAAAAATCATCATTGCCTTTTTTAGCTCAAGTTTATTTCATTAAAGTTGCAAAATGACCTTGAATGGTCACTTTACCATCCAGTAATGAAATTTTTTTAGACCAAAACACTAAGTTTTTTTCATTAAAGTTGCAAAGTGAATTAAAAATTCACTTTACCATCCAGTAATGAATATGCATTACCATGGCTAGGATTAAATGGGGTGCTTGCGTAGGCTTTGCCCACAAAGCCACAAAAGGGTCCTCCTATGTAGGCAAACCTGCAACACAAACATACAAGATCTAAAAATTTTAACAACGAAACATTTTTAGATCTAAAAACTTTAACAGTTTCAACAGTGTAAAAAAACATTTTTAGATCTAAAAAAGTTTTAGATCTAAAAGCTTTAACAACGAAACAAACAAAACAATATCATAACAATATTCAACAACTTTTTCCACAACATCAGTTTCAAGATCTAAAAAAAAGTTTTAGATCTAAAAAAAGTTTAGATCTAAAAAATTTAACAACAAAACATTTTTTAAGAAAATCAAAGTTAACGCTTTTTGTTACAAACCTCGTAATTTTTCAACAACATCGCTTCAAGATCTAAAAGAGTTTTAGATCTAAAACTTTAACAACGAAACAAACAAAACAATATCATAACCATATTCAAGATCTAACAAGGTTAACGTTTCAACAACATCAGTTTCAAGATCTAAAAAAAGTTAACTTTTTTTACATACCTCATAATTTTTTCAACAACTTTTTCAACAACATCAGTTTCAAGATCTAAAAAAAGTTTTAGATCTAAAAAATTTAACAACGAAACATTTTTTTTAAGAAAATCAAAGTTAACGTTTTTTGTTACAAACCTCGTAATTTTTTCAACAACATCAGTTTCAAGATCTAAAAAAAGTTTTAGATCTAAAAACTTTAACAACGAAACAAACAAAACAATATCATAACCATATTCAAGATCTAACAAGGTTAACGTTTCAACAACATCAGTTTCAAGATCTAAAAAAAGTTAACGTCTTTTTTTACATACCTCATAATTTTTTCAACAACTTTTTCAACATCAGTTTCAAGATCTAAAAAAAGTTTTAGATCTAAAAACTTTAACAACGAAACATTTTTTATTAAGAAAATCAAAGTTAACGTTTTTTTACAAACCTCATAATTTTTTCAAAAATATATGAGTTTCAAGATCTAAAAAAAGTTTTATATCTAAAAACTTAAACAACGAAACATACGTAACCACCACAGCATCACCACTACCACCACAGCATCACCACAAACACAATATCATAACCATACTCAAGATCTAACAAGTAAAATACTTGTTAGATCAAAATTTTAGATCTAAAATGTTTAGATCTAAAATTTTAAGAGAGAGAGAGTGGTTTGCAGAATTGAGAGAGAGAGAGAGCGAATATCAACTGCACAAGACAGATAAACCATGTGCAATATACACGGTTTAGAAAGAAAACGCGTAAACCATCCGAGAACCACACACGTAGCACCACATATAAACACACACACACACGCTTTTACTTTTACACATTTTAAAAGAAAACGCGGCAAACGCTTTTATAACCAAAAAAAAAAAAAAAAAAAAAAAAAAACATTTTTAAAGTTTTATATATAAAGAAAAGTTAATAAAAGTTAATAAAAGTAATAAAAGTATTTTTAAAAATATTTATAAATACAGGTATTTATAAAGAAAAGTTAATAAAAGTATTTATAATTGTTTGTAAAAAATGTATTTATAAAAAAGATAATAAAAGTATTTATAAAAGTTTGTAAAAATTTGTATTTATAAAAGTTTTTTAAAAAATTTGTACAAGGTTGTATTTTTATCAAAGTTTTTATAAAAGTTGTTGTGTTTTTATTTTTAGGTGTTTGTCATCAAGTTGATTTAACCGATTGGTGTGATCTCACGAATCGATTGGTTTTGTTATTGTTAAAGGAAAAAGTAAAACAGATAGGGGCTATAAGTACTCTATCGAATTCTTGTGTTCTAGACATGGGACGGGTGCACGTGAAGGTTTAGAAGATGAACTTGAACGGCAGACTAATACCGCTAAAATTAATTGCCCGTTCAGATTACTAGCGAAATTTATAAAATGTCAAAATGGTTGGATATTGAAGGTTAAGTGTCCGGGGCATAATCATAATTTTCCAGACTCGTTCCATGGTTTTTCACAGGCCACGCGATTAAAAGAAAGTGAGTTAGTTTTTGTTAGGCAGATGACAAAACAGCATGTAGCACCACGAATTATACTTTCTTCACTAAAAGAGATGGATCCAAATAACGTGTCTACCATTAAAACGGTGTATAATGCACAAGAAAAGATACGTCGCGACAGTCGTGGTGATTTGACTCCGATACAACTGCTTTTAGTACATTTGCAGCGTCAAGGTTATACATATTACCCTAGGATAAATGACCACAAAAATGAACTGGATGAAATATTTTTTGTTCACCCGACGTCATATGCCCTGTGGACAACATATCCGGAAATCATGCTGATGGACTCCACATACAACACCAACATGTTTAAATTGCCATTCTTTACAGTTGTTGGGGTTACTCCAACAAACACAACATTCTCAATGGCGTTTAGCTTTTTGGACAAGGAAAAAAAGCCAAATTTCAAATGGGTGTTGGAATGTGTTAATTTGGTGATACAAGAACAATATCACCTCCAGGTTATCGACACCGACAGAGATTTAGTGTTGCTTGGGGCATGCGCAGAAGAATTCCCAAACGCTAACAGATTACTCTGCCGATGGCATATCAATCAAAATGTGCTAAAGAATTGTAGCGAGATTCGATTCGTTAAAGGAGTATGAGTCCGTTAGATTGACATGGGATTCGATGATTACAGCCCGATCAAGAAGTGTTCACGCATTATTATCGGCACTCACGTGATTTATTGGTCCAAAACGGTACTGAATTGTTATTTAATAATTCATTTTTATATTATTTAATAAATAACTACTCGAATTGTTTTCTCACTTTAGTAATTCTTTGTTTTCTCGGATGTTTTCCGTATTTTGGTAATCGGGTCGCGAGATTACGACCGCATGTTTGTGTCGTACATTACCGATCAATATCGCGACTTGCCGACAACAACATGTAGAGTTGAGGGTCAACACGCTGCCGTTGAAGTTATACTGGGCTCCACACGCCGATCTTAGACACGTTGTTGTGTTCGGTCGACAAGATTATAGTCACAAGAAGAACCGCGACACGAGCCTCTTTGAATACAAGCAAAATCAAGAAACCGCATGCTTGTAAGAGCACTCTATTTAACGAATTGCGGTATAATGTTTCAATGGATGCTTTAAGGCTCATACTGCAGAAGTAACGGATGTTGACCCACATGCATGTGGTCATCGATGCGTTAGTGTATGGTTTACCATGCTATCACCAATCAGATTGGCTTCAAGCAAACGGTATGTATTTTAAAATTTATGCCTATCAAGTTATTCTTCCCATCAATACCGATAATTTTAACTAGTTCCTTTTTCGAATACAGATTGCCTATTCCGCTTGATTTTGTTGATAATTTTGGAGAACACTAAGTGTTCCTCGCCTGTTATCCGAAATACTCAAGAGCCCGATGAGCCTCGAATATCCTCAAGAGCCTCAAGGGCTCAAGAGCTCGAATATTTTTCTTGTCAAGATGACGTATAAAAATTCCAAAGTGTTTATACCGAGCATCGCCGTTTGTCAAAAAATATGTTAAACAGCTCGAGGTATATGCGCTCTTGAATGTGTCATCCCAACAACTCTTTGTTAAAGAAAGTAATCGTGGACGTCCGAAAGCAAAGGACAACAAATCCAAGTCTAAACCAAATATCCCGGATTTGAACGAAGAACCCCCCACCACATAAGCTACACAAAACCTAAAAAAGTCGCAGACTTAAATAAAGAATCTGCGAGACACAGTTCTTATGTGGGAGAGCCTTCTAACGTCCCAGACTTAAACGAAGGACCTAACGAAGGACCTAGCGAGGGCGACTTAAGACACCACTTGTACGTTCGAGATGACTTTAGCGAATATTGTATGGCTGAAATTCCAGCTCTTTTCCGACGCTGGATCCTATGGATCTTTAACGTGGATGGTGATGGAAATTGTGGCTATCGAGCTCTTGCCGTAGGTCTTGGCCATCAGCAAGAAATGTGGCCCAGAATTCGAGCTCTTGCCAGGGAAGAGGTAGACAATAACGAGGAAGTTTACAGGGAAATGTGGGGTGATTATTTTACATATACATGTAACTCGATGAATTGGTTTAATGGTGCAGCATCCCGGCGTTATTGGATGACTATGCTAGAAACGGGAGTGGTTATTGCTACAGCTCTTAACCGTCCTATTGTATGTATAACCAATTCACAATCTGTTTTGTGTCTTCCGCTGAGAGGTTCTCCCACTTCAGCAGAAATTTTGTCTCCCGTTGTGATTCTTCGTGTGGGGGACGACCAATGTGCTCACTTCGTTCTTACGATTCTTGATGAAAACTCACCACTCCCATATAATCACCCACAATGGAGATATTTTAGAAATGCCGTGGCCGCGACATGGGAACATGTGTTTACTCAACGACAGAGGATGTTTAGATATACGTAGAAAACGATTATTGATTTATATTGTAAATGACAAAACATGTATAGACAATTACTGCTTTATATTGTAAATGACAAAACATGTATAGACGACATCGATTTATATTGTAAATGACAAAACATGTATAGACGACATCGATTTATAGCAAACGACTCGTCATCTTTTGTTACGATTTACGCTCCGGTCCGGTTCTTACTCATCTTTTGTTACAGAATCGGATGACATTCAGTGGAGGACATTCATTGTGTCAACAACACACCCGCTAGTGTTGAGAGTCCAGACATGTGCTTTCTTCACAATCTTATGTGCCTCCCTCTCTCCACCGCAGATGAGGACAATTTTATACACCGTCCTCCTGGTTCTTCCTCATCTTTGTTACGACCGCCTCGCGCTGACGAGCACGAGTGAGAGATTGACGGATTGAGGAGACGATTTCGAGTTAGAGTCTCGTGTGGGATGATGGCAAGATCATTGAGCGACTACGCCTCGGGCGTGATTGATCTTAGTTTCTAGTTATATTGTAATTTTGGGAACCATGTATCAACTATTAATCTATAACAAGATTGGTCATTTATGTATTCGAAGCTTCTAATTTTGTGAACCATGATATTACTAATTTATGTTGTGAATAATTATACAAATTCTTTTGGCCAGATGCAACAAGAAAATCCTTTCTTGTGTCGTTGTCAACGTAGATTTATAATTGAAAGAACATCTCACAAGCCCAAAACTTGTGGTCTGAAGTATTATGCATGTCCTTTTTCAAAGGTAAATAATTAAATGTTTGCTTATTTGCGTAAATATATCAATAACTTGTTTGTTTAGAATACATTTCTTATAATTGTTTCATCATGTAATGTACCGGGGACTAAAGACCATGGGTGTCGATACTTCATGTGGAAGGAAATATTTCAACAAAAGTACTTTGGTGAAGCCTCTCCTTCAACGCGTGCTCAAACTCGAAACTAAAGATACAACGATCAACATGCTATTGGCTCCAAACAATTTGTTGCAGCAAAATAAAGGCGTTGAGGCATCACCGGAATTGGCAAGAAATCCAGTTGATCACGCATGTCACCGAGTGGAATACTCTATGAGCTTATAGATGACATTAATAATATTCATGTGGAGTAGATTTCGTTGTAATATTGAAAACATTTGTTGTTTTACTTGTTTGATGTTTTAATGTCTAATGTTTTATTGTTATTGTTTAATTAAATGGAAATAAATACACAATTAAAAACATAACGTAAAATAAATACCATATAAAAACACTACACAATTAAATACACTATACATATAAAAACACTACACTATATATATACATCAACTAAACTAAACTATACACACAATTAAAAAAAAAAAAAAAAAAAAAAAAAAAAAAAAAGCCGCCATGTACGGAATATTCCACAAAAGCATTGCATGTAGTCCGATCACCAAAGCAATAGAGAAAGGAAAGCGAAAGAGATATCTAAAGAAAGAAGGAAAACAAACCTTCCGAGTTGAACACAAGACTGACTCCGTCCTGTTTCTTTCATATGAGAGTAAAACTGTGCATTTTTATTCTCTAATCGAAGTCTCTTCTTCTTATATAAACAAACAAAAATGCTCCTCCGGGATCATTGGTAACTCCATCAGTATTATTTGTTTATCTACACACACATATTAACCATGCTTTACTTTTTCTTCAAAAAATTTTATACTCTCATATATGGAATTTAAGCAAATACTACTAATTAAGCATCATGTATAACATATTATTATTCTTATTATACAAACTAATTAAACACAAAGCTTCACAACTAATATAACACTTGGTATAAACAATAAAAGCTATCAATTATTTGACATGATACAAACTAACTATATGTTTTATAATCTTATAATCATATATATTATAACCAAATGGTAATGACCCTCTAACTAACTTAATGTATTACGCTTTTTAGTTACAAATTTCGGTTTTCTCAACTTTGCTTTTTATCGTCTTACATGTCATCTTTCTCATAAGCATAAAACATCATTCGTCCAAATTGTAATTACAAGATATCCGCCTCCATAATCCGTCATTACACTGCTAGTCACTTATAATTTATTTGTATAAAGTTTGAAACATTTTATGAGTAAAACTCAAAACAAATTAAATTCTTCCAGTCGGAACATATTTTTTTCACCTAAAACTTGTGCCCCGCAAAGGAGACACAAATAAAAAAAAAAACCTTTCTTTATTATCAAATTTTTATGTATTTACACCAAATATTCACCTTTAGTATTTATTTTTTTATTTATTTATTTTCATGACTTAGGGTGTGCAAAAATATTTTTTTTGCTATGAAACAAAGTTTATCACATTAAGAGGAAAGTTCAATATAGAACAAATAAAAAAAAAGAGAAAAGTTCGTTATAAAACTCATATTTGTCATATAACCAATCAACCAATCCTAGCCACTCATTTCTTTCATTAAAATATATTCACCCTTTTTTTTTAAAATCAAATATCTCACAAACCGTTAATCGTTACGCCAAAAAAATCATATCATCTCGACGAGAATTAAATTTTCTTTCTATATATATGCATTGTTATATACTTTCGACGAACTTTTTTCTAAAAAAATTTCGTCCAGAAAAATCACATGTGATTTTAATAAATCACATGTGATTTTTTGGGCGAAATTTAAAAAAAAAACTTCATCGAAAGTATATAACAATGCATATCTATAGAAAGATAATTTAATTCTCGTCACGATGGTGTATTTTTGTAGCTTGAATATTTACCGTTTGCAAGATATGTTGTTTTAAAAAAGGGTGGAAAATGATTTTTTATTAATTTAGATAGAAAATGGATGGCTATGATTTGTTTATCGTATTTATGACAAATATGAGTTATATATGGATCTCAACTTATAAAAAAAACAAACCATCGCATCCTAGTCACTAATTCCAATCTGACCGTTAGATCTTTTCCATCCATCCCATTTAATTTATATAAAGGGGTAGGTTGGTCCATTTATACTCACAATCTTTGCGCGATTAGCCATATCAATCGGCTCCACCGTGTCTGGGATATTTTTTCAACACGTTCCACGCGTGAACCAAAGTAAACCTTCTTCCCTTGTCGGTGTTGTCACTAAATACAATCTTTGCGCGTTCAATATGATCAGCTTCATTTTCATCGCTTTTACACTATAAATGTTTGTAAATACTTTTGAACTTTTGGCAATACCGTTAATCCTAGTTCCAATTACCCGAGATCATATTCTTGGTACGAGGAACACCTTTTGTAGCTCCGTAATCTGCCACTAAATGAGTCCTCGGATAGGTCATTTCGGATCTTGGCATCTTGGGAAACTTCAATCTAAGTCTCGCTAGTAACGCTTTCTTCATCACTTGTCCAACGGCTCACCGTTCAGGTTCTGCTCCTCCTCGCATTCTCCTCGTCTGCGTCCAACTTCACCAAGGTGTGGTTGGTTTTTTTGAAAGTTTTGCGGGTCGTTTCCTCTAAGTCGTTGTTAACGGGTTTCTTTTGGTGGTAGTTGTTTGTTGTGATTGTTGTGATTCAAAGAATTGTTGTTGTGATTGTCGTGGTTATAAGAATTGTGGCGCATTTTGTTGGTGGTGTAAATTTTAAAATTGGTTGTTGAATTACGAAAGTTGTTGTTGATAAATTTGCCCGGGTGTCATTTGGTTCATATTATATTACAAGCTCATCGATGGAGGAAATCATGCATATGTTAAATGAACATGCAACAATGTAATAGCATATAAGGAAAAAATGGCTAAGATGGATATATGGCATTTTCTTCACATGCTCACCCTGTTCTCCCGAGTCTCTTATTTTGGGTTACAAGTCTCTTATTTTAGAGACCATTAAGTGCATTTTGTCAATTTTGTGGTATTATCTCATAAAAAGAAATCAATAGTTGCAATGATTATAGTATGCTTTTTATGTCTTTGAGGGTTTAGAATTTGAAAATCCTAATATATACAGTAACAATATCAAATAGCACAGGTATCAATGAGAGCGACTTGTCATCCTTATACTTATTTATTGAAGGTTGAATATTCAACAAAAAGTTACGGACTACTTGGCATCTTTATATTCAACAAAAAGTAACATGGCTTTCTATGTCTTTTAGGTTTGAAATTTTGCATTATCATAAGCCTTATTTACACCTAGTCTAAATCATAAGCGTCATTTTGTTTCCAGTTTTTATAAAACTTACGCAGTGTAACATGTCTTATTTTGTTGATACATGTGTAGATAAAAGATTGTCAAGTCTAGGGATGATTATATTAGGGCAAATATGAAAATCCTAAATACAGTAACATGACTTATATTCAACCGTATACAAATATTCTAAAATCTCAGGTGCACTGCAACTAACGACGACCGTGTCAACAAAATATAACTCCATTAACCTTCCGATTGTTGAGGCAGTTGCATATAACAAGAAATGATATTCAACGCGCATCTATTGTCATTTCTTATTTGAACCTTCCCATCGTATGATCTAATACGGTTTTCAGCAACGAGAATTTCGCTCAATTATTTATTTGCATGTTTAATTTTATCAACGTACGTAGGCTGGCTACATTGAACTTCAATGATCTTCTATGATTATATCTTATGGTTCTCTGATATCAACTCATATGTTTACTTTGTTTTTTTATGTTGGTTTTTTATATTTGTGTTGATAGATAATATATGTTGTTTACATAGAGTAATGATCAAATAAGAATTAAAATTAAAATGATAAATGTGAGAAGAAATCACAGCCGCACATTTCAGATGCATCTAAAAAAATAGATGCATCCCCCCTTAAATTTCTCATTCTCATCATACTTAGGTTGTCGTAAAGAAAACACTGAGTTGACTTTTTACGCGTGACCCGTGCGTTGCACGGGTATTACACTAGTTTAGTATAGTTTATGGGGTGAACCCTTTCACTTACTTAAAGTTCGTTGCTCTTACTCATGTCTTTCTTCTTCAACTCTAATTCATGCCATAAATTGTTAAGTCTAGCTATTACCTCCCTTCTCACCTCCCCAGGTATTGTCTCAATCAGTGGCAGAACCACAAATTTTGATTGGAGAGGGCATCGGTCGATAAAATGATCTTTAGTGTGACTTGAATAAATCGGGTCGCATTCAGTTAATCGCAACAAAATTCCTCTTTTCATGCATATAACACTAAGAGTTTGGTTCAATAAAAATCAAAGAAAAACTAAAAATCAAAATCAAATAAACCATTCTCAACAATTCATTTTTTCATTAATACAATAAAATAAACTTTCACTTTAATTTTTAGAAACTAAATATCTCACAAATCATTGATTGTTAGATAAAACTAATCATACCATCACGACAAGCATAAAATTACCTTTAATTTGATATCCTATATTATACACTTCCGACGAAATTTTTTTTCCGACTTTTTTTTGTGGGTTTAGGGTTTATAGTTAGGGTCTAGGTTTTTAGGGTTTAGGGGTTTGAATTTTTGGATTAAGTTTTTAGGTGTTAAAGGTTTAGGTTTCTTACGGTTTAGCGGATACGATTTAGGTTTTTTTGGTTTAGCGGTTAGGGTTTTAGGGGTCTAGGGATTTTTAGGGATTTTAAGGTTTTAGAGGTTTAGGGTTTAGGGGTTTTTAGGGTTGAGGGGTTAGGGTTTTTTAGGGGTTAGGTGTTAGGGTTTTTAGGGTTTAGGGTTTGTAGTTTAGGGGTTGTGTTAACACAAAAAAGTATTTTTAAAATTTCATTGACAGTGTAATATATCAAAATCCGCAAAAAATGATAAAAAATAAGTTCGTCGAAAGTATAGAGTAATGGATTTCTATAGAAAGATAATTTTATTTTTGTCGCACAGGTGTAATTAGTTTTATGTAACTATTAACGGTTTGTGATATATTTAATTTTTAAATATAAGGGTAAAAATGAATTTAATTAATTTGATAAAAAAATGGATGGTTAAAATTGATTTATTTGATCTTTAATTTTTTATGTGATCTTTATTAATCTCACCCCATGACACTAATTAGTAAACTTTAAATTTTACTGGTTCTTAAAACCTTAAATTACTAAATTACATTAAACATTGTACAACTAACATGTTAAAAATTTACATAATTTATTAAGAATTATTTGAGCAAGACAAAATTTTGTCATGTAAAGATAAAAGAGAATTAAAGAAATACATGAAGGAGGCACATTGTTGTTAAATACCACTTTGTATACTAAAATCGTACTCTCTCCGTCCCTAAATAAGTGTCCAGTTTGACTTTTCAAAGTCAAACTGGATCAACTTTGACCATATCTATTTTTGCGAGTGTCATATAATACTTGATGCAAAATATGTGAATTGATTGGGTTTTAAGTGTATTTTTCATTGATATAGTTTTTCATCAAGTATTATATAACAAAATAAAATATTTACAGTCAAAGTTGAACCAGTTTAACTCTGAAAAGTCAAACTAGATACTTATTTAGGGAAGAAAAAATTACTTAGTATTATATCTACTATTATACAGTAAATAATCAATTCTACTAATTAAACTATTTTTGTCCTCTAGTCATGCCATTAATCACAACCCCACGTCCCTCCTATATTTCACTTTCTCATGTTTAACTCTTCTTTTTGTTAAAAAATAAATAAATTAAAAAAGCTGCTCTTCTCCTATTTTATTCCAATGAACCAATTCACCGGAGATGACATCTATGTAGTTAATCTCGGCGATATATCGCTGATATATCGTCGATATCTCGCATCTCGGACCTAGAAAAAATATCGGTTCAAAATATCGGCCCAAAATATCGGATCCGATAATATCGGCGATATTTTCCGATATTTTGATGATATTTTGAAAATCGGCGATATTTTCGATATTTTGGCGATATTTTGACTTTTTTTTAACACCAAGATCTGTAAAAAAAGCCCCAACTGAAAAGAACCCAATTAAATACCTAATAATAAAGAACGACACGAAAAAACTCGATCTAGGGCGCGTTAAGGTGTTTCAAAACGCGTGTGGCACGAAAATAGAACCATGAGACCTTGATCTATCATCTAGGATAGGTGGTGTAAATGTTGGATTTCGCGGAAAGTTGGCCGGAAATGAAGACGGCCGGAACCCTAATGGGTTGGCCGGAAAATATAGAGAGAGAAAGGAAAAAAGTATAATTTTAAAACTTGAGAGAAAGTGAGGGCACAAGTTATTTCATAAGGGCACCACATTTTTCACCGATTTGTCCTTTTTCTTACATAGTGTTGAAGCATAATCCGCGCGGACGGATTCAATGACTCTCCTTGGCCGTTAGTCGCCTTCTCGAGCCCTAGTTGACTGTCAACAAAGAGAACCTGTTAGAGTGGACCGAGGCCGTAGCCCCGGGTCCACCTCCGACGCCAAGTTAGTATGCTTGTGGCATAGCAAAAGATGTTAGGTTTAGAGATCACCGTGTGTATATATAGGCATGCATTAGGGTTTAGGTGTAGTGTGGTCGATCTCCGGCTCGACCCATTCTCGCCCATCCGACCATACGTCTACACATAGTTTGTGTCTCCTCCAAAACTTTCATTAGGGGCGCCGCCCTTGTAGATATACATGTGGCTTCGCCCCTGGTCTCAATTAAAAAGTGAAACCAAATTATAAAATCTAAAAAGTAATTGTAGCAGTCAAATCAAATAATATTTCAAATTTAGAAATAATATTTCACTCCCAAACTTAAAATTATCCTAACTCTTAATCGACAAATTTTTATGAAAAAGAGATTTCATCACAATTTTCATAATTTAATTCTCTTTAATTTTGTATGAATTTTAATATATCAATCGAATATATTATTTTTAAGAGGGTATTGATTTTCATGATATTTTTAGTATCTTAGGCCCTAGTTTTGTATAACTTAGAGGCTGATTTACGTAAAGCAACTTTTTGACTCAGAAATTTAAATCACTCAAATCCGATATGTTATGAGTGAGATATCTCATCTCGAAAATAACGTTTTAAACATATTTAGTGCACACATTGTGTTTGATAAAATTCTTAAGAGAGAAAGTACATTTGAATGCACTAATTGGTGTACCACAATACATTTTTAGTTACTATTCACACAAAAAAAATAAAAAATGAACAAGACTACAAGACAACCTCAACCTACATGTTGTTCATATGCGTTCATCCTAATCGATATTGTTCATCAATGTTTTCATAAATACTCTGTTCATCAATATTTTTAATCATCAACTTGCATCTACGCTATGAACATATTTTCACAAACTTTTATTTGGCCATTGATTTTTCACCACTCCTATTAATCAGTTTGTCTTGTTCATCGTCTTGTTTCCTCTTAGGGTGTGCTTGTTTCAAAGTATGGAATGGTAATGGAAAAGCAAAGGAATATAAAGGAATATAATGATCATTCCTTGCTATTCCTTATTTCATTAATAGTGCTTGGTACATACTAGCTACTACTGGTTGTTCAGTTTATCAATTCAAATATTAGTATATGTAAAAGTTGTTATAAGCCCATAAACGCACTACAATAACACAATCCAAGAGTACGTGCAGTGTTCTTTGATCTTGATCAAATATAATTAATTAGGTTACTAGCAGCAACATAGTTGAATTTGAACTTTTAGTAGATATGTTCGCAGTAGAAAGTATTTGCTGCAGGTAAATTTTAAGAAATTTGATGAACGTGTATGATAGAATTGAATTTATGTCATGAAACAATAAAAATCACACGTTTCAAAATCTATGATGGTAACTTCATTGCTATAGAAAATGAATGCCATGAACATAAATTGGAGGGCAAAGACGTGCAATGACAGTTAAGAAGTTTTATATAAGAAAGTGGGTAATGAAAATTAATTAGCCCCAGTTTTAGGGAGAATGGAGTATGGTCCAATACTAGGGAATGATTAATTGCATTATAGTTAACAAAGCATGATATTGATACGAACCGGATTCGATTAAGAGATAAAAAGAACAATAACGATAAATAAAGATAGGTGATCAACTTTCGAGAGACGGATATCTCTCTCAACAATGATTCAAATTACTAAACCATTAATAAAATTCCACATAATCACAATTAGAATCCGAATACCCTATAATAAAAGATGCCTAATCTTAACTTTTTCACTAAGATAATATAACAAAGGAAATTAATTAAATATTAATAAGGAAACTATAAAGAACGTTCTTATCAATACTCCCGCCCCCAAAAACACCTTGTCCTCAAGGTGTTGTTTTAAAATGTCACCTTGACTAATCCCGGGATCCCATGTTTTAACTTGTAAATCAGTTTCTTGAGGATCATAGTAAATTCCCGGAAGAGAAACATAAGTTGATTTATGTACAACAAGCAAGTCAACTTCCACAAATAACCCGAGAAATCTTCTCGCCATTGGTAGCCCTAATTTAGAATATACCATAACCTTTTTAGATCCTTTATACTCATAGAATTCCTGGTGATATCCACAAATCAATATCCCACTATAAGGATCCTCATGCTCCTCAATATTCACCCTAGCATCACCATGACCATATTCTAAACCTATGACATGAACGCCTTCTTTCACCTCGTTGCTAACGAAACTTTTCCCACTATTTTCTTCAAAGCATCGGGTATTTTGAATCGGTTTTGAAGGTACCTTGGTTGTCACTCGTTGAGGCGTTTTAACAGGCGAGATGGGATTCCCAATGAAAAACTAAATTAGATTCTTCAGCTCTTCAATATTTTGATTTAGTTCTTCACGCCTATGATCCTCTTTCACTCGGTAAGCTTTATTACCTATTTGTTCCCGATGGTTGTTCTTCCCATCTGATTCGAGAACCATAAGAGGCTCATCCAAGTTATCTAACTTATGTCCTAAATCTTCTTTTGTTGCTAAAATTGGCCTCGTAAAATATGCTTTCTCTACGGCTGATGTAACCATAAGCTCCTACAAATTACCATCCTCTTCACTACCTTTTCCGGTTATCACAGGTTTGGTTGAATCCTTGACGCAGTGAATTTCTGCCATGCTGTTATTTTTGTTACCGTAATTCCTTGGTCTCACCTTCATTAATTACCGTCTCTCAGCAAGTTTTTCTTTGATCTCCCATATATCCATCTCCATACCTTGCTGCACAATTGCCATCCTTAGTGCAGATCTCACTGTCTCCATATGGACCTTTCTGTAAGCCTCCATACTTGTTCGATGCTCTTCCATTATAGCTTGCCATAAGTGTGCCATTGATACCTGAGATCAAAAGAAGATTTAACTTTTTTTTATGAACAGTATGCGCAATGTTTTCTAGTGGTGAAAAGTGATTCAGATGAACAGTAATTTTTGGATGTGAATAGTGATTCGGATGAATAGTCTTATGATGAACAGTTTATTATTTATTTTTTTGATTAAACACTAGAATCGAAACATCTTTAATACCAATTGATACGAACCATATTCGATTAAGAGATAAAAAGAACAATAACGATAAATAAAGATAGGTGATCAACTTTCGAGAGGCCGATCTCTCTCCCAATAATGATATCAAATCACTAAACCATTAATAATATTCCACATAATCACAATTACAATCCTAATACCCTATTTATAATAAAATATTCCCAATCTTAACTTGTTCACTATGAAAATATAATAAAGGAAATTAATTAAATATTAATAAGGAAATTATCAAAAGGTTCTTATCGATATTTCATAATCTTTCCCATTACTCATGTCTCATAACCTCCAACCAAGCATCCCTTATTTATCAATTAGTATTGTTCATTTGTCCGTCTTGTTCATTAGTCTTGTTCATCTATTTTTATTAGCAATACCTAAAATATATTGTGGTACACCAATTAGTGCATTCAAATGTACTTCTATAAAGTAAATTGCTCTCAAGCATTTAATCAAATACTTTGTGTGCACTAAATACGCTTTAAACATCATTTTCAAAATGTGATATCTCATTCTTATCATTTTGGAATTGAGTGATTCATTTTCAGTAAAGAACGCCAAAACTTTTGTGTTTTAGGTTTTATGTAATTCAATCTTTAAGTTAAACAAAATTTGGGTGGAAAATGCCAAAATTTTAAAAAATCAATACCCACTTAAAATCTAAGAAAAGTTTTGATTTATATATCAAAATTAATAGAAAATTAAAGAGAATTAAACCCTGAAAATTATGTAAAATCGCTTTCTTATAAAAGCTTGTCGTTTGAAAGTTATGACAATTTGAAGTTTGAAGGTGAAATTAAAAAAATATATATATATATATAGCAATGACCAAATTGCTCATTTGAACAAAAATTTGTTGTTCTGTGGCCGCTAGATGAAGGTTTGATAGATCGGACGGTTAATATAACTTTTTGCACTTTTCATTTTATTAGCACTTTTTAGAGAATTGCGACTATTATTTATGTATTGAGCATTGATATTTATGCCTAACAAGAAGACTTAAAGTTACACCTAATCTATTCATTTCATTACACTTGTTCTCTCATATCATTTTTCATGAATCATTTTTTCAAATGCACCAATCAAATTTTTAGGTATAAATTTAGGTTCTGTATTAGGCATACAAATCATTTTTCTTATGTATTAGTTCGATATCGTCTCACATCCTTTTATAGATGGACTTTATTGGATATGGGAGACACACCCCGACCCCCTATCTTAGAGCATCCACAATGCTCCAAGTCTTCAATGACTTGAAGCAATTAATGCATTTAATGCATACTCTATTTATTACCTAAAGCTTTTGAGAAAAACTTGATGTTTGTTGATGCAATGCAAAAAACACTTCTAAAAGGCGTTTTAGAATAGGAAAAAGCTTTTGCCAATTTGACCCATTATGGTGCTCTTAAAGCACACATGTTTGGTCCTCCCAAACTAGATGATATATTATCATTTGGCTCTCTCAATAATCTTATTCAATTGCCGTTTATGCATCCTTTTGTAGCCCAAACTTCCTTTCTTTACTCACGTTTTACTTGATGATTAACAGATAATGTCTTTGTCCAGCAATGACTTTGCTCACGTAAAAATCCCCCTTGTAAATATACTAGCCGCCACCAACAACTTTGATGAAGAAAATCTCACCCGCAAAGATAAATTTGCAAATGAATACAAGGGACAACTCTCGTGGTCCGGTGAGTTGATTAATATCGCTGCTCGGAAAAAAAATAAAGAATGGGATGGAGGAGAACAACAGTTTTGGACAGAGATTTCAATGCTATATAATCTCAAGCATAAAAACCTGGTTTCCTTAGTTGGGTTCTGTGATGAAAATGGTGAGAAGATCATAGTCAACAAGCATCAGACCAAGGGAAGTCTTGAAAACTATCTAAGTGACCCGATGCTGACATGGGTGCGAAGATTGGAGATATCTGTCGGTCTTGCGCATGCATTGAGCTACATACATTATGATGAGCCACGCGAATTTAGCTTAATACATCGGGACATCAACAGCTACTCAGTTCTATTAAATGATAAATGGAAGCCCAAGTTATGTGATTTTCTACTTTCCATGAAGATTAGTTCATCTCAAAGGCACCATTCATTCAATAGTACTCTTTGTGGTACGCAGGGGTATACAGACCCAGCATATATAAAGACTCATAGTGTGAGCCATAAGTCGGATTTGTACTCATTTGGGATAGTATTGTTTGAACTGCTGTGTAGTAGGAAATCAGTATCCGACTACGTCGATAATAAGTATATAGCTCCGGTGGCCACTTTCCATTATAAAGAGAAAATACTCGATGATATAATTGATCTGGGGTTATGGAAACAAATGGATCCGCAATCACTCAATGTTTTTGCTGAAACAGCGTATGTGTGTCTGAATGAAGAACCATCTCAACGCCCGAATATAGATGAGATAGTTACAAGACTTGAGAACGCGTTGAAACTTCAACTGGAATGTCAAAAACCGGTAAGACGGTTGTTCTTTTTAATCTTTTTATCATAACAAGTACTCTATGTTTATTATTCTTGATTAATAATAATTACTTATTAGTGTATTTATGGTTATGATGTTAAAGGAACACTCCAGAGCTGCAGCCGAAGTTGAAGGTACATCATCCAGTCATGACAAGGTAATTAATTTCTTTTAACTCTTGTTGCAAGTCACTGAAATTTTTTATACACACGTCATCAGGATTTTGGAACAAACATTTTACCAAGTAGGAGAACATATCATTTATATTCTTTTTGATAAATGTTAAAATTGCGTAATTAAACTCACTGAGGTGTTTCACCCCGTGAATCTGCAGACATGGTAATTTTTTCTTGTTTGATACATATAGGGATCAGTGAACTTCGTATCCACGCGCATAGTATCAGGGAAAAAGACAATGTCTTCCCCAGATCTTTCTCACTTAAAACTCAGCGTTGAAGATATGTCATCCACAGTCAACGGATTTACTCCTGAAAATATCATCAGAGTCTAGTGGTAGAATAATTTATAAAGGCCGTCTCTTGCATTCTGAACAGTTTGATATTATTGCAAAGATTCTCCAATTTGATTCTGTAAAAGATGAGAGCAAAATGTTTTGGAAGGAGATTTCGATGCTTTCTAGTCTGAAACATAAGAATATTGTGTCTGTTGTTGGGTTTTATGATGAGGAGGGCATGAAGGTTATCATATACAAGAGGGAGGCCCATGAAAGTCTTTCAAAACATCTAAGTGACCCGACCTCACATGGATTCAAAGGTTAACGATTTGCGTTGGTGTTGCGAAGGCATTGAGTTACATTCATTATGATGATGGGCGCGACTTTAGTGTCGTACATTGCAACATCAAGAGCTCGAAAATTTTACTAGATGACAAATGGGAACCCAAGTTATCTGGTTTTGAACTTTCGTTGACAAATACAGTAGCTCGGAGGCATCATCTCCTTCTTACTCGTGATATTATTAACAATGTATACATGGACCCAAAATATAAAAAGACTGGTGGTGTGACCCACAAGTCAGATGTGTATTCATACGGTGTTGTATTATTCGAAGTCTTGTGTAGTATGAGTGCAGTTCTTCGAGATGAAGATGAGTTGGGAGAAGGGTTATTAAGTCAACTGACAAAATCTCGATTGGATGATATGATCTATCCGCATTTAAAAGATCAGATGGACGAGAATCATTAAAATCTTCTTAGATACGGCATATTGGTGCATCAAAGAGGATAGAGCAGATCGTCCATATATAGATCAGGTTGTCAAAAGACTTGAGAAAGCGTTTAAACTTCAATCAATATATGAAAATCGGTAAGAATATTAACTTAATTGCTTATCAACTCAATGTAATAATACTGTAATACGGAGTACCTGTTGGTATATTATTAACTCATTTCCTATTCTTTTGCAAATTTTTAGGAATATCCAAGAAAGGAAATTATGGGTGCATCATCCAGTCACTCGAAGGTAATTCATGATCTCATAAACTCTTAGTTTGAGGCCATTTGTTCAAGTTAATAAAACAAAAGAGTAAATTACACAAGGCATGTCTGATGTCTCATATTCATAACCCTAGCATTCTAAAATGATAACGACCGTTAACAAGTTTGTTGAATATGGGGGCAGCTTTTTATTCATTGGTTAAATTTATTGAGATGACCATCCAAAAATCAGAAATTAAAACAAGTAAACAACATCCGTGCCAACTAGGGGTGTCACTAGGGTCGGACTTAAATGAACATGCAGTAATAGCTCTGTTCACAGAACCCCAACCAAAAAAGAATATTACATGTATGTCTTACTTCATATTATAATTTTTTTTTGAAAAACTTGTATTGCATAATGACATAATTTTTGATTGGTTTCTTGTTTTAAATATAAAACAGTAACACATACACTTTTGTTGTTTGATTTTATCATATCTTACTGGCCAAAAGAACCATGCAATAATACTCGAGCTTTTACTGGTACTTTTTAGTTTGTGTGAGGCATTTTGCATCAACACTTATTAATCCTTTTCTTTTGTTGGCGTTAGCTTTTGGGTATTGTACCTCTTTACGGGTGGATTATGGTAACCCAAGAAACCCGAATCACCAGACCCGACAACAACCCGAACCCGATAACCCGATTCTAATCGGGTCGGGTTATGGTCACTTTTAAAATTCAAAACCCGATTTAACCCGACCGATAAACCCGATAACACCCTAGTGCCAACTATCATGGACCTGCACACGGATCAAGCTTACGGAACCAATTGGCTGAAAATAAATAATTGGGGATTTCGGGTTTGTTGTATTACTTTGTACGTTCTATTAACATCACATTTAGTACAGGATTCTGAAACTTTTCTAATTCAATTTCATTACGTTGTCCACAATATTGCAGTGGAAGAACTTGGAACACTTGAAGATTGCACTTGATGATATCGAGTTGGCAACCGAGAATTTTGCCGAAACATATTGCATTGGGGAAGGCGGATATGGTATGGTATACAAGGCACAACTCGAACATTTTGATAGCAGAAATTCATCGTCGATAGACGGGGAAAATAAATGTGGTTTTCCCAAGAAAGAAAGCATTGTAGCCATAAACGCATCAAGAGTCCAAAAGGAGAACAAGGGTTCAATGTAGAAATTGAAACGTTGACGAGTTGTGAACATAAAATATAATCCTCTTCTTGGTTTTTGTTATCAACGTTCTGATCACATGATCCTTGTCTACGAGCATGCCTCTAAAGGAAGTCTTGCAGATTATTTAGAAAACAGTGACAAAATGATCAATCTTACTTGGATGAGACGTTGAAAATATGTCTTGGTATCGCACATGGCTTGAATTACATTCACAACAACACAGATCAGGAAAACATAAGATAATACACCGAGACATCAAGAGCGAGAACATTCTATTGTGCGATAATTGGGAGGCAAAGATTGCTGATTTTGGGCTCTCAAAATTCCACCCAACAAATCAGGAGGCCAGCACTTTCAAAACCGATACGGTTGCAGGTACAAATATGTATTTGGATCCAGAATATCAAAAGGATGGTGAACTAAATAAGAAATCAGACATTTACTCTTTTGGAGTAGTATTGTTTGAGATCTTGACCGGGAGGTTGGCATATGATCGTATTTTCACCGACATTGATGGGAACGGATTGCACCCATTGCACGCACGTCATTTTGAGAAGGGGACACTAATGGAAATTGTTGATCACAAGATAAAGGAAGAAACAGATGAACATGTCTTTTCTCTGAGCAAAGGTCCCAATGAAGAGTCTTTAGACATATTTTCAAAAATCGCATTTCAATGTCTAGCAGCGACTCAAGTCGAACGTCCATCAATAGATGTTGTCATCAACGAACTTGAAAAAGCGTTATCCTGTCAAGTAAGTAATTTATTCGATATAAGACTTTACAGTTTCCTCATACTCTTCATCCTAATATTCTATTCTATTCTATATTAATACATTTATCGCACCCTACGATGTCACATGATTAGTCGTGAAGTTGGGGATAAGCAATATTGCTTTCTCATATAAAATAGACTATGGGTATGTTTGGCAAAATTAGTCGTGAAGTCGTAGTGTGTGTCGTAGTCAGAACCGTAAGTCGTAAACTCGAAAGTCATAACATGAGCTACAAGCTGTATGTTTTTTTTCAATAAAAGTGTTTGGTAAATTAGCTGTAAAATGTAATTATAAGCTGTTAACAATTATTTTATGTTTTAACAGTTTGAAATATTTAAAAAGCTTCATGAATCAGCTTTTCATTTTGGAGCTACTTGTTTAAAATAAAAGCTTGAAGTTGATATATCCAAACGGAGCTATTTATTTTGGAGGAGATTATTTTTGTAACAAAAAGCTTACAGCTCCAAAAAAGCTGTATACCAAACAGGCCCTATAATTATTACTATAGGGTCAATATTAAAGTTCATTACAAAAGAATTATAAAAATTAAGCCGTTACCTAATTAGTGGCTAAAGAGGGAAGAACAAAACTGGGGTTCCAAAATAACAAATATTACAACCACACAATTTTCACACAAAAACTTTCAGTCAATATACAAAATTACAAATTACCATGCCATGGTAATGACAAAGATATTACATGTATAAATTTAATTTAACTATTAAAAATAAAACAAATTATTTAGTTTTTAAAAAGTCTACTAACGGAGAGATTATTAAAATACAATCAAATCACAATGCTAATGATATCTCTACGATTTTATAATTCACATAAAAATATAAAAAACGCTACAATATGTTGACTGATCAAGTAAGTCCGTTTGTTTTGTTAATGGGTTTTGAATGGAATTAGGATTTGAGAAAGGCGTGAAAGAAAAATGATTGTAATAAATGTTGTTTGGTTTAATTTATTGTGATTGAAAATATGATTAAATTTATTACTTTTAAAATATAAAAATGAAATATGTGGCTAGAACTAGTTGGAATATGCAAGATAGTACAAAGTTGTCACGAACACCAAGTGTTTTTCTTAAAACCCACCACGTGAGCCCGGATTGTGTTTTTGCAATCATTTCATTACTTGAATACCCATACCAAACTTGTTTTATCTGGCCCATTTCATTCTTTTGGGTCAAAATGCACGTAGCAAACCGCGACTAAGTTTTATTGTATATAGTTTTAACCTTTGACTATTCAGAAATAACAAAAAGGTTATACTAATGTTATCTTAAGGTGTGTTTGGTATGCAAATGCATTACTTTATTTGAATGACAGTAAGGGTTTTTCAAAGTAGTCATAACATGCAGGGTAAGGGTTTTAATAAACCCCAACCTGATTGGGGATAAGAATCAAAACTAAAACGAATAATTTTTTTAGGAATTTTTAGCCACAATATTTCATGCCCACGTATATTTAGCAGTTTTCTTTTAATTGTATTAGTTTTAATACATATTAAGATGAGCTTTGCTACAACCTCCTACCATTTTATTCTACAACTCATCCTACATACATAACAATATTATAAAGATTTTTTTTTCACCCATTCTCTTTTTGCATCCAAACAGTCCGTTCTGACATTTGTCTTTTTTGGGTAAAGGGCATTCCACCCGGTAAAATATATTACTCCAAAAAAACGTTTAAGAACAATGGAATGTGGCTGAGTACCACATTAACCGCAAGCATACGCTTGACACAACCACTAATCATTTATGACATGCCATAAACGACAACTAGCTACAACCAACTAGACCTCCAAACCAAAAAACATCATCAAACTATAAAGCAACCTAGTTAAGACAAAAATCTTGAATTCCAGCAGCCTTTAACTGAGCAGGAGAGAGGTCAAAATCATCTTCATCATAATTGTTGCCATCACCCGTGTCCGCTTTCCATTGCTTATAAAGACTATGCTCCTTACCTCCACTTCCAGAATACAACGTCCCAATGTGATCATCAAAAACTTCATCATCATCGCTGTCAGAAACTATCACATTGCCCACCTTAGAGAATGGGTTGCTACCCACCTTAGTTGAAGAAATAGCCTTTTTAAGAGGTTTACCATCGTTATCCACAAGGGTAGCTTTCCCATCAATAATAAGTTTTTCAAGCTTCCCAATTTTGTCAGTAATAGGTGTGTTCTTCAAAGGCGATGGATACGCTGCTTTGGAAGAACTAGAGGTACCATCGAGTACCAGATACCAACAGTGTTCCAAAACCGCATCTTTTCCGTAAGCACATCAAAATGTTCTTCAAATCAACCGGTTGATATCATCCACCCAAATATTATTCATATCTTGGTCATCCGGGATGGAGTCGTACTACTAGTAGGATCGAGAGTAGGTTCTTTACAAGAAGTAGAACTTACACCGTCATTAAGCTCTGGAGATGCTTTCCCACCACTAGTACTCGCTTGTTTATTGATTGGACGATAGTAGTACGATACTTTAGGTTTTGATAACCTAATACCTTCTACATTCCGAGTTTTAGCAGGTTGCTTTCCTTTACCATTTTTGCGATTGACCTCAATGAATCCATCATCATTTACCACTGATTTCTCAGCCTGTTTAACACTTTTTGGACAGGCCTCATCCGTATGATCAAAAATTTTGCATATCTCACATCTAGGAGGCTTCCATTCGTATTCAATATCGATTTTTTACAAAGAATGACCTGTACCATTTGGGAATGGGATTGCAATAACAAGAGAGTCAAGAAGAGCTGTATGAGATGATACCTCAACAAGTGCACGCGCATAAGAATTTCGTCCCCACGATTTGAGACACATAGAACTAGTATAAGCATCGAGCATAATTGGCCTCCCAATCTGCGTGGTAATCAAACTCAGCCCTACTTCTGTATAAGCAACAATTGGCACGTTATGAATCTTAACCCAAACCGGTGCAGAAGTAATCTCCTCCTTCGTAAGCTTCGAATTTGGAGTCCATATGTTCAAAATAATGGGGTTTAAACGGATCAGCCATGGACCATTTTCAAGAACCTTCTCCATACCTTCTTTCGTAGCAAATTGAAAAAGAAAGAAACTGTTGTTTAACATCACTCGCTCAAGACCAAACTTTGCCCAAGTGTTCTTCACGTAATTCTCGACAATAGGGAATGCTAATCTCTTCCCTATAAAGTACCCATAAAGAGTATTCGCAAAACGGTTGCTCACCTCCTCTACCTCAGCCAATGGTAATGTGATATTAGCTCCTGTGACACACTCATTGTTGCGCATCTCAGTTATCTTGACCGTATGCTTTGATGTACCCGTTCTGACATTTGTCAGGATCCTGTGAAGCATGTTTCGTACGAATAAGTTGTAGGAGTTTTTGCGTTTTTGTATTAAGATAGGTCTCCACCTCAGCAACTCACCTTTTAATTTTAAAATAATAATATATCTTCAAATCCAATTTGTATACCAAACCATATAATTAACACTTTTATTACAATTATACATCAAATTCTATGCAAAACCATCAACTAACCAACACACCCTTAGTTTAAGCAATAAGAATTTCTAGCCACACATTTTAGATGGAGTTAATTACTTAAATGGTCACCGAGGTTTTCCGGGTTTGACGGGTTCAACACCGTACTTTTTTTCGTTGGGTCTTGTCACCGTGGTTTTATCTCATTACGCATCTAGTCCATTTGTTGTTAACTTCGTTAATTTGGTTGTCAAATCAAGGGCATAACTGTCTTTACAAATTTTGTATGTTAAAGGAAAACTCATCAATCATCTTCAACCCACTTTACACAAGAAAATAGTATTCATCTCCATTCAAAACCTAAAATTATCTAAAATTGTTTCAAAAGCTTATGATTTCCTTATGTGACACTTGTTAATATGGTATTGTTCTACCAATTTGAATCCTATATACAAGTTTGGACGATAAACAGAACAAAAGATTTACTACTCTCTAGTCTCTAATAAAAAAAATAAAAAAAAAAAAAAAAAAAAAAAAAAAAAAAAAAAAAACTGAATAAACATTATGTTTGTAAGCTATTGGAAAAAAATTTTAAAAATGCAATGATAATTTTAGTTTGAAACTTACTCTTGATAAATAATTCTGGAAATTTGTCTTAAACTTTAGGATCATATATTAGGAGGGCATCAAATTTTTAAGTTTTTCTCATATATGTCACTCACATTTTGAAAGTAAGTTACAGGCCATCAAGTTATGTATTTATCTTCGTTTACACCAATTCCGGCCCACTTTAATCCGGATAATCATCAAATGACAATTATGAAACTAACACTAACATACTAAACTAATACGAATAAAAAAAAGTCGCGAAATGTCAATTTTATCCTTCTAAAATACCCCATTAATATATAGTCACACTTAAAATAAAGGTATAATCGGTATTTTACATCAAACTCGTCTTGCTTGGATAAGTTAGAGGTTGGTTTTCTTATTTATTTCCAGGCATAAATTTAGCCAAAATTGGTGTAAATGAAAACAAACATATAGTTTGGCCACTTATAAGTTCATTTTTATATTTATAAATAGGTGGCCTATATGTTAAAAGTTAAAAACTTGGATGACCTCCATATACATTATCTCTAAACTTTATTGACTTAGTGATTGAAGCATTTTATGACATGCTACCGATTCACAGTAAATTAACCTCCTCAGTTCTGCCTCGTCATGATGTATTTCAGTACACGTAACTTTTTCTTTAATTTTATAATGCTACAACTAACCTTGATTTCTAATTTTAGATGGCAAGATGTTTAAATTTGTTTTTGACTTATCAAATCGACTGACTCTCCCATTGATTCACAGATGAACCACAAGGACAACCTCAAAATTTCAACTGAATACATCAAACAGGCCACACAGAACTTCAAGGATGACAGTCCCATTGGAGATTCTGGGAATGTATATAGAGGAACTGACACTCATGGACATAACATCATTGCTGTCAAGCGGTTGGATAGGGAGTCTGGTCAAGATGAAGCTAAATTTTTGACAGAGCTGGATATTCTTTCGGAGTATAAAGATGACAATGTCATTGGTCTTGTAGGCTATTGTGATGAAGAAGAAGAAAAAATTGTTGTCTATGAGTTTGCATCTAGAGGAAATCTTGGTAGGTACTTGAGCGATGTTAATCTTACGTGGGTGATGCGTCTTAAAATATGCATCGATATTGCAAACGGGTTGGAGTTCCTCCATACAATTGCTTCAAGTCAACAAGTGGTGATACATAGAGACATCAGCAGCAGTAACATTCTGCTATTTGATGACTGGAAAGCAAAAATTGCTCATTTTGGGATTTCCTTAGTATGTCCAATAGATAAGGATGTGGGCTACGTCATCGACGATGTTACCGGCACAATTGGATATTGTGACCCACTATCCTCGACAACAGGCTTCTTTACAAAAGAATCTGATATATTTTCACTCGGTGCAGTTTTATTTGACATATTGTGCGGAAAATTATCATCTGTAAAACTAGATGATGAATATCAATTTTTACCCTTTTTGGCTAAACACCACTATCATGTTGGAAAACTTGATGAGTTAGTATTTGAGGGTATAAAAGAACAAATTGTGCCGCAGTCATATACTACATTTACAGGAATTGCCCTTCAATGCTTACATCATAGAAGAGAAAAACGGCCAACGGCAGGTGAAGTAATAATACAACTTAAAAAAGCATTGGAATTCCAAGTAAGTTTTTATAATTATTTCAATTTATGCTACCATTCGTTTCATATAAAAATCTAAAATTATATGCATGGATATTCAAATAAGTTTCACACTTCTATTGTTCAAAGAAGTCTTTTTTCATAACTCAAGACAAAAAGTAAATTAAATGTAAAAATGAAAAAGACAACAAGCTAGTTTACATGATCTAGAAAAAAGTGTGTTGTCCATGTTTAGTTGAAGGTCTTTAGTAGTTTCTTTAATGTTAGAAATGTGATTGTATAAAAAATGAGCTCATTAACAGTATAATTAATGTACAGGAGGATTATGAGATATGGGAGCCGAAATTGCCTAAAGACTATAAAGAAATAATCCAGATGTCAAAGTGCCCTGAAAATTATTCTATCATCAAGAAAGAGGACCTGTACAACATCTTTTCTGAGGGAATCCTCCTACAACATGACAAAGTGGTAATTAGTTTATTATATCATATCTGAGCTATTTTGTGCTTGTGGTCTTTTATGTTTCTTTTACTTTTTAGATAAAGTTCAAAATCACACTAAAGTCTGGTTTTCTTTGTTGTATAACAGTGGTTGTCATTGGCTGGTAATGGAGAAACAAACGAAATGGTTTCAGCCACAATGTTTTCCTACATAAAAGTAATTGTCCACATGACTGGAAATCTCTTCCAGAATCGAGGTTATTCTCACTACCTCTCCATGTTTA
Source organism: Chrysanthemum lavandulifolium (assembly GCA_022545495.1). NCBI lineage: Eukaryota > Viridiplantae > Streptophyta > Magnoliopsida > Asterales > Asteraceae > Chrysanthemum > Chrysanthemum lavandulifolium. The sequence continues at coordinate 289,487,125 of CM040240.1, forward strand.
ATATATACTTGTTGTTTGAAGTCCGCAACACAAAACTATAATCAAACACTTTCACACAATTCCAGAACTAGAACAAATAAAAGAAAAGATAGATTCTCAGCAAGCGCCCCTAATCTGATTAAAAAAAAATGGAAATTAAGAACCCGGCCATTTGACTATGCTCTCATTTTGCCCATGTATTACACTTAATTATCACATTGACTACCTGCACATACACAAAACATATTAGAATCCCTTTTATTATGTTTTGTTGGCAACATCGATCCTGCACAAATCACACCGAGCTAAATAGTCTTTCATCTTTTGCTCTTTTACCCTTGAGACCAAACGTTCTATATGACTAGACTTCATGCCTTATTTCATGAGCTTAGTAACTAATGGTGTGCAAGAGAATATAATACTAAATATATACCTTTTCATAAGGTGGTTGAGGTATGCCCCTGTTTTGGGTCATCTGCTCTCATGACCGTGAATTATAAATTTGGTAGCATCTTGAAATTAAAGTCTTTAAGATAGAAATTTTACAATACAGTAAGTTTTAATATAGAATCTAAGCTCTTGTTCCAGAAAAATTACTTTTATCGTTTGTTTGGGATTACAAATTCAAGAGTAGAAGTGAATGGGAATAAAGGCTGTGACTGATTAAGGCTTCGATATCTATAATATGTGCAGGTTTGAGGCAGTAGTGGAGATATTGGATATTTCCAACATGAATATAGAAATCAAGACAAGAGCTCAATTTTTATCTCCAAATGTTGTATATGGTGTCTATTTAGTCTTTAAATTTTGTGATTCAAGAAACTGTTCAAGTAAACCTACGTATGTTAACCTAAAGTATAGAAAGGGACACGACAGTCTGCATGCATATTTCGCAACATGGAGAGATGAGCAGTGGATGATGATTGAGTTGCACCGTTTCTCGAATCAGAACGAAGATGTCATTTTTGAGTTTCTACTAGAGAGCTTTTCAATGTACTATTGTGGAGATGGTGCGATATTTCTTGAAGGCATTGAATTCCGAGCCATTGACAGAGTGAGTTCATATATATTTCTTGGATCCATTTTATATTCTTTTTTAATATTGTATTAAAGGGCTGGATGCATGGCCAAAAAAAAAGTTAATGTTCTATGTTGCATATTTAACATGATTTGTACACAGGTGAAACATGAAGAAAGTAGAAAGTTGAAGGAAGTCCAACAAGTCTTGCAATCAAACTTCAATAATGTCGATCAGGTGCAACAATTGCCAACTAAATTTGAAGAAATATTCAAGATACAAGGCAATTATGACGAGTTGTTCTGGTTGGGCGAAGTAAATGGAAAGAAACTTCTTGTGCTTTTACCAAGGCATCTTTATACAAATTCTCTAATGTGGATCTTTTTACTTCAATAACATCAGCCCAGTCCAGGTTTGCTTTTTTAAACCAATTTTGTTACAGTGTACTTTAAGCGTTTGACTTTCTCTAATCGTACATGCACAATGTGATCACCTATCTTTATTCGAATATATTTGGAAATTTCTCACGAAAAACTTGGTTTGATAATATTCTGTCATATTCTGCTTTGTTGTATATTTAAATTCCAAACTAGGATTCGTAAATATATGGTTGACATTAGTGTCACTTCTTGGATTTGGTATTTTGTGTCTTCAAATTTTACTTTATTTCTCCGAATTTTGTAATCATACTATGTATTGTACATGCAGATTTCAAGACGTGATTGAGCTTTTGCCACAACAAGCATTTTTTCTCAAATGCACGATTAAAAGTCAAATGTTGTCACCGGATACTGAATATGTGTGTTACCTTGTGTTCAAGCTTTCAGAAACATGCCAGGGGCTTCATTTTCCAGTAAAAGTACGAGACGTCCTCCACCAAGAAAATAACGAGCCTGAGTTTGTTTATTTTATAACCCCAAGCCCAGTAAATATACATGGTATTACTCGGATTCCGAAACAAAGGGAAGATGGATGGATGGAGATACAAGTGTGGAAATTTAACTCAGCTCATGAATTCAAGGATGACTCTCTTTCTATGAATATGAAATTTACAAGTCTTGAAGGAGCTATGTCTGGCCTCATTGTATGTGGTCTAGAGTTTCGACCAGTGTAATAGAACTTTTCCTGTTCTCATTAACATTCGATTTTACTTTCATATTCTTTATGACAAAGAACATTAACTGGTTCGGTTATTTTTCTCACGATGCCTTTGATTAACCCATGCAGAATTCACCATCCAAATGATTTTCAAAACACCAACAGGGAACATCAAATAGTTCAAATATATCATTGGCGCGAAACTCTATTTCCTTAATTTCCAAGCTAAAAAGTGATTATTAGTCAACTTTTTAACAAAGTTATGCAAACACTGTAACATCAATAATAATGCTACATGATGATGGATAACGTTTCCAAATGTGTATATCACATGCATTTCATCATTGAGATCTGACCCGTCTTCATCAACTGTTGGATATAACGTTTCCAACTGTTGAATGGTCTTTAAGAAAATGGCCTTTTATTTAGTGGCAACCCTGAAACCTATTTGATATAAAAGTGTTACGGATATTTTTTATTATCATTATAATAATGAAGTTTTAGTCTTTTTATTTGATCGAGTGAAGAATCCTTATACCATTAGTGGAGTGGGATTTGGTTAGTGATGGATGGTGGTGGGTGGGATTTGGTTAAAGTGGGATTTATCGGATCAAAAAATTGATGGTTTTAATATCAGAAACATATGTACAATTGCTTGATAAAATCATTTGTAAATATAATGACAGTTTTAATAGAAAACTAACTAGCATAGTAACCTTAATAGTTAATCGGGTTAATAGTAGAGGTGGCAAATGAGTCGTGTTCGGGTTTGATTTATTCGGGTTCGCGAGTTGGCGGGTTTGTATAACATCTACCTAAACGTGTCAAGAAACTCAACCCTAACACATACATGCATAACATGTGTAACCTGTTTATGACCCGTTTAAGTAAATATATCAAGAGGCGAAGTTTGTCGATCAGCTAGTTCAAATCCAAAAATGATATAACGATATAAAAAATGATAAATGTAACATAGAAAACTAAACCACAACCCCGACACTCATTATTGGTCATTATCAAGGAATTTTAAAGATTTTAATTAAATCATAGAAGATTTCATAGTAAACAGAATGATCTCTTGGTTTATGGTTAGGCTAATTACAAATCTCGACTATCTCACTTACTCGTGCAACGTTGTATGTGAATGTATTTATCCAAAGAAAGAATCTTAAAGTTACTTCCAACTTGAAAATGGAATCCAACTTATTCTTTCAAAAACTTGCAGCATTGTCCATCATTGAGTTTGCTAGCTTTCTCCATTGGTATGTTGCTGTTGAACATCATTTGGAATACTTCTTGATGATTTGAGATATAAGGGATACAGTTAATATTAATAAATTTTAGTGTACTACTTTTATTTGTGTTGTATATGAAACTTATGCTCTTTTGGGTAAAGGGCATTTAACCCGGTAAAATATATTACTCCAAAAAGACGTTTAAGTACAATGGAATGTGGCTGAGGTACCACATTAACTGCAAGAAAACGCTTGACATAACCACTAATCATTTATGACATACCATAAACGACAGCTAGCTACAACCAACTAGACCTCTAAACCAAAAACCATCATAAAAGATTCAATTTACGCAAACTATAAACAATCTAGTAAAGACAAAAACCTCTAATTCTAGCAGCCTTTAACTGAGGAGGAGAGAGGCCAAAATCATCATCATCATCATAATTGTTGCCATCACCCGTATCCGCTTTCCATTGCTTATAAAGACTATGCTCCTTACCTACACTTCCAGAATACAACGTCCTAATGATCTTGAGAAAGAACTACAAACAGTGAAAACACATAAATGGACGTAAGTGATCTTGAGAAGGAACTATTTAGTAGAAGGGGGGTAGATTACTATACGGTTGTGATGAAGAGAAAGGCTTGATCGTTTACAGTGGGCTTTTATTACTATTTCGAGTTTATGGATGATTATACAACCACAGGCAACCCAGTAGCAATTCATAGATTCTATGTGCTACAGGATTTGGTAAAGACACTATCTTGCATAAAATTGCAAAATACAACTAAAACACATCGTCAATGAAACTACTAGATAAAATGGCAAAATGTGACTATAATCATTGTTACAAAATGTGATTATAATTATAGGCATTTCTCCTAAAGGTATATTCCACCAGCAAGTAAGTTTTGTGTTATTTTTTCAGATTATTAAGAAAACAAATTGGTCAGACGATGTTAACATAGGATGGTCTAACTTCACTGTTATAAATCGGTAACTAACTTTTACCTATCATTTTCTCTTCTGGGATATATTTTTGGAGTATGGAGCCTAGAAAATGAAAAAATGGGGGAAAATGGTAATGATTCAAAATGGGCAGGTATGGTAAAGAGTCAAAATGGGCAGGTATGGTGATAAGTCAAAATGGTTTATTCTTTTTTGGTTCAAAATGGGTTGGATTAGGCTGACTTGAGGACATTTTATTCAATAAGTTTTTCGATACTTTTACGAAGTTGTGTCGATTTTGTTAAAATAGCATATCTGATCTCAAAGTCAACCACAACACAATCAAATCACCTAGCCAACCACCCCTTAGTGAAATCTTTTATTAACTGAATACAAGAAGATGAGTGCACTAAACGTGTGCTCACCAAACAAATACACAAGAAAGATCATATCTATCCCACTACAAAGATTATGATACAAAGAACCTCACTACACCACTCAATGATACCTATCAAACTATAAATCTGATCAAGAAGATCAGAATATACCCAGAATACCAATACCAGACTTAAACCACAATCTTGAGAGAGAGAGATACGAAAGTATGTGTGAGAGAATAATGAGATGATAATACTGAATGGGTTAGGCTCCAGCTTATATAGCAGCAAGAAACACTTTAACCCCTCAAGAATATAAAACCTTCTAACAAGAGCCAAACATACAAACATTAGACAAACTTGGCAGAACAAGCCCCTTGACTTAAAGTCAAGAATGAGCTTCCACAACACACAAGATATTTCAACATCCCCTCTCAAGCTCATGGCTTGAACAAATCAACCGGTCCAAGATTATCACAAAACTGCTTTTGTTGAGAAACACTCAACCCTTTTGTAAATATATCTGCAACATTGTTAGCAGAGGCAACCTTCAAGGTTCTAATAACCCTGAAGCTACCATCTCTCTAACCAAATGCAAATCAATTTTAAAATGTTTGGTCTTCTCATGAAAAACTGGGTTAGCATAATCAATAGCGTAATCATATCACAAAACAAACTTGCGGGCAACAAGTCATCAATTCCAAGATCCTTAAATACTTTTATAATCCAAATAATCTCACAAGTTGTAGATGCAAGACACCTATACTCAGATTCAGCTAAGGACCTAGAAATAGTGGCTTGTTTCTTACTTTTCCAGGAAAGCAGATTATTGCGAAAGTAAACACAAAACCCAGACACATATTTCCTAGAAATAGGACATTTAGCCCAATCTGCATCTGAATAAGCATACAGATTAAACTTTTTACCATACTCAAACCGAATACCTGCATCAGTGAGCCCGCTTAAGTATCTCAAAACTCTAAGTGCAACAGTGAAATGTGAATTAAGAGGAGCATGCATATGCTGACTTAAACAATGAACTGCATAAGAAATGTTAGGCCTAGTAACAGATAAGTAGATAAGCTTTACAACCAATTTTAGATACTCAGTCATATTGCACAAGAACTTATCATTCTCAGTCTCAACATGACTCAAAACCACATTCTGCTGCAAAGGAGTAGCAGCAGGCTTACAAGCCAACAAACCATACTCAAGTAACAAATCCAAACAATATCTTCTTTGAGAAAGACAAAGACTATATCACTATTTAGCACTTCAATTCCCAAAAAATATTTGAGTGGACCAAGATCCTTAATCATAAACTTTGAATTTAGAAACCTTTTAAATTTTTCTATTTCACTAACATTATTACCAGTGATGACAATGTCATCCACATAAACCAATAATGCCAAGAAAATTCCATCAGAATCTTTAGTGTATAAAGAATAGTCATTAAGACTTTGTTTAAAACCATTTTCCACCAAAGCAGTAGTAAGTTTTTCATTCCACTACCTTGGATCTTGTTTTAGCCCATACAAAGACTTTTTCAACTTACACACCCTAGTTTCATTCTTGTCATAATAACCATGAGGCAACTGCATATACACATCTTCATACAAATCACCATATAAGAAGGCATTATTAACATCCAGTTGAAATAAAGGCCAATTGTTAGAAACAGATAAAGCAATAAACACCTAACAATAACCATTTTGACAACAGGACTAAATGTCTCCTCATATCAATTCATTCTCTTTGGTTATAACCCTTAGCCACAAGCCTAGCTTTGTATCTATCAACTTCACCAGAAGACTTCAATTTGATTTTCCAAATCCACTTACACCCAATGGTAAACCTACCATTAGGTAACTCACACAGCTCATAAGTATTGTTCATATGTAAAGCTTCCATTTCAGAATTCATAGCATCTTTCCACATAGGATTTTGAATAGCCTCAGAAAGAGACGTAGGTTCACAAGAATTATTAAGAGTGGTAGAGAAACACATATTAACTTTAGACAGGTTAGAATAAGAAACATATTTCTCAAGACCATACTTCACATTACTACCAACAACAAAGTCATTAAACCTAACAGGTTGACTTCTAGTTCTACTAGACCTCCTAACACTTGGTGGTATTTGAACATTTTGATATTCACCATTAAAAGAATTTTGATTTGTGCCCTTAGAGGTGATAGTATCTTCTATCTGGGTTGTTGTGGTTGCACCTCCTTCATTGACTGTGTTAACACAATCATCTGGAGGTACCATACCACTACCTTCCTCATTAGAAGGGTCCCCCTCTTCATCATTGGGACTTTCAGACCCATGGATGTCAAAAAAATTGAAGTTGTTTACTCTACTCTCATCAAAGTTTGGTTCTGAGTTATTAAAAATATTACCAGATTTTGTCAAAACCACTTGCAGATTTATTAAAAACATTTGAAAGTTTCACTTTTAAAAGGAAACACAGTTTCATAAAATGTAACATCTCTCGAGTAAAAAACAGATTTCCTTTCCAAACCATACAATTTATAAGCCTTTTTAACACTAGAAAAACCAATTAAGGCACACTTTTCAGATTTTGAACCAAACTTATCATGTGAATTTAAAACAGCAGAGTAAGATAGAAATCCAAAGGATCTGATGTGAGAGAGACTAGGATCCTTACCATAAACTAGAAAATAAGGGGAAGCACCAGACAAGACAGAGGAGAGAAGCCTGTTAATTAGATACACAGCAGTTAAAACACACCCAGGCCACATATTCAAGGGAATCCCCCCCTGAAACATAAGACTCCTTGAAACATTAAGCAGGTGTCTATGTTTCCTCTCAGCAATCCCATTTTGCTGAGGAGTATAGGCACAAGAAGTTTGGTGAATCATCCCTAATTCAGAAAAAAGAGTAGATAACTGATTGTTCACAAACTCAGTCCCATTATTAGATCTTATGATCTTAAATTTTTTATTAAACTGTGTAAAGACTAGTTTTATAAAATTTGTAATACGATTACCAACTTCAGTTTTTGATTTTAGTAAACATACCCAAACAGCTCTAATGAAATCATCAACCAAAGTTAAAAAATATTTATAACCTTCTTTACTAGTTACCCTATAAGGACCTCAAACATCACAATGAATAAGATCCCCAACAGATTTAGTTTTATGCTCACTTAATGGAAAAGGTTTTCTAGTTTGCTTAGCCTTGTGACACATATCACAATGTGAAAGATGATCCACTTTTTTAAAACCAATTTTATTACCCAAAATAGACAAGACTTGATCACCAGGATGACCAAGCCTTTGGTGCCATAACTCATTAGAAACATGACAAACAAACACAGAATTACACATAGTAAGATTAGACTCACCACAGTCAATTTCATCAAATAAATAGAGACCACCAGACTCACTACCAGTCCCCACAATCTTTCCCAGATTCAAATCCTGAATGTAACATTTATGCTCATCAAAACCAACAAAGAACTTACTGTCCTTAATCATTTTATTAACAGACAACAAGCTCACATTATACTCAGGAACAACAAGAACATCAAATAAAACAACACCAGAAGTAAGTCTAAGACTACCAATAGCAGTAATTTTAGCAACTGTACCATTAGGATGACCAACTAGTTAACATAAGACTAGAGATATTAACAACATTAACATATTCTTAGTGGAATCAGTCATATGCTGATTAGCACCAGAGTCTATAACCCAACCTAAAGTAACATTATAACTCACAGAACCAGACTTAGCACAAAAAAATTTCTCAAAGTGCAGATTAATCATCACATTTTTATTGAAGAAAGTGGGAGATATACCTGCCATACTTGCAGAGACATTAGCAGAAGGTTTCTCATTAATGAGACTTAAGAGTTTCATCATTTGTTCATTATTGAAAGACCCAGTCCTAGAGCCAGAAGAAGTGGATGGTTGAGACACATCTGCATTATTAGCATTAAACTTTTTAACAACAGCAGACTGCTTAGACAGGTTAGGGTTTCTTTTAAAACCAGGGGATAACCATTTAACTCAAAGCACCTTTCAATAGTATGACCAATTAGACCACAATGTTTACAAACCAGATTAGGATTAGGTCCCCTATTACCATTACCGTTGTTATTATTACCATTACCATTTCTCCTAACAAAATTGTTATTAGAGTTTGAATTATTATTGGTCTTAGTAACAAAAGCAGCAGGTTGGACCTTGCTGTTAGAACTAGAACTTGGGTGGAGTCCTCTATGAGACTCTCCTATATATTACATTAAAAGCCTCTTTGACATCCGTAAAGGATCCCTAGCGTAATATTGCTCCTAATTGGTTGATATACTTCATTTAAGCCCATAAGAAATTGATAAGTCTAATAAGTCGATTATGTTTCAACACACCCTCCCGAGCAAAGACAAGTACAAGCAGTAATGTGAGTTAAAGTATCAAATTCTCCATAGAGAATTCAACTTATGATAGTACTCAGTACGCACAATTCACCTTACTTAAGAGAGTTAATTTTATGAATCACATTAAAGATAACAGAACCATCAATTTTGTCATAAGTTTCCTCTAATTCATCCCAAACTTCAGATGCAATTTCTGAGTAAACATGTCCTAAGTACAACTCAGGAGACAAGGACCCAAGAATCCAGCCAAGAACAATGGCATTGCATCTCTCCCATTCCTAGGATAGAACAGGGCTAGTAACAGGTTTAACACAAGAACCATCAACAAATCACATTTTATTTTTACCCTTTAAAGAAATTTTCATAGCAGTGGACTACATTTTGTAATTATCAGACCCAGTAAGTTTAAAATGCACAATAGACACATTAGAATTATCACTAGAATGCAGGTAAAGGGGATTACCAAAATCCAAAGAACTAATAAGAACTTCAGCCATAATAACAAGAACAAGAAAAAACAGATAACTAAACAGAAATAACAACCAAATAACAGAAACCAAACAAATAAAACAGATAACAACCAAAAACCAAACCAACTAAAGAAACCAACAACTAAACTATCAAGAAAACTAATACTCACACCCAATTCAACTAAAATACCCAGTCTCACACCTATCTGTGGGAAGAGCAGGTTTCCATACCTCTCAAGGAGGTAGGTCAAGATGTTACCCACAGAGTTTGCAGTGATACAACTAAAGTATTCAGTGAATTAAAAGAAGAAAGATAAACCTTACAGAGATAATGCACCAGAAAGACCAGATTACCAACACTCTTGATTCACTTAGTCAAGAGAGCCAATATAACACCACAGGGAATCACCAGAATCAAGATCCCCAAATTTACCAAATTAGGGTTTCAAAAAACCCTAACTGAAAAATCCAAGATTCACCACTAGAACCAACAATTAACACCACGACCATTGAGAAAACAGCCTCAAAAGATCCCAATTGCTCGAGAAACAAGAAACCCCCAAATTTGAGATCAAACACTAAAAACCCTAATAATAAGGAACCAACGAAGATCAAAGCCGTGGCTCTGATACCATGTTAAAATAACAGATCTGATCTCAAAATCAACCACAACACAATCAAATCACCCAGCCAACCACCCCTTGATGAAATCTTTTATTAACTGAATATACAAGAAGATGAGTCCACAAAACGTGTGCTCACCAAACAAATACACAAGAAAGAGATAGTCCCTTTCAGAAGGATCCTATCTATCTCACTACAAAAATTATGATACAAATAACCTCACTACACCACTCAATGATACCTATCAGACTATAAATCTGATCAAGCAGATCAGAATATACCCAGAATACCAATACCAGACTTAAACTACAATCTTGAGAGAGAGAGATACGAAAGTATGTATGAGAGAATAATGAGATGATAATACTGAATGGGTTAGGCTCTAGCTTATATAGCAGCAAGAAACACTTTAACCCCTCAAGAATATAAAACCTGCTAACAAGAGCCAAACATACAAACATTAGACAAAATTGGAAGAACAAGCCCCTTGACTAAAAGTCAATAATGAGCTTGTACAACACACAAGATATTTCAACAGATTTAATTAGAATAACTATAATTGTCTAATTAGAATAACTCTATTTGTAGTTCCATTGGTTTAAATGTCTTTTTTCATTTTTTCTTCCTGCATTGACATATATGCTTATCGAGTTTGGTGGTCTATGAGTTACATTTTTGTTTCATCATATGTAGGATGCCGAAGAGGTGTACTTATTGAAAATATTGGGAGTTATATGGGTGGTGTAGACTTGTGGCATAATAAAACCAAAGAACTGATAATTTTGATCCTTCAATCTTCTTTCTCTTTTCCAAATATTTGTTCCAAGTTATCTAATTACAACCAATTTATTTTAAAATTTCCATATTTATACATATTTATGGTATCTTCACACGGATTTGACAGGGTTTGAATCAACTACATAGCGGTCTACTAAAGCAGCAGCCGAAGTCATATATGCTGGGTATTAAACCTCTTCATCAATTACAAATGCTAAGCATTTTACACAGTTTAAAGGCGGTCCTAAGTCTCAAGTATACATAACATCCCAAATTGCATTATTCAGCAGTTAGACAATCAATAGTTTCCTGTAATATCTTCAATATTTTGATTATTTATAGAATCAAAGAAATTGAAAAACACACTAGCTGTCAAGCTCCACCCATATTGGCATAATTGCTCGTTCTAATTATCAAGGATTGACTAATGACAAATTATTGGCAGTTCCACGCTTTGAAAGTTATACGATCAGTTTCAAGTTGTCAATGCCTGATATTCTTGGTTATTTAAGGAATGGCATGATTGGATCAATATTGAAATGTTTTTCTGCTCAAATAGTGTTGAACAGGAAAAAAACCTACAAAAAAGGAAGGTGCTTTTTATGCGTGGAGCAACGAATATGTTGACTTTTTTATCCAAGCAACATAAGTAATTTTTATCTTTGTTATTGGGCGAATCATGTAAGACTGGTCTTGGGAAGATTAGGTCATCAATGAAGTTAGATATAACTTCGAGATTTTTGGATTCTAGAAGATGTTCTTATGTTACACCTATCGTATTGAAATCAAACTCGTTAAAATTTGATTAATATACGTGTGATTATAAATCAGATGAAAATAGTATGTTAAATAAACTCTGCAAATAACATGTTTGTTTATATGTGTGTTTTTTTCTTCTATTAAGTCAATGAACACAATGAAGACACTGTAATCTTATTTGTTTGTCTCTTGAGTTCAAGGCAAGTATTATTTTTTCCTATGTTCTTTTATGTTATAATTTCTAACACGTGTAATCTTATTTTTAATCTTTAACAAAATAAATGCGAATTAGATTATTAAATATGACTAATGTAATCAGATTGTGTAGTTTCATATGGTAAAAAAATACTATTTTTTGTGTAATTTCAGATGGTAAAAAAAAATGCCATTCTTTGGTGAGATCTGATGGGGTGCTTGGTTGGGGGTAATGGAGGCGAGAAATGAGAAAGGTAATCATGAAACATGCCTGGTTAAGAGTGGGGAATGCAATCATTGTTTAGTATTGGGTAATAAGGCATAACCCAGTAAATTGGGAGGTATGATTATGATTACCCACCACCAGCAGCCCCCACTAGCAGTAGCCACCACCAGGCACCACCACCACCACCAGGCACCACCACCACCACCACCCACCACCACCACCACCACCACCACTTTAGAGGTTAATGTGTTTTTCTTAAACCAAGCACTATCAAATAATCTTCATTCCATTACCTTTGCATTCCTTTTGCCTTTACCTTTCCCATTTCCCATTTTGAACCAGACGCACCCTGAGTCTTTGGAATATTAACGAACACTTTTTAACTTTTTTTTTCTAAATACCGCTTATCGCATATCTAGAAAAGTATTGTTGCACAACATTTTGCTAGGGTAATAAAAGATAATTTTCAATACAAAATTCCTTTTATAATCTAATAGTAGGACACATTCAGTTGTTGGTTTTCTAATCAATAAAATTATATAATTCAAAAGTTTAGAAAAAATCTCATGTATGCACAGTTATTATAATTACTAAACATGAAACAATAAAAATGAAATATCATTAATTACAGTTTAGTGTTCTATTGTATTTATAAAGAAACGTTTTAGTTCATTTTTTCTACGACTATATTTTTTTTTTCGTTTTTTTTTTTCTAACCGATATCTACTTACCCATTTTGATCTATAGGATATGAACTTGGATAGATGAATTCAAACTAAAGATACGTATATGGATTATATGAAAAAGAAATTGACAAAGATAATGAAAACGTAAATGAGTACGGAGACGATCGTATCGATCCATGGCCATCTCTAGCATCCTACATAGTACTCGCCAAATTTTGGGTAACTGAAATAGTTTACTATTCACATATCAACGACTTGAACTTTATTGGCTATGGTGGTTAGAAAACACGAAAATAACATAAGTATATTATAGGGTAAATTGCAAATTTCGTTTCTAAAGTCTTTGATTTTCGCACGCTATCCACTGAAATCAAGTCTGTATTTCATATGTCTATAAAGTCGTCTTTTTGTTGCAACCTAGCCATTACGGCTAACGCTCGTTACTTTTGCTCGTTAATGATGGTTGAAGGTATGCGAAATGGTACTGATATACCCTTGTTTTCTTCCACATTTTGATTTCTTTTTTAATTTACAATTATTCTTAATTTTCACCTAGAATTTACAATTATTCTTTGGGTGCGTTCTTCATCTATACTATTCTTGTAGATCTTGTTTCGAGTTTATCTTTCCCAAATTTAGTATTTTCCTCATATATACCCAAATTTTCATTTGTTAGTATAAAATCGTAAGGAAACGTCTAAAAATCAAATGAACGTACCTAATTACCCCTTGTTTGACTTAATTTTAAACCTTGAACTCCTATCTCACAAGATGTATCTTCTTTTGTCACACGAGTGTCTCTTATGGTCATACATTGTACTCGAGTACTCCCTATCAATCTTTAAATAATCAGAATCTGTGAAACGCTCAAAGAACTCATGCGATTATTACCAGTTAGATTCACAGTTCCTTATACCGGTTTAGCAGTGTTTAAGTCATGTCATAGAATTGATATCACGGTCTTTTATCTAATGGTTAGAGGTACACGTACACTAGGCACGTTCCCGATTCCTTCCAATACCCGGTCTGCAAAATTCTAGAAAATCGCTTCAAAAAAAGTATTAAAAAAGGTAGACGAACGGGTTATAATCATCAAACTGGAGTACGTGTTATTGAATGTGTGCACTAAAGTATGACAAGAGTTATTTTACATACCAAACTTTTCTCACATAACAAGGGACTCATCTCCACCATCCATCTAAAAAGAAATCAATGGCTGTGATTAAAAGCATTTTATTATTTCACCTATTTTTATAATTTAAATATCTTTAAACCGTTAATCGTTAAGAAAATATTTACACCATCGCGACGAAGATTTAATTATCTTTCATAGACGGTCACTTTGATATACTTTCAAAAAGAAAAAATTTCGCTTTTTCACGCTTTTTCTTTATTTTTCGCTTTTTACGCCATCGAAATTTGCATGAAAAAAATCATATATGATAAAACAATAAATTGAATATCACATGTGATATTAGTTTTAAATCATATATGATAGGTAATATCATATGTGATATTACAATAATATCACACGTGATATTAGTTTTAAATCATATATGATATGTAATATCATATGTGATATTACACTAATATCACATGTGATATTACATATCATATATGATATTACATTAATATCACATGTGATATTCAAATAAGTGTTTTATCATATATGATTTTTTAATGGAAATTTCAGTAACGTAAAAAAACGAAAAAACTTAAAAAACAAACGTGTAAAATACAAGAAAAAAAAATTGTCAAAAGTATATCAAAGTGTCTATCTATAGAAAGATAATTAATGCTCGTCGCAATGATATATTTTTTTTCGCTTAACGATTAACGGTTTGAAAGATATTAATATTTGAAAAAAAAAATGATGAAAGTGGGTTTTTAAAATTGTTTGGATTAATCTCATCCATTAGATCAAATAAAAATGAAGGGTGGAGATTGATCCATTGATATGTAAATAATCTTTTGTCCTCAAATGATCTTAGATCTATAATAGCATATAAAACACTTATCTACACTGCATATACAATAAAACACATTTGGTTAAAACTTTAAAAAATAATCATGTTTATACTAACATATTCAAAAGGCAACACAATATATTACATATTTAAATACTTAATTACAATTTAAATTATGTTAACTTTATCACTCTCACTTACTCCATAACCATATATACATAAAAATGTTACACTCACCGTCAGCGCTATGCGTGAGTAATGGTCTAGTGTTCATTAAATTATGTTGTATACAAGTGTTATTCTAAAAAAATAATAATAATAATAAAATAAAAATAATAATAAAAAATCATATGTAAATTACTTTATATTTTCCATAAAAAAAAGTAACAAATAATCTCTACTACTTATAATGCATGCATATACATTCTTTGAAAAGTTTGGATGCTTAAATGACAAGTTAACATTTTTTTTTTTGAACGGCAATGTTATGTTAATAATTAGCAACAAGCTAGGAGAAACAAAACCCAAAAGCAACAACAGAGAAATACACCTAAAAAGGCCTAAAGAAACATCCGAAAACAGCTACCTCACATGATGAAATAAAGAACCAACACCTAAAAATATACTAGACCTAGAGATTCACACTCGAAAAACCAAACACCATTCGCAAATACACGAACAGTCCATGATTCCATAAACAAACAAGTTATACTACTTTACTTTCCATTTCAAAACACGTTTAAGTCACACGGTTACTCTATTAATACCAATCTTTACTACTTTGAAATATGTCAAATTCAAAACTGGCAAGTTTTTAATATTGGCTAATCTCTATGTGTTTATCAATTTAAAAAAAAAAAAATGTATTTCGCTTTCAATATCTATATACATTACATGATTGCTCTTATAAACACTAAATGATATTTCTTAAAACTTGAAAGTCTAAAATTGGGTAACGTCAGTGACCTTTTATACCATTGTTAAAAGGGCAAATTGCATAAAAAGGTACCCAACTTATGTTTAATTTTAATTTAAGGTATCCAACTTTTTTTTTTACAATTTAATGTACTCAAGTTATAATAGTGTGCAAATTAAGGATTTTTTGACCTGCTACACAAGTAACCGGTCATATTTTAATGAGATGTCAACAATTAATGATTTTGCATCCTATTTGGCAATTTATAATGACATAGATTCTTTTATACGAGGTTTCCCTCAACCCGTACGATGCACGGTCCAGCGGTTGAGGGGTGATGTTTTTATCCATAATGTTGTATATGATGGTATTTAGATACCTATTAGAGAAGTTGCATTGTATTTATTATTTAGATGGCTAATAATGTTACTATTACTTTAGTTTATATTATTTTTGTGGAATCTATATTTAGATGCCTAATAATGTTATAATTACTTTTGTATATATATTACTTTATTTTCATTAAAAGTTTTTATTAACATAGTGTTTTCATATGTAGTAGTTTAATTTGAGTAAGTTACATAAGTGTTTTGTTTCTTATTTATTTGTGACTTTTGTTATTTGGAATTATATAACTATTTGTACTCTTCAATGGCAAATTTTGAGTTGTTCGAGAATTTGATGAATATTTCGTGATCATCTAAATTGCATGATTGTATGCTGTGGTTTGTGCAATGTGCATGTGAAGATGATGCATTATCAACGTTGCTTTTGATTGTTCTCATCATTTGAGGCGTAATGGCCAAAACAACACGATGATTTTGAACATGGAAGCGTTAGGTCATCGTGTGCGTAGCTTTAAATTGATTGATGCTTTGAGAAAGACTCAAGAGAGGCATCGGTATTGCTTGAAAAGTTAGTTAATTTGTTTAAGGAAGCTAAAGACGGTGTTCGTGAGGAACAAACAAATGCTAAAAAATGAATGAGTTTAATTAGTAACTTTGATTTAGATATCTTTATGGTATTTAAATTTTAGTGTTTTTGCTTGTTTTATGATTATGAAATTTTAATTAACGAAGCTTTATAAATTATAAGCATGTCTTTAAGCTTAGGATGTTAATTGTAATGAATTGTGAATGTAGGGTTTGTTTTATATCAAATGTATAATTGAGGGTGTTATATTGCAATGTTGGACATCTTTCTAAATCCTGCATTCCCCATTTATGCATGGAAACTTCAAAGTCTCCAGTAACACCCAAATTAAATGTTCCAATGCCTCTTCAGTGTCTTTGTGTTATTTTTTTTGCAAATTCTTATTTACGAACCTTAATTATTGTTTTTGTGTTGTTTTCTTTGCAAATTCTTATATACGAACCTTACATGGGGCGTTTTGATCATCTTTACCGCAAGGTCCATGTAACATAAACTCAGTTACTACTTTATACCCATCCGGATCATTGATTCGAAATGGTATCTCATCCGTAATTATATCATTTATCCGGGATGGGTTTTGCATTTCAATTCTTCTTCTAGCCACGAGGATACGAGCATGTGGCATCCACGCTTTGAAATTCTATGACATACACAACCGAAATATAATTGAAACAAACATAAGATAATACATAATGTATATATAAAAGAGTAAACATATTAAAATTATGGGTTAATTTTTGTTTACCTCGTGACTTGCCAAAATATGAATTTTGTAAGGTCGCTAATCAGCTCAAGAAGTTTAATCTTGAACACACGTGTTGCCACTTCTCGACGGTCATGGACTTTTGGCCCGGACGCTGCTTTAGCATTTCGCAATCTCGGCCATTTTAGATTAGCAAAGGAACGTGATGAACAAGTCTCGATTCCCATACGTCCCAAGATATAGCCATTGCATCCGGTATTTGCATCATATACCTTGACCGCTTATAAAACTTCTTGGCGTAATCGATTCATTTTCCCATCCCGTCAGACTTGTATCCCCTTGTTACAAATAATACAAAATTATGATATAGATCAACGCAGAACGATCTTGATTTTTCCCGGTCCATTTTAGCTCCGCTCTTCAACAAATGTGACATGAATCCACCAAGTATTGTTGGAATAATCGCCCACCCTAAGCAAAGTAGTACCTTGGTTATTTCATTGTATGATATATGAATAGTATTCTTTCATTGTGACAAAAGCCCTTTGGTCTTATGTACATCCATGTTGTTGTAATATGGTATCTTTCATGAAATCCTTCCTCCCCATATGGAATAACAATGGATATTAAAGTGACATGTATTCAATGCAACTCATAAATACGCTTCAAACCTTCATCCCTATTACTTACAATAATATCTCTTGTAGGAATACCATCACCAAAGTCATTAGTAATTAGAGCTGCTATTTCGCCACTGCCTACCACGGTTGGTGCGTTGTATTGCCGAGATGTACTATGTCCACTTATCAGCCGTAGTTCAAAGGTGGCTAAATTGTGGTTCTCGACCAATCCCGAGCCATTCAAATGCCTTAGTGATTGAATTTGATTGATCAAACATTTTAATCAATCTCGCTACTATACTGATCCAACACATATCCCCATCTTTGTCTATAAAAGCTCTCATTCGGTTTTTCACTTCATTTCAAAGGTCAAAAAGTATAGTCAGCATATTTAGGTTGAATTCTGCTTTAAAAGAAGAGAACCTATTCAATGATAGCTTTGGCCATTTACGCTAAAGGTATATGGACCCCGCGCCTGTTAATCGAATGGTCTATTCTTGCTCCAAAAGATGTGTAACAAAACATGACATTATATACCCGATTTGGTCTTTGAATCTTAAACTTGCAGATTATTATAGTCCATAAACTCTTTAAGAGGTGAAGGCGCTCATTAAATCTTGAAAGAAGTTTTCCTCTTGACAAAGAAATGGAAAAGTCATTGGTAAGGCTTTGATTTATCGCTTCTCCCGATACCACATAATCGCTTTGCAATTTTGACACTCAAATGATGGATGGCCAATATTATGGTAAACAACGGAACACCTTGCAAAAAGGTAAATTTAATTGGGAATAACAACATTTTTATCCATCAAATAACATAAGGCATCAACTATAAAATATGAAACTACCCAGATGCATGCTGCGCTCAGGTGCGATTTTTTAGTCGCATCGAGAGAGTGTCCTCGTATGAATAACATTAAGGTATTATTCATTATTACGGAAATAATTGTCCGCCAAATATAATTTGGTTAGTTAAACACCGCCGATTTTCTTTTTTATACATAAAGGGTTGTTTTGAAGTAGAAGCCATTTGATTCGCCATATATCGTAAATCGCCCATCGAGCGTGATGTTTGTCCTAAAAATTACGATGAACACGTGAATCGTATCAATTGTTGCAACAATTTTGTACTATAATAACACAAGTGAATGTTTGAGTCGGTGTAAACCTCAGAAATGATTTGACAATTTATTTAGCCGAAACCACAATAGCTTGTGTTATTCCACTTTGATCGATAATTGTTTTCAATCAATAACGAAGATTTGTGCAACATGTCCGATGTGGATGGAACCCGAGCATGATCATTTTGTGACCCCAGAACGAAATAACAATATTGATTTAATCATATACATAATTGGAAGGTATAGTAACTTGTTAAATTGAGATGTACCGTATTCATTTAGTATTTGATGATATGTATCAATTTTGTAACACATAACCTTGTGTTTGAAAGATATAGAAGCAAGATGTATATTAAAGCATCTCGGGATTCTAGTGTTGAACTAATGCAATAAGTGTAGTGAACAATGAACAAGCTTGTATGGTAAGTATCTCCAGGTTTTTATGATTCTTATTATTGTTTAATAATGAGACTGTTTTTTTCCAATAACAACACATAAATTCATGATGGTTCATCTATATAACATATGGAGAAAGTAAAAAACTCTTAATTGTTATAAAGTAAAGTAGGAATAAACGTGTTTTATAAATTTCTTATAAGATAAGTTTATATCACACTTATTATGTATAAAATAATAATGTATGTGTAAATTAAACATATGTAGTGGATGGTATAAATACATATAAATAGAATGAGGGTTTCAAACTTATATAATTCATATCAAACATAATTTTACAACCATTATTTAATTCATTAGGTATATAATAAAGTCAATTTTAGGCAATCTTGGTGATTGCATTACAAAGATAACCATCTTCAATATCTTTATCATTTGAGATTTAAAACAACACCGGCCCTAACCTTTGGTAATTTCCGCAAGTTTTGAAAACTTTTATTAGGTATTCACAATGAATCAATCACATGTGTTCATGAATTTAGATGACCCTTTATGTACTTTAAGTCGATCAATTATTTAAAGGGTTATATGAGTGAATGAAAATAGGGATACAATAGAGAATTAGAGAATTATACAGAAATAGGCTTCATTAATTAGATGTTTGGTTACATGTTTATCACATGAAAGGGTTATAGGAGTGAACAAAAAAGGGGATACAACAGGAAAATTAGTAAATTACATAGAAATGAGTTTCATTAATTAGATGTTTGGTTACACGGTTATCACATGAAATAGTATACAGATATAAACATTTGGTTCATTCACATACTTATTTTGTTCATGAGACATTACACCTGGTAACCATGTCTGATGGAGAAATCAAAAAAAAACAATCCTTGCTGACTATTACATGAGACATTACATTTGGTAACAATGTCTGATGGAGAAATCAAATAATTTTAAGATACCTAAACAAATATATTGTACATTAGACATTACATTTGGTAACAATGTCTGATGGATAAATCAAAAGAACCAAAATTGCTTTCATGGTCATCTGGCATTACTAACACACATATCTATTTGATCTCATGTAGCAATTGTCCAAAGCCACAGTATGTTCATCTTGGAGGTACCTGAAATGGAGTTTAGCACAAAAGAAACAATATTTCGCTTAACGGCAAACCAAAATATATTGTCAAACAAAAATAAAACCAAATGTAATGGAACGGTTGAGTCTTGTGTCTTCCAAACAACAATTAAAACAAAATCCCAAAAGCGCTTTTATCAAATGTATTATTATTGTCATAATCATTCGCTTTATAAAGTCTTGATGGGCGCCTGGTTGGGGTCATTCGATTCTTCAACCACAAACCTGCTTACAAAATATATAGGAGAAACGTGTTATTATGCAGCAAACGTAAAAGGGTTAGCGACAAAAAGTGACAATCAACATGTGATCACCGCCTTTGTTTCTTCTTGACGGTGGTGCTATCATCACCATCCCGCCAATGTCTACGCTATCGCTCAATATCCGCGTCCAATTAATATCAACACCGCATACAATGAAACATGATTATTACGTTAAATGTATTGCAAGAGTAAGATAAATATGGTAAAAGATATTTTGTTGTCACCCAAATGTTTTAAGGTCGCTAACCTATCATTTGCGTGTGGTTGGCCTTTATCACCGTTTGAATGATGGGTCGGATGTTGAAGATGTATTATTACTTGCAATATCGACTCATCACCTTGTACATCATTAACCGCAGCAGCTCATGTTCACACCGAATCATCAATAACCACCCCGCAAACAATGGAATTCCATCAAGATGTGACTTTATACAAATACATGTTGTAATCGAGTTTTTTTTTGTTGGTTTCGACTACCTTTCCTTATCCTATCCTCTATGTGCTTGACGGTGTAGCTGAGGGTCATGATCAAGGGTGACTTGATGATGAGCCCAGAATGTTTCATTATCAATGGTGCTTGCGCTGTGGGTTCAAATTGATGGATTATACGGTCAACTTGCCAACACGTAAAACTCTTGAATGTTCCATATTCATAATATGTGAGATTTGATTTCAAACACGGTGTTGTCCCAATGAGGTCGCCTATAGTGATGGCAAGTTTGCAAGATCGCTAAACCTCGTAGAGTAAGTTTGAGTAATGGAATGATGTAATAGGGTGTAAGAGACGGGATTTATAATCGCATCATCCTCATCCGACACTAACGCCAAGTTGGAACCCGATTAATTCAACGAATGCATCATCAAAAGGACCACCACACCGCTTCGGTACCATCGAGATACCAAGTTCAAGACGATATCTCAAGGAAGCATTCAAAGATATGGTAAATGTCAAGGTGAGCAATTTTATTTAACACATTCAAACAATCAAAATATAAGTTACAAATATGTCATTACCTTATTACGGGTATTCAACTGGTCTCACGCATGACTCGCACCAAAATCTCCCATTCTTTCTAGTAACCCTTTCCCGCAGCTTGTCTCCCCACATGATGGGAAATTTCATCCCTTTCTAGTACGCACATTATCAATCTTGGCCTTAATTATGAAAGCAGACGGGTATAAATTAGATTCATGAATGTTATGCACTATAAAGATAATATAGAGATGGCGGCGCAAAATAATACATACATCATTCCTTTTATTTCGGCCCACATGAGCGTATTCTCGATAGATCCTTCTCTTGGTTCAAAGTTGTTTACACGCGAAACTCCTTTTGAAGCATCGCTGATGCTAACAAGCGCTTAATGATTTGTTAAAATTTGTTGGTTTTAGGATATATTCAATAATAAAAATTAGTTTCTTACCAAATCAATTTAATTTTAATTGCGTGAATGTCAACGGAATCTAGAGCTAAGCCGATGAACACGGATAGATAGAGCTTATCTGAAGGTAATATTAAAGGTTAAATTTGTAAAAGAAAAGTGTTGAACATGCAAAGGTAAATAGTCCATAAGCCACTTATCGTTATATTGCTTTGCAGAGGTTGAAGTCACCACAATAGGACACATGCCTACATGTGTCGCCTTCTTCTCAATCAACACATCGCCAGCCCTCCCACGTGGTCACCCGTATGGAGTAGCCCCGATTACAAAGGCAATCAAAATAAAGAGAACAAGAAGTTTCAATACACATTGGTAAAATATTTTCATTTTACAACATCCTTTGTAACAAATATAAATTTCAACCCACGATTCGCCTGTAGAAATCAAGGTTTTGGCCCTGCTTTGGTATAATTCATCCTACCAACATTTGTCACATAACCTACAAAGATCCGAAAGGTAAAAGCTTTATAGCAACAATATTTAAAACAAATAATATTAAGATACCTAAACAAACAAGACATTACCAATGAGATATTTGTTTTCCGGGCTTTATATGATCAAAATCAACCAATTGTAACGGATACCTCACAAATCCATTAGATATAACCAAAGATTTCTTATGCTTGTTGATCCATTAAACTCAAGCATGAACGTATCGTCCTTCCCGACACGTAAAATCTTCTTTGTTTTGCATGACTACAAAATTTTTAACCGAATATATAGCACCTCTTTAACCTCAAGAAATTGTGAGCCACTGCTGCTTTGGCAGGTACAATGGAAAACATTTCAAGATAAAAGAATGTAAGAAAAATTGACAAACAACACGTATATTTGATAACTTTTTATTACATATTGGCATTATTTAGGTTTTTCACATGGATGTCAACATACTTTAGCATCGACACCAAGAAATCAAGCTCAAGTATCGCCCAAGGAGCATTTATATCCCACATCCTATAGAGCATCACTACGATCAGATTTGGCCTCATCCAATTTCAATTCATTCAAAGAATAATACAAGATTTGGGCCTCCGATTTCACAGCCATAATTATAGAAATAACGGCACTTTTTTACTTGTATGCCTACCCACAATGTCTGGGCAGATAATGGGTTGCAAGCCTTATTTATGCAGGTTCCATTTAGTAATGTTTTAATTGTAGATTGATCCATATTCTTTGAGGGTGCGAATTCGCAGCCCTTTTGTGTTTCCACCATTGAATATGTGTTTATTGTGAACGTCCGAGCATTCAAGCCAGGGATATCTTTCATTCAACTTGAGCCTCTTCATAAACCAAATTGAATATGCATTAAATATGAGGGCCTCCTAAAACGAAATGAGTTGTAGTTATTTCGGTATGCATTGACATGTATGTACCGTACTTTTGGTTGTGCACAACCCCCTTGCACATTAAATTAAGGGGGATAAGCTTTAAGTATTATAGATACCCAAACATCAAGATTGAAATATTTATCCAAACACCTTAACTTTTCTCTTTCTTCACCCTCCCACAATCACTAGTCCACAACTATTACATCAAACACCAAATCCACCGTTCATATAAGTGTATGAACTTTTTGTGATTTTATAATATGATTAAATTTTATGGTGTTTGATGGTTGGCGGTTGTGGTGCTTGATTGGCCGGAGACAATGGTATATAATAGTTTGACAATTAGACAGGGTAGTGTTTCGGTCAGATTCAATACTAGTGGGTGTGGCTAGAAGTTAAAGCAGTTGAGGCCTGAGGGAAGTGATGAATGTTAGAAGTGATGGATGTTTGGATTTACGTTCTGTAAAAGGATATATAAGGAATAAAGGGGTATTGGATGTTCCTTGATGACTAGATTATTATGACTTAGAAACCTGTTAGTTGTCTAACATTGCAAAGAAAAAAAGATTGATACATTAAATTGAGAAAAAAAAATGATGAGTACCTTAAATTAAAATTAAACATAAGTTGAGTACCTTCTTATGCGATTTGCTCTTGTTAAAAATAGAAACATCATTTACAATAATTACTATTTTTAATATTGTTTAATCCTTAAAGATTTAGCAATTTTTGTTTCTAACTCATGAACTTTTTTCGTAATGATTACAAATTCAACTTGCAATTTTTACATCAAGTGTTAAACCAGAATCACGATTTCATAAGTATAATTATTTGCATCTATACATTATTTCTTTGTGCAGATATCCGTATGGTATAATCTATATCTATACATATATATGGGACTACAAATGATACGTCACTAATGCTGACTACACAATTTAATGTTGACATGGGGTATCTTTGATGAGGTGAAAATGATGACTAGGCACCATACCCAGTTAAAAATAATAAAAATATTGTCGCTTGCTAGGTTCGAACTCGGATTTCAAGGTTCATACACAAGCGCCTCAAACCAGTGGAGCAAACACACTTTGTGTTACACATTCTTCTTTCCAAATTGTCATTCATTCTAAACAATTACCATCTCTCTCATCTTATCATAGAATGATAGGTCACTAGTTTTACAAACACAAGTAATATAGAAAGAGATAAGGCGATTGAACAAGTAAAACCAACACACACACAATATTATGCACGGTTTAGGCCTAGGATATGAGTGAAAGGAAAACTTGAACAACCAACCCTCAAGTGAGGGTTATTACATAGTATTTATAGGCAAGGATCTAGGGCAACACTCCCTCTCCTTCCCTATTCCTTATTGGACTTGGGCCTAAGCTCACGGGCCTTCTACATAAGCTTAAGGCTAAAACAAACATAAAGGCCATAAGTAAGCTAACTATTACATATTAATTGCTAACACTTGATTAGTGTTTAGGAGTGATTCCAACATAGAAACATAACAGAAGCTCTGCCAATTTGGATCCAATTAGATTATTGTTCAATGCCAATTTAACATCATGTCAATCCTCCCCTTTTCACTTGGAATTTCTAAATTCGAAACCCTCCCAATATCAAAACACCTAATCTAATTCAAAAAACATATTCACCTAATCTATACCATCTTTAGATCTATTTTTTTTGAGGAATTAAATCATTTTTTTTTTGTTGTTGTTCATGTATTAGGGCTATTGACCGACTAATCAAGCCGGAAATTGATTATGATACACCAAAGGTACGATTTTGGGATCTATTTACAGTAATTTTGAATTAGCACTTTTATATAATATACAGTAATTTCTGTTTCAGAAAATATCTATCACCACAATGATAATCCGTGAGTCACATATCAATTATGAGTCACAAGGTGAGTTGTGAAACGTTTCTACATAAGAAGTTGGAACATAAAGAGTTCAATTCTTATCAATTATGAGTCACAAGGCGAGTAGTGACAGATTTCATTTTGGACGGTGCAGAGGTAACATATATAATCATTATTTATTGTGGTGATACCGTATCAATATATTTTGTTGTTAATAATATTTTCATTGAACAACTAATTAATCGATAGGTTGAAGGACTGCTACCAACGTGATGGTATACTCATGGCTTTACTGATGACTTTGACCACAAATTTCAGGTTGTTGTCCATTTTATAGGAAAGGAGGGTCTGAATGGTATGCAATGATTTGGCTATGGATATACACTAGGACCTCTATTTGTACTGGTATTAAATACATGTTGAACTGTATTAAGACCTCTATCTTGGTACATTTTAAGTAGATACCATTGGTTTTCCATAGTGGAACAGCTTCACAAAGATCACAAATCGCCATTTAATGTCTGGGTGCAAGGTGGTTGATGGCTATGGTACTATGCTGGTATGAAATATGCTATTTCATCTTCTTTTAAACTATTTATTCTTTTTTGTCTGCCTTTAGTGGGATCTGTTCAATCTTTGATGACCTTTCATCTTTTGTACTTGTACATGGAAGAAAAATCTGAGCCCCACGCCCTTCTTGTAATAATGTGTTAACATGACCATTTATAGGCCGCAAGCGTCAAAATAAATACAGAATGGGGGTTGCTTATGGCTAGCATCTCCGAAGATAATGGCGAGGAAACGCCATTAAAGGTTCGTTTAATATACATACTTTAAGGTTTTCCAATTTGATTATAAATCATATCTTTTAAAGCTATAATAGTTGTTGATCGACTCTGACTTTTAGTAGGTGCACTTTGGCCGATTCTTAATCCGTTTGACATGTTGCTATTTTGTTCATGCCAACTCAAAGTATTATGATGTTATCATACACATTTCTTATGGAAACTGGAAGGCAATGTATTGTTGTCCCGATGGCAAGAACATAAATTTTTTTTGTGTATTTTGGCTATCATGATTAAGTCTTCGAATGATGTCACTTAAATGTTTTGTTTATGCTGAATATAGATGATTTTGAGAAAAGAGGAGGAGAGTGGGGAATGATGCCGCAATCTCTAATAACATATGGGGCAATGCATGCCATTAGGATAATGTGACAAGCCATAATATATTTCGAGCCTAAGGTGTGATTCTGAGCTACCAAACTCCATATAACAAGTGAAATAAACAAATAAATTATCTTAAACTGATTTCGTGGATTTTTCTTTTTTGATTGTGTATTAGAAAATGTGATTATAAAATGAATATCTTAATATAGTCCAATGTTTCATATTTATGCAACACTGCCACACTAGCTTTTTTATTATCATTTTGATATTACATTTAAGTTTGATTACATTGAGCTATAGTGAGCATGAATACATGAATTTAGATACTTGGACCTATTTGTTAATGACCTATCAAAAGGAACAAAAACTAAGATGATTAAAAAGTTTGGTATTTGTGTTTTATTGCATTAAGTTGTTTACTTGAGTTTTTTATTTAATAAAAACATTGAATTAATATTTAGAAGTTAGTATAAGAGTGAATGGTGAATAAGGTAATCCTACATTTTTTATTATCGAAATAGGGCTATTCGTCAAGTCATGAAATAGCTCCTCGTTGCTACTTATCATGTATCAGTTTATCAATCATTCATAACTGACTGTGCAGGAATGCAGTATTCTCAATAATCCTACAAAGTGATTGACTCCTTCCCATTCAAGTCGATAAACAATAAATGGAGAGAAGGATTTCATGTGACCTCCATGGCATAATGCTGACTTCAGTGATAGGTATCACCTTCCAACCTTAATAATTGCAACTGTTATCTTTATTTTGAATAGCTATTGATATATTAGTGATATTCATATGGTTTTTGTAGATTATTATAACCTGCATTGATTTTGAATTAAGAACATATATACGCTATAATCTTTATTATCTGAAATGTAAAGCACACATTTAAGTTTAGTTTGCACTCCCTTGTTGGTACATCCACCTGTTTTTGTAGTCTTAATATTTGACTGGATGTCTAGATTAATTTGTTGGTATAGTACCAACTTTTTCCCGATTAACTAAAAATGATGTTTAGTATTTTTAAAATTGAGCACTCTCATTCTTGTGAACAAAACACTGATATAGTGATATTGGCCGTATATTTCTATAGTAGTTAAAAAACTTGCAATGATTATCTTCTCTGGCAACACCGTTAAGTTCTAATTATAGGTTCCTACTTGCCTACTTTGTCATTGTTGGAGGGTAATTAACACATGTAATAAGCAGATGTTTGTTTATTAGAAAAATATTTCTTTACGAATGTCTTAGCATTCATGAAATAAAATAATGATTACTAATTTATGAACTCATGGTTTTAAATGGAAGTTTTACCAATACGGTAATGCTGCATTTCTCTTAGTATTAATATGGAGCACAAAATGATGAAACATTTGTCGTTACAGAACATGGATATGTAATTTTGTGGCATGTATGGTTATATAATGTATATAGACATATTATTCAACTATTAAACATGTGTTCTGCTTTCATAATTTGCAGGATAAGTGGGCAAAAAATTTGTATCTTGCATGTGTTGCCTATGGAAGAACTGTGTCATGATAACCATGGTGCATCCTTACAGCTTTCAATGTCTTCTGCTACATGTTTATTGGCCAGCAAAAAGGTAGGAACACCAAGAAAAATATAGCACACAACTTCACAATGCGAACTCCTCATGGGTATGTGGCATACAACTTGAATTGAGCATTACCATATTATTCCAAAAACATAATAAAATTTTAACTGTCAATAGTTTGGTGCTCTTGATGGATACAAAATTTATAAATTATTTTAAACAGGTTATTTTTTTTATGCATACAAGGTGCTTCGCTATTAAACTCCTTAGTATGGTTAAGACAACCCTGTAATATTAGATTAAGTGTTTGCATGACAGTGAATAATTGAATCACTTCTTGATATATCTTTCAATAAGATATCTTCTATTTTTTTCTAGATTTATTATTTAGCAAGCTGGTGACAAAACTTTATCTTTTATTGTTTTGTGAATTTTTGTTGAGAGTGGAACACGCTAAGGAGAAGACGCATGGGTACAAGCTAGACGGAGCCCACGTTTTTGCTGTCAGCATGTTTGACAATATTGAGAAGTTCTCAAGAGACCCAGATAAAATTACTAGCCTTGGTATGTGAAAAGAAGTAGCTTTTACATATGGTAACTTCTGAGAGTATGTTATCTTGAACGGATAAACCTCTAGTATATTATAAATAGATTTGTGTATTGGCCATTTTTAAATTTGCTCCTATTAATGTATTTCAGCCATCGGTGATCCAAAGATATCAAGTAATTACAATGATGTCACTATAAGTGCTAGCAATATATTTCTAGATAATGGTGAACCACGTGCAGATTTAAGAATTCTTAGTCCAAGTGTGAAAGTATTTAAGTTTTATGTCCTAAAAAGAGCTAAACTTCTGCTAGGATTCTCTCTTGGGTCAGAGAGCTTTCGGAAAGGTATTCTCAGGCTTGATCAACCAGAAAACGTTTGCTCCTTAAAACGTGGTGTTGGAATTGTTGTTGCTGTTAAAAGACACATTTCATTCAGCAATCAATAAGACGCTAAATGGCTTCTAAGTATCAATATAGTTAGATCAACTTGAGTTGATAATTCATGTATTTAGACTTTAATGCGAAAACCAAGAATCAAATTTTAGGCTTCATTAAGTTAATATATGGCTTGTATGATATGACAGTGACTTTGAAAGTGTAGTAGTTCTTTTTACATAAATTACATGAACACTTCCCTCTTTTTTCCCATTTTTTGTGTTGAATACATTTGCCGTTATTCATTATTTATGTACATCTGGTTAGAATTCGTCAAGTATTATTATGAAGCTAGCCCGCCCATGCGGGCGGGCTATGAAGCTAGTCTATATATATGATAAAAGAAGGTTTATTAGAATTTATGTACACCTCATAAAAGCCACGCTGGCAATTAAAAGCCATGTCATTTAAGCCACGCCATCTATCACAATTCAATGGTACCATCCTTTTAGTCGACATTGTTAATTTCTACCTTCTCATTCAATAACAACCATCTATTCTGCAAGTTACATATCAATTATCTTTCGTGAGTTTCATCTCAAAATTCAAGCTTCTCAAATACTCTTTTTTTTTCTCAATATTCAAAGTTCATTCATCTGAATTTTCTAAGGTATGTTTACTTCGAAATTTATGACTAAATGTTCCATGTCAATCGGATTAATACAAGATTAAGGGTTTAATTCATATGTTTAGTTTGAACAATTTCGACACAAATTTAATTAAGGTTTTAAGTCATATGTTTAAATAGGTTATATTTCGATCTAAAGTTTTTTTTTTGGATGCCTATGTTTATTAAAATACATATTCAAGGTGTAAATCTAAGTGTACTAAATTGAATTTTGAGTCTGTTTCATCTAAAATTTTAAGTTTTATTCATCTTAATTTCTATAAGATATGTTTACTCAATATTTTTAATTAAATTGTTTGTGTTCATCAATTTGATAAAGCGTGATTTCGGGTAATAAACCGTAAATCTTGATTAAAGGCCCCTTTTGTAAAAGATTAGGTTCTAATTGATATGCTGTTGATTCATTTTTCTAATATGCTAATTTTAGGTTCTGTCCACCAAGTGTTCGATATAATGTTTAGTTGAAATAGTTGGATGAACTTACCATTGTGGATATAATGTTGAGTTGAAATAGTCGATATAATATTTAGTTGAAAGCGATATAATGTTTACTTGAAATAGTTGTCCACCCATCTTTTATATAATAAAAGAATTACATTATTTTGTTGTTTTTGCAAAACCCTTCTTATTGAAAAAATAAAATAAAATAAAAATAGAGAGCTCGAATTTGCCACGAGAAAAATTGAGCAATATGATTAATCATCAGAAAGTCAAAATTAAATTAGCTTTTGGTCAAACTTAATAATTTTGGTGGAGAAAGTTATTAAGAAAAATGATAAAAATATAGGTGTCAAATTTACGAAACATAAACTTAAAAAGAGGAGTAATTAATAAAACTTTAGTGGTTGAATTTTAAATAAATTATATAGAGCTAAGTGTAAAATTACAAGTTTCCATGTTTTTAATAATTTTAGAAAAATTACACTTTATACCCCTATACTTTATAATATTAGTAACGGAATATAAATATCAAATGGTAACCACGAAGTTATCGTGATATGAAAATAAATATATGTGATTCTACTTATAACAACGACTCGTGAATTATTATATAAAATTTATATAAGGATATCCATAAAAACATTTTAAAAACTTTACGGAGCATATTTTAACTTCATCAACGCTCATTATGTGCTACTAAACTCGCACATTTTGTACAACTTATCAGTAGTTAAAGTTAAACATCAACATCAACCTCAACCTCAACATGTCTGTCAGTTAAAAATGTTTTACAAAGCTAATTAAAAAAAAAAAAAAAAAACCATGGGTTTGATAGTCATATATTGGTTAATTTAGAAGGTGTTTTCCTTAAATTATTAAAAAAAAAGCACGATCACAATCCTTATTTCATAACAATCACCTCTTAAAAAAAAAAAAAAAACGTAGGTGATAACCTAACTTTATTCATTGACGTGATGTTTCATCAAAAAAGCTTATAGTTTTATCATAAACTTATTGTGTTATGGTAATTGAATAAGCCAATAAGCACATTTAATAAGCATACCAAACACCCCTTTTGTTCTAATATGAAGTTTTCTTATTTGATGTTATGACTAACTTTGTTATTATCCTCACTATAATGCAATTTTTTTGTGTACGTTTTTTAGAAGAGGATTAAGTATCAACACATGATTTTCATGGAAGGATTTTCTACGCCTGCTCAAGGTATGAATGTATAATTAAGTTGAGTTGCTGATTTAGATAATACATTAATGTATTTTAATGTACCAAAGACGTATTTTAGTGCCTATATAGGGAATTTTATGGTAGGAAAGTTCGAATATGTGAGTCGGATATGCATGTTATACGGTTAGAAATATGCGAGACTATTGGGGCACACACGTAAGCAAAATCGTGAGATATGATTGGTTAATAAAAGTCAAAATTAAATTGATTTTGGTCAACCTTGTTCTGACACAACGTGAACCAAGTCACCGGTGCCACATCGCCTTTCTCGACAAAATAACTTTGAAATGACCAATGGGGGTGTAGGTCGAGGATCGGTCGAGGCAACCCAAAACAAAAACGGTTGTTTTTCAACCGATATTTACACACTTTCCTTTCAATCTTTTTTTTTAATTTGGTCATCGATCGCGAACTTACGTCGTGTCTCGTCATTGAGAGAATTTATTCTTATTGAAAACAATTGGGCTAATAGAGAGCTCGATTTCGCCACGTAAGCAAAATCATGTGATGTGATTGGTTAATAAAAGTCAAAATTAAATTGATTCTCATCAAACTTTAATAAATTTGGTGAAAATTTTGGTTGATAGAAAAACACATAAAATATAGGTGTCAAATTTTGAAAACAAAACTTAAAAAAAAATGAGGTAATTAATAAAACATTAGTGGTTGAATTTTTAAAAATTATATAGAGTTAAGTGTAATATTATAAGCCTCCATGTTTTTTAATAACTTTGGAATATAAACAAATACACTCTTATATACTTTATACCCTTTATACTTTATATCTTAAAAAATACAATGCATATATTGTTTTAAAATAACAACATATAAATTTGCATAAGATTATAAGTATCAATTTTTTTACTTTTTACATTCAATAAGGACCCACTTATTTCATTTTTAAAAGTTTAACTTATGTGGACACGAGTTTATATTTTAAATATGGCTAAATTACTAAAAACAAGAATATAATTATCAAATTGTAAGCACGGGTTACTTTAATATAAAAATAAATATACGCGATTATACTTATAACAATATTTGTAAAACAAAACTTAAAAAATATGAGGTAATTAATAAAACTTTAGTGGTTGAATTTTTAAAAATTATATAATGTGTAATATTATAATTTTTCATGTTTTATAATAACTTTAGAAATTAAACAAATTCACCTTTATATTTTATACCCTTATACTTTATATATTAAAATACAATATATATGTTGTTTTAAAATTACAACATACAAATATGCATAGGATTATAAATATCAAAATATTTCTTTACTATATAAGCTCAAGAAGCGACTCATTTATTTTATTTTAAAAGATGATTATGCCAACTTAATTTGAATATTAAATACGACTAAATTTTTGAAACGAAAATATAATTATCAAATCAGTAAGCATCAAGTTATCGTAATATGAAAAAAATATATACGTGATTGTACTTATAACAACGAATCATGTAATTTTATTTATTTATATAAAGATATGTAGAAAACAATTTTTAAAACTTTAAAGAATATATACTAACTTCATCCACGCTAATTATGTGTTACTAAACTCACATCTTGTGTACAACATAATATCGATAGTGAAATTTAAATAGCAACATCTATGTCAGCTAAGCATAGTTAAATCTTGAGTTATCTAAGAGAAATTTTTATAAATTTTATTTTAACAAATTCTAATGGATATTAATATATGATAGAACACTCGTGCATAAGTATATAATTATATGTAATTACCTTTAAATACAAAATATTCAAGATAATACAAAATAATTTTTTTTGTTAAACCTCACAAGCGTAACGGTATTATAACTAGTTATTTAATAGAATATTTAGGTTCTGTCCACCAAGTGTTCAATATAATGTCTAATACGGCCAATAATGTTTAAATTCACAGGCTCCTAATTGTATTGGTTGAGATAGTTGGATGAACTTACTATTGTGGTTTGCTTTGGAATCTCACCGGCTGTTCATGTTTGCTTAGATAACATTTGGTCATAACAATATTTTGTCATGGAGGTTCTAAGTATTTGACTATCGACGTGTGTGCCTAACTATTGTGGTCACATTGCTTCTTGTAAGATGTTGATCCTCTTGAGAAAGCTACCATCATAGGGATCGAGTGGAGTTAGAAGTTTAATGTCTACACAATCCTTAAGAAGTATGTTAATCTCGACCTCCTTACTGTTAATTCGTTGAATAGGTTAACTTGGATTATGCATCATCTCTAACGGGTCAAAAGAACATTATATTGTCTTTTAAACTGTTTGAGCATGTTGAAAAATGTCAAAATATGCTTTTAAGGTATTACTAATTGTGAATAACATGCTAATTAGATAATGTAACAAGCTGATGGAAATACACCTTGGTTGACTTGCGCCCGATCCATTTGGCCCGTTTGCGTTATTCTGGATTTTTTTTATTTAACAGTTTTGGGATATGATAACTTTGATCTACAGATTCAGGAATTTTCTACGACATTATCGTCACGACAAGCACCTCCTAATATTGTTAGTTTACATAGGCACTTGGGTCTGATCGGGTTATCTTCGTAATTTATATTGTATCTTATATTTTAAACTAACTATCAAAACAGAGTTTTAAACTTAAAATGTATATTTCCTATTGTTTTAAATTTCGTTATGCTCTGTACACTATGTGTTTATAAGTTAGTAACAGGAGGTGAACAATTTAATATTTTGGTGAATTTGCTTCAAATGAAATAGTCTATAATCTGTTAAAGAATATTTAAAGTTTACAACTATTTCTAATGTCTTGACGTTGTTGATACTTGATAGACACTCGGATATGTGCGCTCCAATAGATGTGTTGACTCCTATGCGTAATTACAAAGAGTCTCTCCAGTTGTTTAACATCAAATGAATAAATTTCCCCTGTGTGAGAGATTATGTTCTTCTTTTATGATATGTTAGTATGGGTTCTACAAATGATCATGGCATATTAAAAATAAGCAACTGATTCCATATTTTGAACAGGGTTATTGGACTGACAGAGACCAAAGTATATATATGTTATTTGAAGATGGTACTGAAGTAACCTTTTGAAGGGGAGAACACAGACAACATAATCAATTAATGTACGTTTTTGACGATACTTTGTATTATTTGTACGTTTCTTGGTCAATTTACTATCGTGTTGTTTAGCCCCGGTAGGTTACAAAACCACATCAAGCAAGACATTTTTTTGTAATTAAAACTACAACATTTATGATATCATGCACGTGTTGTAGTTTTTGTTCACATAGCTTCGTTGGTTTAGTTTTATTCTTAAGATCACCATCCTCACCCGTTGCTGATCCTCATATGTTCAACCCACTTCTCGGTCTTTGGATGGGTTCGCTTGTTCACAATTTTTTGGAGTAAATAGTATGTCTAATTTTAATAGCGCGTCTTTTCAAGATTTAATCAAAAAGACATTGCAATTGTAACCTTTTATATCAGACCATTGTTTTCGTTATCGAATTTCTTATGTGTAAGGTTTATTTTTGTTCTATGTTTTTTGATCTTTTTCCCTACTCCGTTCCGACGGGGTTAGATATTCTATTATTGTTATTGTTGTTTGATCTTATAACAAAAACTTTATTCCATGTAAATTTGAGTGCAAGTTATGCTTATTGTTTGAGAATTTAATTTTTTTTACTAAGACTATTTGAACTATTATTATTTAAAGTTTTGTAAGCCACCCGTGATTTATCACGGGTTTATAGGCTAGTAAAATATATAAAAACCAATAGTTTTTCAAAAATTCATAATGTAAACAACTTGCTTGTACGAAGTTTAGCAACTTGTTTATTTTTTTAAACATGATTTTCAAAAACTTAATCTTCTTGTCAATTCAGGAATATATTTTTTATGGGTTTGTTATCTAGTCTTTATATTTATATGTATAAAATAAAAAATAAAAATTACTTAAATGGACTACATAAATACTTGTCTTACCAAAATAAATTATTTTCTGTTATTTTACCAAAATGAACTAAAGCTAACACAATCACATAGTGTGTGCGCCTTTACGAGTATACAAAGCCTTGGTGGGTCCACTATTCTCAAAAGAACATCACACAAAAACACTCATTTTCATAGCCTTAAACACACCAATAGTAATACTCCGTATAGCTTTAAAAGTAAAAGGAAATTTTTAGAATACAACAACAACATAATCCAATCCCATCGGAGTGGGGTAGGAAACTTTAAGATTAAATTCTATTAAATCCAAACCATTATTGAAACTACAACTTATAATTATGCACTAAATGTTATACAATTTACATGGAATAGTATTTTTAAGCCTGTAATGAATAATTTTCATATTTGGTTGCCTATTACTGGGTCGCCCAACACATATTGGATCGCCTACCATTTTAAGTGTTTTGAACACTTTAACTTTCAAGTCGCATTTATCAAAAAATCTTTCAGGTCGTCTGGTACATGTTGAGTCACGTAAATGCATTGATGTTGCCTATGAGGTCGCGTAAAAGTAAAAGTTCAGTTTGAAAAATAAAATGCGCGACATTCAGTTTTGTAAAGTACTAACATAAATGGGTTATTTAAAAATTCACTCTTTTCAAATCAAGTTTAAGTCACACGATTACGTTATTAATATCAATCTTTACTACTTTTAAAATGTCAATTTTAAAAATTAAAAGTTTAAATATTAGCTAATCTCTATGTGTTTATCACTTTTTCAAAAAATAAAAATAAATAGTTTTTCTATCAATATCTATTTACACGGTTGCTCATATAAAGATTGAATGATATTTCTATAAACTTTTTTTTTTTTTTTTTTTTTTTTGGTAAAGGGTTTATACCCAAAGAAATATATTGAGTGAAAATGTTCTATTACAAAAGGCCAGGGCGGTAATGAGCCACCCTAAATCAAAAAACAATATATTTTGAACTTGCTCAAAGTATAACAACCAAACTAACCAAATGCAATACAAAGACTATAAAAGATACAAATTAAACTCAGCCTTTGGACCTCATCACTTCTAGCTCACTTCCACTTGCACATTAGCAATCTTCCACGTTCTCTTCATTTGCTCCACACGAGCATTCTTCTTAAACTGAATAGCTGCCAATTTTAAGCAAATAGTGCCAACTATATTTCTGGCAACCTCATCGGGTAGTCTTCCACGCTCTTCATGAATTCTATTGTTTCGTTCTTGCCACACAAAATAAGAAGAAGCTGCCACGAGTAGACGACCAACAATAGTTGTCACCTTATTTTGTTTAGAGATAGGAAGAGGCCAAGCAACAATGTCACTCCACTTTGATGATATTCCTCTCATTCCAGCCACATCCATGATTAGATTCCACACTTGCACTAAAAACGGATACTTGAAGAAAAGATGCTCATGAGAATCTTGTTGAGCTTTGCAAAGTGGACACCGAAGTAAAGCAAGATCTACCTCATTTCCAACATGCCATTGTCTCATTCTATCTTGAGTTAGTAAACGTCTTCTCATCACGAGCCACAAATGTGTAGTATGTCTTGGGATGGTACATTTCGACCACACAAGATACGCCCAGTGTCTATAAACCTAAAACCTTATAATTGGGTTCTATTAATGGACTATTATGCCCTTGTTAAAAATAGTAACATTACCTACAATTAAATTAATATTTTAAATATTGTTTAATTCTTGAACTTTTTATTATTTTTTTTTCTAGCTCATGAACTTTTTTCGTAATGACTACAAATTGAACTCGTAAGTTTTGCATCAAGGATTAAATCATAATCACAATTTTGCATGTATAATTACTTATTGTTCATACATCGTCGCTTTGTGCAAGTATTCTTCAGGTATAAAAATATATACAAACCAATAATTTTCCAAAAATTCATAATGTAAACAACTTGCGTGTACGAAGTTTAACAACTACTAGTAGTTTATTTTAGCTAAACACGATTTTCAAAAAAATTATTTTCCTTTCAATTCAAGAATATTATTTTATTTTTTTGGTCAGTAAGCTTTTCTTTATCTTTAGAGCACAAGGTATTACAATGACGGATAACACGTTATTGGTATGTCACATCAGCGCCACATCATTCACCTCTCAATAACACACCAGTAACTAAAACACCCTCCCTCATAACACACCACTAATATGTTATTGTGTCCTACAAAATACCCCACTAAAAATACTCATTCACTCACAATCAAAAAAGAAAAAACACAAAATAAACGAATGGCTTGAGCCATTTCACTAGCTCATTTGTGTTTAGCTTACTGATGTGCTCCGGTTGGTGCAAGTTTTAAAAATTTATAATCACGAATTAACCGTATAACCTATTAACACATACGAGCAAGTATACTCGTCCGCAATAGTAAAGTTTTGTAAGTCGAGATCGTCCCAAGGATTTTGTTTTGAAATAGATTTTAATAAAAGTTTCTAACAAGAAAGCTTGTCAAGGCTCCTCGAATAAGTGTTCTAGTGAAAATACTAATCAAGAATAAAATATATACTTGTGTGAAGTCTCATAATCAACCATAGATAATGTTCATAAAGGTTTGGTGTATGCCTTAGTATGATGCACAAATCATAAGCAAATGATTCCCAACCATGGTATTTGTTTGTAAAAATCATTCTAAGAACAAAAACATTTAGGTAATCCTTTCGTCCTTATCCCAATGATTATCCTATAAAGTTCCATTTGTTTGCAACATGTTCTCATTAAATTTGTTCTTACGAATCTTCAATCTTCGTGATGAAAACGCCCTAGTCTTGTTTTAATAAGCAAAACATGGTGGATGTCAATCACCATATCCCCATACTAGTTTGTCACAACACTTTTGGAATAAAACACAAGAGAAATCCTTTCGGTCCTTTTTCTTAAAACATGTTTTATTGACAAATCAATCCAAGACTAGTATTTTCCAACAAACTCATTCAAACAAGATCATATATACATGCATCACATTTTGAGAACATTATTATGATTAATCACATTCCAACACACAAGTATATCACAAACTACTCCATGAAAACAATCATATCTAAACACAAGTCATAACAAAGTAATTCAAACAATTCAAGAGAATAGATTTCCAAACAAAGTTCATAGAATACCTAATCTTTTGTGATTACAAGAATTAGAAATCGTGGAATGTAGCAACCACGCGCCCAATCACCTAGATCACCGCGACAACTCCAAACCACCAAACAATGGACAAGAATGGTTCTTTCCTTGCTTCGGACGCTTCCAAAGAACTACTAAGCTTTTGGGTTGAAATAAATGGGTAAGTATGAGTTTTGTGTAAACTAATACTCTTTTGGTTGTGTCACACTTAGTATACAAGTACTAGGTCCTTTAAATAGCCAAAGCACTTGCTTAACGCCCAAAAACGCTCTCCAAGTTAATATCAAGAAATGATCTGACTCTAATGATTATGGGGAGTTAAGACAACAATAATGCGAATTGTGTAATCAGCGATGCGTAAACCGGATCGGTTTCTATGTCGACCGAATCGGCCATGGCTTTGACCATTTGCCCACCGGATCCGGTCAAGGTTGCACCGAGCGGTGGGTTTTGCTCCTTTGACTTTTTGTCGACTTTTCCCTTTACGCTTCATTCTTTGCTTACGTTGATGATTTCCAAAGCCAAACTTGATCTTTCCTGTCAGAGATGCTTCAAATCACCACGCTCCATATCATTTAGTCCACAAGCTTCCAATCTCAACTTCCTTCCTTTAGACGCCCCAAATATGCATAAAAACTTCATTTCTTCATTATTCGCGACACCGCTACATATACATACACAATACGATCTTTGCACTTTTGCAACAGCTTATGAGTAAATATAGTCAATATCATGCACAAACCGATAATAACGCTACTAAAACATGTTCATTTTAGACGTTATCACTTACCAATAAGCACGAAGTGATGGTACCATTTGGTTCACCAATGGCACGAAAATGAGACGAATGACATGTCAAATGTCATGCATACCGTGTGCTCTTACATGTATATAAGAAAAATCATCGTTATCAATGTCAGTGGAGTTGTTAGATACTTTACGAAAAACACAAAAACAAATTAGCACTAAATGACACAACACATGAGGTGTTAGATGCTTTACGAAAAACACAAAACAAAAGAGGTGAGATCTATGCAAAACCAATATTATCCAAAGAACAAATGAGAAGATCTCAACCATCCAATCTTCTTTCATCCAATGGTCCACAATCCATCTGATATTAACAAGGAGGGGCATATTAGTAAAATCACATGTTACAATAAAAGCAAAAAATAATCCCAAATCCACTCATTCAACATACCATTTTCTCTCTCATCAAAAAAACCCACAAACCGGATCTCATCTCCATCTGATATTCCGGATCTCATCTCCATCTGAAACAACGCCGGAATAATGAAACCACCGCCGGATTCATTGAAGCCGCCGTCAGAATCATTAAAACCACCATCAAACAAGATGAATCAAACCGCCGAATAATAGAAACCACCGACGGATTCATTGAAGCCACGAATCAAACCGCCGAATCAAATCTATTAAAACCGCCACCATCACATCGCACTGCATTTAATCACCATTGAACCACCACCGATTAACCGGGAAATAATGCCGCCAGTAGATGAAACTGATTTAATTGAAGTTCCAGTGGATGAAAGTCAAAATAAAGATGATGCTGTCAATGAAACCACTGGTAAAATCCTTGATTCAATTCTTGTTGTAAAAAAGCCAAATCCCATGGGATTCTAGGGTTTACATGTTTTTAGAATCAAATGTTGTTGTAAAAATCCCAAATCCCATGGGATTCTAGGGTTTACATGTTTTTAGAATCAAATGTTGTTGTAAAAATCCCAAATCCCATGGGATTCGAGTGTTTACATGTTTTTAGATTCAAATGTTGTTGTAAAAATGCCAAATCCCATGGGATTCCAGGGTTTAGATGTTTTTAGAATCAAATGTTGTTGTAAAAATGCCAAATCCCATGGGATTCTAGGGTTTACATGTTTTTAGAATCAAATGTTGTTGTAAAAATCCCAAATCCCATGGGATTCGAGTGTTTACATGTTTTTAGATTCAAATGTTGTTGTAAAAATGCCAAATCCCATGGGATTCCAGGGTTTAGATGAGATTCAAATGTTGTTGTAAAAATGCCAAATCCCATGGGATTCGAGTGTTTACATGTTTTTAGAATCAAATGTTGTTGTAAAAATCTCAAATCCCATGGGATTCGAGTGTTTACATGTTTTTAGAATCAAATGTTGTTGTAAAAATGCCAAATCCCATGGGATTCCAGGGTTTAGATGTTTTTAGAATCAAATGTTGTTGTAAAAATCCCAAATCCCATGGGATTCGAGTGTTTACATGTTTTTAGATTCAAATGTTGTTGTAAAAAAGCCAAATCCCATGGGATTCAAAGATGAAAA
This sequence comes from Chrysanthemum lavandulifolium, assembly GCA_022545495.1. Lineage (NCBI taxonomy): Eukaryota > Viridiplantae > Streptophyta > Magnoliopsida > Asterales > Asteraceae > Chrysanthemum > Chrysanthemum lavandulifolium. The sequence goes on from CM040240.1 coordinate 289,528,108, forward strand.
TATAAAGGTCTTCATTATGAGTCCCATGGGATTTATAATGAATCTTATGTGAATCCCATGGATTTATATGTGAATCCCATGGATTCAAAGAAGAAAAATAAATCTCATGGGATTCATATAAATCCCATGGATTCACATTTTTTAAATCTTAATCCCTTAATATTTTTGTTTTATATGCGATTCTATGAGATCACCAAGACCAACTTTATATGAACACACCGAGACACCGGGTGGATCGATATATCGGGAGCCCCATGTGGAAGGAATTGTTGTACCGTAAGAGGGAAATACTATGATACTATAGAGGAAGCTATAGATATGTATAGTACCTATGTTTGAAGGTGAGGGTTTCAAATTAAAAAGCAGGACAACGATTAACAAAACTGAATTGTATGCCCAAGTACATCATGTGTAACAAAGAAGGAGCTCCGAGACATATTAATGTAGACACTTTGGATCCTAAGCATAGCGAGAAACAAAAAGAAATACAACTCTACATGTAACAAAGTTGTCAAGCTCAGATAAGGTTAGAATTGGATATCGCTTCGAAAATACAAGCTAATTAAGTTTATTGCAAAACACAATCATATGCTTATACCAAAAGAGTATAAACATTTTACAAAAAGCAAAGAAAAATGACCGAGTAAAAAATGTTTGTTGTTAAAGCAAGAACAAACAAAATAGGTGCAACACGGCTCACAACTTGTTAACGAGTATGAAAGGTGGATATGAATATGTACATGGGACATCTTCCGATTTTAAGAATCATCACGGGATATTAATATGTTCATAGCGAAAGCGACGACAAATGCTTATAAATAAAATGGAAAATGTAAGTTGTATGTGCTAAACTTTACATTTCAAAGATAAGGTAGAAGAAAGTGAGTTAGTCGCAATGTTTTGGGCGGATGAAGTTGCAAAATGCAATTATAAGGAGTTCGAGACATAGTATCTTTGATGCAACATTCGTGAGTAATAAGTAAGTGTTTGTTTTAATATAATTTATTTTAATGAAAAATCACATAAGATTCTCGTTATAAATCCCATGGGATTCATATCAATCCCATGGGATTCAAGAGCATCCCATGGATTCTCTGTGAATCCCATGGATTGTTTTTAAATCACATAAAGATACTTGGCAAGTAAAATTATTAAAAGACATGGATCATATAGAATCCCATGGGATTCAAGAATAACATATGATTCGCTACTAAAACTTATGTTATTTTTAGATACAACATGGTGTTTGTACCATTTACGGTGTCGATAATCATAAAAGTGTGTCACGCTTGGTTGGGAATGCTTTTAAAAGAAGACACCGAATCCTACACATGGCTACTAAAGGCATTCATGATCGCTTAAAGAACCAACGATGGTGGTGACGGATCAAGACGGGCAATGAAAAGAGCCATTGAAGCCATTTTCACTAAATCAAAACATAGACTTTACATGTGGCATATTCACCAAAAATTCCAAAGAAAGGTAATTTATTGAATGTTTTATCTCAATCTCACGGGATTCTTCTCTCAATCCCATGGGATTCTTTTCTCAATCCCATGGATTCTTTCTCAATCCCATGGGATTCTTCTCCAATCTCATGGGATTCTTCCGGGAATACGACATGGTTTATATGTGTTTATCATTTTATTTACGATTTGCAAGGAAATATACAATGAAACCGATTTCAAAAAGCGCTTAAACAAGATAATTTGGAATATGTTCATGGAACCGATGGAATTTGAAGAGAAATGGTCTAAGTTGATTGAAGATTTTGGTTTGCAAAACCACAAATGGATGACCAAAATGTTTAAACTACGAGAAATGTGGATTCCAGATATTTTATCACCTCGCCTTTGTTTGGATTGATGAGAACGACATCAAGGTCCGAGAGTGAAAACTGCTCTTCAAAAGTTTCACAAGCCTGTGAGCGACATCGTTAGTTTCATGATGTCCTATGAATCGAAAATGGAGAGACAACGTTATATTCAAGAACATTCGACTTTAAAACACTAGACGCGGCTCCAAAATGTGAAACAAAGTTAGCAATTGAACGTCATGCAAAGAAAAGTTTATACTAGGACAATATTTCTACTTGTTCAAACGGAAATAAAAGAGGCATGCCGGACTTGTGCGATACAGAACTAAAAATAGAAGAACGCTGTGAGCATGTCACCGTTAGAGACACAAATCCGGCAAATTATAGAATCCTTAATAAGGAAGTTGCAAAAGAACCAGCGATGAAGGCGAAACAAAGAGCAAATGTAAATATTTGTAGACTATAAGGTATATTACTTTCCGTATAAACTAGATTAATCAAGTAATCCCATGGATTCATAATCAATCCCATGGGATTCATAATCAATCCCATGGGATTCATAATCAATCCATAGTAATCCCATGGGATTCAAAGATGAATCTCATGGGATTGTCTAATATGATCGACTAATAATTATAGGTATTCACCGGAATCCCATGGGATTTTGTGAATCCCACGGATTTTTGTGAATCCCATGGATTCGCTTAAAATCCCATGGATTCTCGCTTAAAATCCCATTGGATTGTCTAATGGGATTGGCTAATAATTATTGTGTTTTAAAAGGTACCGCGAATACATAAGATGGGTCGGTGTGTAGTTGCGCACATTTTGTACGATCGGTTTCCTATGCCGACACATATTCGTGTTTTCAAGAATCGTGATATTAACTTCATTCCAAAACAATATATTTTGAGGCGCTGGACAAGAGATATCATACCACCCGATTTGAGAAGGAAAAGAAATGATATGGTGAAACAGATGAAGAAATTCAAAGACTTACAAATGAGGCAACGCTTCGTGGATGAATGTTTGTTTCGGTTGAGCAAAGACAAAGTGAAGATGGGTGTTTTTGTAGAAAAGTTAAAGACATTGAAAACAGAAATGGAGGCCGAGGTGCCAAATCCTCCTTCAAGAAATACAGGAGATGTAATTGGTGATCATTTTGCTATTTCTAACCCTGAGAAGAAAATAGTTAACAATCCAACAAAAGCAAGAAATAAAGGGAATATTTCAGAAGCAGAACGAAATGAAAGGCGAAAGAGTGAAAGAGAAAAGCGCTCAAGTTAAAAAAACAAATGAAGCCTTGTGGACATTGTGGAGAGAAGACGAACTTGCATACGAAAACAACTTGTCCGATGAACCCAAAGGCAAGGCGAAACTAATCGATGTTTGAAAAAATTAATTTACTTATTTTTTGTTAGTTCTTTTTATTGTTTTCTTTTATTGTTTTCTTGAATATATAGATTGAATATTCAAATTATATTCTGTTTAATTCACATATTTGTTATTTATATTCTGTTTAAAAACTTACTCGTAACATAGGGGAGAGATAATCTGAATGGATCACAATGAATCCCATTAGATTCACTTAGAAATCCCATGGGATTCACAATAAATCCCATGGGATTCACAATAAATCCTATACTTACATTCTATTTAAAAAATTGTATGCATAATGCATGGATTCACAATGAATCCCATGGATTCACAATGAATCCAATGGGATTCTCAGATAATTCACATAAAAGATAAACAACAGCTTAACATTTTAAAACCCATCATAAACTCTCAACTGTTGTAACATTCTCAAAATGATCTACCATCTACCATCAATGCACATGTTTTCAAAAGAACATTCTCAAACCGATCTAACATCAATTAACATGTTTTCTAACATTCTACAATCAATCGATCAACTATTGATAGCTTCAACTGGATCAACGGCTAACTTTTCGCCTTTTTCTCGAATCACTTCGCTTTTCCCTATTCTTAATAGCTTCAACAATTATGTTCACCTTTTCTAGACGAGGAAGTTTATCAAACTCTTTTGCTAGATCAATAAGCTTACCAAAGATGTATATTAATCTCATGTAACAAGATTTTGGTAGCAAACTTAAATCTCAATCGCCTCAACATATCACCTCACCAACTTGTAACCATCCATTTCACACAGCCCAAACTCGGAAAACAAATTTCACATCCCATTTTGTAGCAGTGTTCACTATGGTAATATTCCATATGTAGCATTGTGAAAATACCACAATCACTAAATTTTTCTTGGTTCTCCATTTTAGCTTTGGGATTCTTGGTTTAGCTTTAAGAATGTTAGCATGCTTTTTGTGACCATAGAGCTTCAAATGTCGGAAAACAACTTTTCTACAAAATTATTAAAAAAAAATATCATAAATTACTAGAATTCTAGGAAAATGTCAATAGCGATTCAAATGGAATTATGTATTAATCCCATGGGATTATGTTTAAATCATAAAGTATTCATTAAAGAATCCCATGGGATTCATACGTATACAGAATCCCATGGGATTTCTAATGAATCCCATGGGATTTCTAATGAATCTCTTTAAAAACAGAAAAGTAAATGCTTACAAGTACTAAGTTGAAAAAAAAATACTTACTAGTAGTTCACATGTTTTTATATTTCAATCATAAGTTGCTCCCGAATCATCAAGTATCTAGTATTGTTATCGATATTATTCGTAAGGTCGATCACGACGACGTAAAAGTGGCCACCATTGCAAATTGAAAAAGCCTGCTTTAACAAAACAAAAATAATAAAACGAATCCAAAGTAAAACACAAACATCAATTTATAAAAAAAAAAAAAAAAAAAACCAAGTCAATGCTGTTGAGAGCCAAGCCAAGAACATTATCTCAAACCGAGCTAAAATTTCATCTTCAAAATCTTAAATTTATTGTCCTCGACGCCAACGCTCCATCAAACATAGATTTTACCAGATATGCAATTTAAAAGATCATGTTATGATTTGTATTGCTTTGGGGTGTTTGGTAAGTCGATAAGATGATAAGCACTTTATTAAACAAATAAGAAATTTACTAAAGCAAATCAAAATAAATACTTACAATACATCCCGTTGGAAAAAGTGCCGTGATGGAGAACCATGTTCTTTAAATCTCTTCATAGTTTAAAATAGCACTCCAACAATAACAACATTTGAATCAATCCACAAACCGGTGCTAACGCTTCCATTTGCAAACGAATGGAAAACACCGTGAACTCCGGAGATTCGTAATCGATTCAAAATGTTCTCACTATATGAGTAAACAAGAAAAAGAAAAACATCTTCGTAATCGCTTGAGTTTGTATGAATCCCATGGATTCAAGATCAATCCCATGAGATTCAATATAGAATCCCATGGATTCTCGCATGTAATCTCATGGGATTCTCGTACAACTTGTCGCCTTGCATTGCAAAACAAACTATTTCCTAGAATAAACTCCGCCTTTGTGATTTTGGATACAACCTTTGTCTTCTTATTCATATACGGAGATAACAAGTACGAAGAAGGTTTCACCTCACGCTTTCACCTCGAGTAGCGATTCTTTCAGAGTCATTGATCCCATCATTGATCCTGACCTCCGCTGAGCGATTCTTGTCAATACAATAAAAGATTTAATTAAAAGAAACAAAATTTTCGTAAAAAGAAAGAGATTCAAGAATATTACATATTCGTGCTCGCAGACTATACACATGATAATCTCATCAACATTATCTAAGTTATTTTCATCCATTCGTTAACCCTCCTGTGCACGTGATCTCGTGCTCATCCTCATCCTTCTCACCTCATCAACTTCCTTCTCACCTCATCCTCTTAGCATCAACTTCCTTCTCACCTCAACAACTTCCTTCTCAGCCTCATCAACTTCCTTCTCATCCTCATCCTCTTTTTTATCAGATTCATCATTCTCAACCTCATCAACTTCCTTCTCAGCCTCATCCTTCTCAACCAAATCTTCATCTTGTTTCTCGGCCTCATGGGCCAAATCTTCTAAAGTTACATTCTTCCCATTCTTATCATCGTCATCATCATCCTCCTCATCATCATCATCATCATCCTTCCCACTACCATCAGCATCATCATCCTCTTCATCATCGCCATCCTCTTCATCATCCTTCCCATTACCATCAAGATCATCATCCTTATCATCGCCATCCTTCCTTCATTGACGCCCTCAATTAATAGCTTCGTTGTTTGAAAATATTAGCATACTTTTTATATAGCTCCTCCAACTTTGCATAACCGGGTAATCGACATTGCTTTTGTGAAATAATCTTCTATAACAACTCTTTCATCACAAATCAACTCTAATTTTTTTCAATTTTATTAAACAAGTCCCAAATAAGAAACATTGTAATAGTCATAATAAAGCTCAATGCAATGAATCCTATGGGATTTCATTTCTAATCGACTGCATGAATCCCATGGGATTCTCCGTGTTGTAAACAAGAAAAAAACATCATTTCGTAAAAACATTGAGTTTAGATGAATCCCATGGATTCATTATGATCCATGGATTCACTTCAAATCTCATGGATTCATAATGAATTCAATAATATTTAAAGTGAATCCCATGGGATTCAGACAATCCCATGGGATTCACATATAAATCCCATGGGATTCTCAGATTCAATCCCACGGATTCACACTCGATATCATTTAAAACAATAAATGTAAAACAAATAACAAAATTTTAAAAGGAACCCTCGTAATCTTCCGAATCGCCACAAATAAACCCTTCACCTCTTCAACCTCGTGATTCACCATTCTCGTTGAAGTGGTAGCAAACCAAAACATTCTTCTTTAAGTTCTAGATCCCGCTGGGACATTAAGTATGAAGACCAACTTTTGATTGCAGGACGTGTCCGGACAACAGGAATCTTTTCATGCTTTGTGGAATCCAGATACAAAAGCTGAAAAACAAAAAAAGTGTAAAAGAAGGTTATAACAAATCTGTCACACAAACACATTTAATAATCAAAAAAATGGAGTTCAAAACTTAGAAACTTACAACAAGGAAGGTATATGGACCAATATAATGATTAGATGTCGTTGTTGGGACTTTATGGCGTTTAAGGCAGGAAAAAATAAAGTCACACCAATCAATAGCCTTAACATCAGTATCTTCTCGCAATCTTAACACAACATCCAAACATATCTTCCCCTTTAACCCATCAACCTCACCCATCAAGTTTGCAAAAAGGGTACAGAAGTTGACTTTAAAAAGGAAGTCGACTTCCCGAGACTCGATCAATTTATTAGCAATGTCATTAACACGGACATCCTTGAGTTTTTTAGGATGAAACTGACCGATCCAATTCCTCAAAAAGTCATCATTTTCTGATCTAGCATCTAGAGAAAAGAGAGATAGACCACCAAATGGAACACCTAATATCTCATGAATTTTTGAACTAGTTACCTTGATTGACTCGCCATTCTCCAAAACCAACTCACAACTTTCTGCATGAAATCTAGAAACTACATACCTTCCCAACCTTGAAGGAATGTGATCTATGTTACACTTGTGTAACTAACTAAACCGATGTCGCCCAAAACCGCCTCATATCAACCTTAGCCTCACGGATGGCACCAAAAGAGTCAGAGGTGTTGTCCGTGTTTTAAGAATCGGAAACATGGCAACATACTTTTCATGCGCCTCTTCCGCCAACTCCTTACCTTTCTTCTTCGACTTCCTCTTCATCATATTCTTCCTTCTTTACACGCCTTATCATCAACGCCACGCACTCTCCTCTTCTCTTAGCCAAACCCTTTCCTTCAAAACCTTTTGGCATCTTCAATGTCATCACAATCTACGAAAAAAAAGACATTATAAATATGTTGATCACAATGAATCCTATGGGATTCACAATAAATCCCATGGGATTCGTAGAAATCCCATGGATTCACAATGAATCCCATGGATTCACAATAAACTCAAGAACATATAATGTAAAACAAATTTGAAACAGTAGCATAATTGTGGTGCAGGGCATTACCTTTTGCCTGTTCCTTTACATTCTTATCCCCTCGCTCCTTACCAACCGCCTTCTTACCCTTCTTACCCTTTTGCTCCTTCTCTGACACCTCCTTTTGAACAGGTGCCTTCTCCAACACCTTCTCCTTTTGGACTAAAACTGCTTATCAAAACCAAGGAAAACTACTTTATGACTTCTAAAATGCACCACTACTAAATTAGAAGAACTTCGCCTTAAACCGATTCAAACGATAATTAAAAAAATCTCAACATTAAAAACAGATTAAACTATACCTTTTGTTGCTTGACCTTCGCTTTTTTCTCTGCCTTCTAATTCGAGATAAAGACAAAATCCTTTTACGCTTCACTTCATCTTTGACCGAATCGTTCAACCGACTCAGCTTTATCCAACTTAACAATGTAATCTACATGAAAAAGACATGATATAAATATATTGATCAAAATACCATGATACAATCCCATGGGATTGTATGGTATGGAATCCCATGGGATTCATTAGTCGATTAGAATAGCCACAAACTAAAAAAGGAGCATGCAAAACTTGTATGCATAACTCGTGATGGATCACAATGAATCCTATGGATTCAGAGAATCCCATGGATTCACAATGAATCCCATGGAATGCTAGATGTGCAACAATAAACTCAAGTACATATAACAAAAAAAAAATTAAAACAGTAGCATAATCAGAGTGCAGGCATTACCTTTGCCTGCCTTTGCATTCTTATCCCTCGCCCTTACCAACCGCCTTCTACCCTTCTTACCCTTTTGCTCCTTCTCCGACACCTCCTTTTGAACAGGTGACTTCTCCGACACCTTCTCCTTTTGGACTAAAACTGTTTATCAAAACCAAGTAAAACTACTTTATGACTTCTAAAATCCTCTTAATAAATCCCATGAGATAAAAAAATATACCTTTTTTCTGTTTTTTCTGATAGACCTTTAAACTCTTCTGTTTATCTTCAGTATCTTCAGTCTCAACTGGCTTAACCTTAGCCGACTTATCAACAGCCTTCTTATCAACAGCCTTCTTACCCTTAGCCGACTTATCAACCTTAGCCGACTTATCAATGCTTCTTCACCCTTAGCCGACTTATCAACCTTAGCCGACTTATCAATGCCCTTCTACCCTTCTTAGCCTCCGCATCCTTGGCTCCTCGGTCCTTGGCCTTATCCCTCGCTCCTTGGACTCGTGATCCTTCTTCGACATAACCTTATCCGGACCTTCTCCTTTGAACAGTGTGCCTCCGACACCTTCTTAGCCAAGACCTTGTCTTTTCAACCAAAGACTTTCTTTTTCAATGCAAGACTTGTCTTTGTAGCCATGACGCCTCTTTTGCACTTGAAGGATATCGATTTTGTTAACCACTTTACGGGGAAACCGTGACAACACACATAAAAAAAAAAAAAAAAAAAAAAAAAAAAAGTTAGATATACAATAATCGCATTAATTTGCATTTTAATTTCATTTATGTCTCATTTGAAAAGTGCCAATTTAGTTACTCCTCCACTGTAATTATTACCTTCATTTCATACTACTAAACAAGTCGGTTTAGTAGCAAAACATACATATACCTAATCGACACGCTAGACTTGTCACGTGTCCTCAATAATATACCTAACTTAATTAGTTTACACGCTAGTTACGTATATTCTACATTACTAATTACACGATTTAGCAAATGCTAGACTTGTCACGTGTCTCAATAAGCATACATATACCTAATCGACACGCTACTTAGCAAGTGCGTATATTCTACATTACTAATTTTTTCTTGAGTCACGCAATCAATTACAATAAGATTCATGTATTTCGTAGTATACATATACACACACATATCAACGCTAATAGCTAACTTAATTACACCGCTTAGCAAGCAACATACATTCTACATTACTAATTAAAGTATCTCGCAATCGCCATGTGAACTCAGACACAATCAAACACGCCTCGCTCAATCATCTACTCAATCAACTTATACTTTTCCTTACAACTTAGGTAGTCCCATACACATATATACCAAGCATGTACGCTCGACATTACTCACAAGCTACTAATCACACATATTTAGCAAACGAAGTGTCTTAATATGCATACACCATACATATACCTAGTCGACACGCTTACTAAGCAATAGCTTATATTCTACATTACTAAACGTGAGAGTCTTAATAAGCATACATATACCTAATCGATTAGGCCACTCAAGAAGAGCTTATATTCTACATTACTCGCAAGCTACTAATTACATGTATTTAGCAACGAAAACTAGTCGCGTGTCTCAATAAGCATACATATATTTACCAAATACCACTAATCGGTGCTAGTTTCGCCAAACATAGCATTAAATTCATAACACCCTCGCTTAGCGCTCTCCTCATAAACTCTAAAATAAGCAATCTAATCACAAATTTCAACACAACTCTTCAATCACAAATTTCACCACAACTCTTCAATCACAAATTAAGCTCTAAAATAAGCAATATAATCGATTCCTATAACACAAACTTTAAGCCATCACAAATTTCAACCACAACTATTCAATCAAAAATAAGCAATCGATGTTAATTAATCAAAAATAATTAAAAATGAATTTCCAAGCTTACTTTCATTAGAAACGTTAGATGAAGCAACTTTTGCCATCGAATCACTTTTAGATAGCGCAATCTCTTCTCGAATATCCATTTTAATAGAATACGATGGTTGCATGCGGTGGTTTTGGGGGTGGTTTGGGGCGGTTTATGGTGGTTGGCGGTGGTTGGCGGTGGTTAGGGTTTGAAGTGGTTTGGGATCCAAAAGTCGAGAGGGTGAGAGTGTGAGGAGGTGTGTGTGTTTTCACCAGAAGTATAATGAGAATGTCAAATTACAAAATGACCCTTTAGTATAATTTTAGTTTCAAATGTAGATTAATCTAATCCGTTGGATTCAAATAGATGGATGGTTGAGATCTAACCATTTGTTCTTTAGATAAAACTTGTTCCGTATGGAACTTTTCTCTTTCATAAACTTTATTTACTTGTCAATCCAGGAATATATAATTCATTTATGGCTTTGTTAAATTGTCTTTATCTTTATATACATATTTAAAAAAACATCGTTATCACTTTATAAATATCAAACTGAGCTGTATGCTTTACGAAAAACGCAAAAATACATTAGCACAAAACGACACAAAGTGCTTCGGTGCTTCCTAATAAATTAGAGGCGAAGGTATGGTGAAGAGGCTTCACCTCTTAATTACCGTCACGTCAGCACCACATCATCATAACAAACCTCCACAACTAATCATAACTAACTCTTTCACTCATAACAAACCTCAACCTATTCATTTAGAGCCCGCCACTACAACTTTATTTTTTTATTCAAATTTGCAAATAAACTAAATTCATTTCATTAAAAATAAAAATGCAATACAACATAATAAAAAACATACGAAACGTAAAATAAAGATACGGTAAAAAAACATAATAAAAAACATACGGAATGTAAATTATAACGAAACTAATTATTTAGATTCTGTTGTTGAAATTGTTCCCATTAAAGTTGTTGCCAAACATGTTTGATGAGACATCGTTGAAGCTTTGCGTGTTTATGCTTATCATGTAGTTCTTTGGTTTTTTTTGCTTTGCACCGCAACGCTCAATCCATGTCTGCTGAAAATTTGGTGCTCTGAGAAATATACGCTCCAAGAATGCCTGATATCGCAAATCGTTGATCTTTCAAAATCATGTTATGCAATATGATGCACGAGTACATGATTCTCCGTAACATGCAAACAAGAATGCACGCTACCGGTCAAGGGCAATGATATGCCAACGCCCCGAGGACACCAAAAGCTCATTCGATATCTTTCGAGCACTTTCTTGTTTCGCTTTGAATGCGGCATTTTTGGGTTACTTGCAACTGTAAATGACTTGACAAAGATGCCCACTCCGGTAAATTCCGCTCGACTAGATAATACCCTTGCTTAAATTTACACCAGATACTTCAAACTTAACCTCGTGGCGATGTCATCAGCTGTGTCGTCGAATAACGAAGAATTATTTAAAACCGTAAGATCGTTATTCGCACCGCTACCCCAAAAATGCATGCCAACCATAAATCGTGTGAAGCAACGGCCAAGCATTAAAGTTGGATATTTTTATCACCTCGGAAATTGGCCTTGCCATTCTTTCTGAGAGTTTTCCATTCCTAGTGCATACAATCGATGCTCCCCAACATTCCTGGAAGCTTATGAACAATGTTATGTGCATTGTATAAGTTACGAATGTCATCCTCATCTGATTTTCTTAAAAACTCCTTCACATATAGATGGATTATGTATATAGTAAAAAAAATCTAGGCAATCGCATGCACAGTGTTCACCTATTTGTAAATACTCATCTAATGCATCAGCTATTACCCCGTAAGCCAATTGCCGTAGGGCACATGTGCATTTCATAATCACACTAAAACTCATTACACCCCTACAATCTGGTCAGACTCCAAAGAAATCAAAATCCTTGGGAAGAGGATGATGAGTTTCAATACCTTGTACTATTTGTAAAAATAGTCTACGGCTCATACGAAAGCGACGTCTAAAATTTTCGTCTGTATATTTTGGGTTGTCACCAAAATAGTCGACAAGTAGACGTGTTTCAAGAACTTCACGCTCACGGGAACGATCGACGCCGGCTCAAGGACCGGCTTCTTGTTCTTGCAACGATTGCTCATCCTCAAACTCTTGAATAAACATTTCTAGGTCCGCTATCTCTTCAATGTCACTTTCACCGGAAAAATATGATTCACTTATGTCTATATATGTAGATTTTATAGTGTGTAAAAGTGTGTTTATGTTGATTGAAATGGTTTAGTATTTATAGGTGGTATAAAGTTTTTTTTAAAGGTAAAATTATCCGTTGTAAAATGGATAGAATTGTGGTGTGTCAGAAATTAAAGCTCGTTGTGGTGACATAGAAGGGCTCTACGGCGAGCTACGACGAGCTCCGCCAGTGTGGCGGCGAGCCAGGGCGAGAAGCCACGTGGGACGGCTTCGAACAACGGCGAGCCCACACCTTCCCCTCTTATCAATGTATATATTCTACTGCTACTTGTCTAATTTACTATAGTAAAAAGATTAGTGTTACAACCACTCAAGATCCACAAAAAGAAATCCACACAAGAGATGTGTCATGTGTTGATTGGTGTGTTTAAATATATTTTCTCTCTCTTCTCTTTTCTACACCAATCAACACATGGCACATCTCTTGCGTGATTTTTTTTATCGGATTTTGTGTGGTTGTAGTACTACTCCAGTAAAAATAAGTTATAAATGTTGTTCACATATGTGTAGTTGACTAAGTGGAAAGAAGACTTTTTAGGTAGAGTTTATATTACGTTATTTGACCGGCTTATATGTTTATTGAACTTTTGAAGAGCTTATAAGCCCGAAACTGGAAAAACTCATAAGCCCTAGCCGATAAGCTTATAAGCCCAAAAAATTAAGACTAGTAGTTTTTAAAAAACAAGGCGGTCAGATAAGCTTAAACATCGCTTCCTGATTCTGTGTTCTTGCATTGTAATTCTCATTTTTTGTTATGTTTCATTTCAACCAATTCTACTTATTTGCCCGAAAAGAAATCCTAAGTCGTTTCCTCATTATCATAGGTAGTTAATTTTGGATCATGTACAAATTTTTTACAAATTTCTATCTCCTATCCGTAATCTTAAATCCTAAATCTCCAACCTTTTGAAGTTTAAACTTTTTGCAGCTTGATTTGTATTTTTAAACCACTAGCATCCCATAAAGTCAATTTTCTTATTGTTAATAGTAGTTGATGAGAATCTGCATATCATATTAATGATGTTCCTATTACAAATTTAGATTACGATGTGTTTGATGTTTCGTTGTTTAGAGGATCTGGTACCATAGCGAAAGCGCTCGCCGAAACACACGTGGCACAGTTTTGGTGCTACCGAAGGCTAGCCATGACACAACAAAGGCCCCCCCAAAACACCTTTCGGCGGTTCCTCGACACACATACGACAAAAGCAACGACGGGTTTTTTTACTTCGTTTCTCAATACCATTAACCCACAACAACACTAGTTGTCCTCAAACCCATCAACCCCATCGTCACAAAACTCAATTTCTTTCTCGCAACTGTTTCCTTCGTATGGTACGCAATATAATATGAACCAAATGACACCCAAACAAACTTATCAATAACAACTTTCGTAATTCAATAACCAATTCCAAAATTTCCAACACACAACAATCACAACAACAATTATTTGAATCACAACAAACACAACCTACAATTCAAAGTAGCACAATCACTACCAAAAGAAATCCGTGAATAACGACGTAGAGTATTTCGGCCAGGTCATAGTCGTTGCTATCACATGGTTCCCGCTTTTCGACTTTGGACATCCGATATTCGCTTCCGTTAGACCCTTTTCCCGAGCAGCTGTCCACTTTCCGTGATCGATCTCTTTCGGTTCCTAGCCTTCTGAATCCTGGTCTTACCGGCTGTGATTGGGAGTCTTTGTGGTCGCTTCTCCCTATTCTTTCAAGAATATGGCGGATCGGTCGCTCAGTGGTCTTGGAGTACACGAAATACTTTCTCCTTTGTCTCCAAGCCGGTGGAACACACTCTTGCACAACCTTTTGAACACCGTTTCCCTTCCGTCTTCTTTCCTTTTGGGTGACCTAGACCGGGTGCGTCTTCGGCCGCTACCACTTTGTGTGTTCCGTCTCTTCATCGACCGAGCCGCCCGCACTTTCTCCTTCCCTCGTGTTTCGATTCGTGATGATGCGGGGCTTCACGGTGATCCGTCTGGATTTTTACCGCTTTGGCTTTTTCTTCCCGCTTCGAACTTTCTCGTCATAATAGGCGTGATCCGGTCAAGTACTTATCACAATACTCCGAGGGTCAGGTTTCGACGCAGCCCTCAAGATCCGCTGAGATCGTGGTGGTTCTTTCCACTATACTCCGCAATGTGGACACAAAGGCGGGAGTTGGTCTAAACCGAGTGCTCATGGTGAGTATTTTTTGGAACGCAGTTATGTAATGGGCACGGATGGCGCCAACTTGTTAGTGCAAAAAGTGTGACGGGTCGTAATGGGTATGAGTACAGCTTGTCGGACTGGGCCAACAAGCTTCTAAGGGGCTGATCTTGTACTAATCCAAGTAGTTTGATTGTTTCCCTTGCACAAGAAGAGTAAACCGTTAGCCTTACCGTAGGGACGGACCCACAATTAGACTCCGCGCGAGAGTAAGTACACGCTCGGGAGAAAAGTAAAAGTATGCGTGTAATTACGAGAGAAAGTTGTACCTTGTATGGGAATTAGAGCCCTTTATAAGCGCGGCTTACGCCTAGGGTTTCTAGATACCGCATAGTGATTAGTCGCCGGAGGACGGACCCTTGTCGAACAAGGTTCCGTGTCAATCGCGGACGCGGACACATGATACCTTCAGCTGCTGATGGCTCAGCATGCCTTGCATCATGCGTACGTCTTTAGGTCTGTACTATAGCCAATTTCGCCATTAGGCTTACTGTTGGTCCAGAGTTCATAGTTATTTTATCGTTATTGGGCCTGGGCCCAATATGTGTGTAGTATGTATTAGGCCCAATGGGCCTGTTATACATACTATACGTCATCAATAGTGATTTTGGCTTAGATGACAAGATTGGGGATGATAATGTTCTTGGTTTCATTAGCTTGGGATCAAGGTAAGTAAACTGGTTATTATATGATATAATGATTTTACACATTATATGTTATATGATTTTGTTATGCTAAGGAATTGGGTAATTGTATATATGTGCTTATGTAAAGTGTGTTTGAGACTAGTTTGGCTTAACTAGTCATAGAAGTTAGGCGAGATGGACTAGGCTAAGGTATGTTGATGCTTGACCTATAGGAAATGTATTGTTTAAGTGATTTAAGGTATTTATTAACGTTTAATGATGTATTGGACAATTGAGTTATGAGGTGTAATGTTTGAATGATTATGATATCATGTTCTAATCGTTTTACTTACTAAGCTTTATGCTTACAGTTTAAGATGTTAATGTTTTGTAGGTCTATATGTAATGATGATGGTAAGCATTTGAATATGGCTTAAGGATCGCTAGTGCGGAAGTTAGAAGCTTGGGAAGAAGTATGAGCTTATGTAGATACCGAGCTCAAAGTCAAAGTTGAACCCAGATGGTCTTTTAATGGTTTAAATGTGTTGTCGAGTGTCAATGTCTATGTTATAGCTTGTTTAAGTATTGTGGTTGTCAAGGTTAAGTGTGTCAAGTCAATTGCTATAGTTTTAAGTTATAGAGTATGTAAACGTGTCAAAGCGGGTGTTTGGAATAACACCTGTCACGTTGTAAAACACGTTTACGTGGGTCGTTATGACCAAGTTTATGCATATATTCGATGTTTATTATGTCCTAATGATTTCTGGAATTTTTGGCGTCCTTCCGAGTAATAGAAGTTATTTTCCGAAAAAATGGGTCAAAAGTGCATAAAATGGACATGCAGAAACATGGGTGTTTGGGACAAGGTCCTTTTTAACCCTTTTTTGGTCAAACGGGTCAAGAATTTTAGAAAACCAATTTATATAGTTAATTGTTTGTAAAGTGATTAAAATAGTTGGAGAACTAGTGAAGAACTAGTAGGAGAACTAGTTGGAGAACTAGTTGAAGAACTAGTTGGAGTCAGTTTTCGAGAAATCATATCATTAAAACGGTAAGTCGTCACAGGTCCCGCCACAAGGCATTTTGAAGGTAATTGAGTCTAGTTTCATTTAAAAATACTTTCAAGGGTCAGTTTGTTACAATATCATATTAGTTTAACGATTTGTAACAGTGGGTCAATTTTAAGTCAAGTCATTTTCGCGTTAAAATTTTTAATATTAGATTATTTTAATTTGTGATCGTTCACGGGGTGTAACACAAACCACCCTTAGGAGGTGAAGTCACAATATCCCATAGTGGGTTTCTTATCTAATATAAAAAATGGACGCCTAGTATTGATCCCTTGATATGTAAAGTGTTTGATATGTAAATGAACTTAAATTAAACACATTGACTTAAAACTTAAAAAATGAGTAATGTTTATACTAAAATACTTATTTTTGTAAAAGGCAACACAATCTATTACATATTTAAATACTTAATTACAATTTAAATCGCATTAACTTTCTTCATTCTCACTTACTCCACAACCATATATCATAAAAATATGGCACTAAAAAATTAACGTTCCTGTACACTATCGCCACTATGCATGAGTAATTGTCTAGTGTTCATTAAATTACTTTTGTATAAAGTGTTATTTTAAACAAATTAAAACAAAACTGCTATAAATTATTTGTATTTTCAATACAAAAGTAATAATGCAAAAGTAACAAATAATCTCTACTACTTATAATGCATCCATATACATTTTCTAAACTTAAAATGTTTGAATCTGAGTAATGTATTTTGGATGAAAATTGATATTATTTCACATCTGATTATGATTACACCAAGTGCATTCTTGTTTGTATATGTAATTTCATAAATCACAGACACGTATCAAAAGACGCTTGTAGATTACAACCCATTTTAAATGCTTGAAGGCCCCACTGACCCAAAGTGATTTAAAAAAATTCTTCTTTATCGATCGTGATCGGTAATGGTTGATTGCCGCCAATACCCTAAATGCTTAAATGACAAGTTTCACTACTTAATTTTTCGTTTCAAAACAAATTTAAGTCACAAGGTGACTTTATCAGTACCAATCGTTACTACTTTTAAAATGTCAATTTTAAAAATGACAAGTTTTTAATATTGGCTAAACTCTACGTGTTTATCATTAGAAAATAAAATAAAAATAAAAGATACTTCTCTATCAATATCAATTTAAACTGTTGCGCTTATAAATATTGAATGATATTTTTTAAAACTTAAAAGTTTAAAATTGAGTAATGTTAGTGGATTATTATACTATTATTAAAATAGTAACATTAACTACAATTAAATTAATATTTTAAATATTGTTTAAAGTTTAAACTTTTATCATATTTTGTTTCTAACTCATGAACTTTTTTCGTAATTATTACAAATTGAACCTGTAAATTTTGCATCAAAAGTTAAACCAGAATCATAATTTCACAATATAATAAATTGTTGCTATACACTGTCGCTTTATGCGATTATTCGTATATTGTAACGTATACAAACCAATAATTTTTCAAAAATCCATAATGTAAACAACTTGCGTGTACGAAGTTTAACAACTAGTTTATTTTAGCTAAACATGATTACTTATCTTCTTGTCAATTCAAGAATATTATTTTATTCTATAGGTTTGTTATCTTGGCTCTATCTTTATATATATAAAATAAAAATCATCTTTATCAATGTCAATAGAGTTGTTAGATGCTTTACGAAAAACACAAAACAAATTAGCACTAACATGATTTTCAAAATCTTTAAGGCCCGTTTGGTTGGGTGTATGAATATGAGTCTATAACTTTGAAAGTCATTAATGTTGTTTGGTTGGTTATGAGGCTCACCATAATAGATTAAGGATACCAAAATGTGAAGATTTCCTCATATCTTATGTGTATGGATGGTTTCATCATAGTCTTCATTACCGTTCCACCATATACCAATACCCATACTCAGTGTGCTTCATAGCAACAAATCAAACGCACCCTTAATTTACTTGTCAATTCAAGAATATTATTTATTTTATGAGTTTGTTAATTAGCTTGTCCAATATCAATTGAGCTGTTAGATGCTTTACGAAAAACACAATAATAAATTAGCACAACACGACACATGTGCATCTTAATCAATTATCAATGTATATATTCTATTGCTACTTGTCTGATTTATTAGTCATTGATTATACAAGTTGTTCACATGCGTGTATTTGACTAAGTGAAAGAAGACTTTTTAGGTGGTGTTTGTTTAACGTTATTTGGCCGGCTTATAAGTTTATTGAACTTTTGAAAAGCCTGTAAGCTTGAATTTTGGAACAACTCATAACCTCTAGTTAATAAGCTTATAAGCCCAAAATTAAGGTTAGTAGTTTGTGAAAAACAAAGCGGTCAGATAAGCTTAAACATCGCTTCCTGATTCTGTGTTCTTGCATTGTAGTTCTCAATTTTTGTTATGTTTCATTTCAACCAATTCTACTTATTTGCCCGAAAAGAAATCCTAGGTCGTTTCCTCATTATCATACGTAGTTAATTTTGGATCATGTACAAAGTTTTTACAAATTTCTATCTCCTATCCCTTAATCTTAAATCCTAAATCTCCAACCTTTTGAAGTTTAAACTTTTTGCAGTTTGTATTTTTAAACCACTAGCATCCCATAAAGTCAATTTTATTATTGTTAGTAGCAGTTAATGAGAACGGGCATATCATATTAATGATGTTCCCATTACAAATTTAAATTATGATGTGTTTGATGTTTTGTTATTTAGAGGATCTGGTACCATAGCGAAAACGCTCGCCGAAACACACGTGGCATGGTTTTGGCGCTGCCGAAGGCTAGCCACGAGACCACAAACGCCCGCCAAAACGCCTTTTGGCTGTTCCTCGACACACATACGACAAAAGCACCGACGGGTTTTTACTTCGTTTCTCAATACTATTAACCCACAACAACACTTGGTGTCCTCAAACCCGTCAACCCCATCGTCACAAAACTCAATTTCTTTCTCGCAACTATTTCCTCCGTATGGTACGCAATATAATATGAACCAAATGACACCCAAACAAATTAATCAACAACAACTTTCGTAATTCAACAACCAATTCCAAAATTTTCAACACCAACAAAATGCGCCGCAATTCTTTCAAACACAACAATCACAACAATCACAACAACAATTATTTGAATCACAACAAACACAACCTACAATTCAAAGTACCACAACTACCACCAAAAGAAAGCCGTGAACAACGACATAGAGGAAAACGACCCTCCAAACTTTTAAAAAAGCCAACCGCACCATGGTGAATTTGGACGCGGACGAGGAGGAACGGACACGAACGGTGAGTCGTTGGACACGCGATGAAGAAACATTGCTCCGAGACTTGGATTGAAGTTTCCTAGAAGGCCGAGATTAGAAATGACCGATCTGAGGACTTATTTTAGTGGCAGATTACGGAGCTACAAAAGGTGTTCCTCGTACCAAGAATATGATCACGGAGAAATGAACTAGGATTAACGGTGATTGCCAAAATTTCAACAGTATTTACAAACATTTATAACGTAAAAGCGATGAAAATGAAGCTGATCATATTGAACGCGCAAAGATTGTATTTAGTGACAACACCGACAAGGGAAGAAAGTTTATTTTGGTTCACGCGTGGAACGTGTTGAAAAAAATACCCCAAATGAGACACAACGGAGCCGAATGATATGGCTAATCTCGCCGAACTATTCGGCCGTGATGCGAGACATCGTCCCTCCGGCAAACCTCAACCCCAAAGAAAAGCCAAATCGCTGGGGACATCGGGCGTCGGGGGAGTCAATTGGAGTCTTTAACGAAACTGTTATCTTCTGATTATTGACTCAAAGTTGAAGCAACCGCATCTTGCGTACGAGGCGAAGAAATTGAAAAACTGGGGATATTGGAGTGTGTAGAGTTTGATTTTCTCATGAATGATTCCGAACACTTGCCGGAACGCAAAGCCGCCCTCATCTGAAGGAAACAAGAGGAAATAATGGCAAAATATTCTCAAAACTGACAAGGCAATTATGTATTTCTTAAATTTCGTATGTTTTTAATGTGTCGTATGTTTTTATTTTTTGTTACATTTTTTTTCGTATTATATGATTGTTTCGTATTGTAATTTTATTTTAATGAAATAAATTTAGTTTGTGGGGTGGGTGGGCCCCAGAGGACTAAGTTGAAGTTAATTATGAATGAAGAGGTATTTTGAAAGACGAGTGTTGAAAAAATGTGGTATCCAGTGAGGCTCGTATGACTAAAAAAATTGGAGCCATGGTACATAGAGCTCTTATTTTCAAACTTCGAATTGTTTAACGAAAAGAAAATTGCCCATATGCTAGATACAATTTGTGTACTGTTAATGATTAAAAGCATGGTTTTAAAAAGCGTGTCATGGCGGCGCAAAGACACCGCAAATGCGAGAGGCGTGACCTCTACGCCATGCAATAAAGCACTTCTTTTTCGAATTCAACTACGATGAAAATGTTTTTTTAAAATAAAATTAAGAAACTACGTTTAAAAATAGTTTAATAACTTAGTTTCTTGTTTATAACACTTTTCAGAACCTCGATATATATAAAATATGATATATAATATATAATACTCCTCCGTCCTATTTTTATCAGTCTCATTCGATTGACCAAGATTTCTTTCAATTTCGACCATTAATATATTTATTTGTGTTATATAAGATTGATGAAAATTACACCAAACGAAAAACATTTAAAAGCCAATAAATTCATATATTTTTATCAAGATTATATAACACAAACAAAATAATTATACATTGAAGTTGAAGAAAAAACTAAGAAAATCAATAAGGACGATAATTTTAAAACGGAGAAAGTATATAAATTTATATACATTAACATACTTTTTACCGTTTTAAGTCACGCCTTTAATATTATCACGCCTTAAATAATATTAAGGCTTCATCAAAGGTCGTAATGCGTAATACTTGACTATGCCGTATAGCACGCCTCAGGTTATCTAAATACTTGATGAAAAGTCAATAGTCTATTAGTAATATTAATTAATCAATTTTTTGAACAGATATTATCGCTATTTAATATTGCAACGGCCAGATCCATCCATCCATTCGTCTTCTTTTGCAAAACACATCTACTCACACTCGTTGACTATACTACCACCACACCACCACTCATTCGCCACCTCCTTTTGCAACCCAAACAACCTTTTCTTTTCACCTTATTCCTTGATAAACAGATAGATCGATCATGTCTTCACCCAATCACGATGATCTTGTTCACTTAAAAATCCCCCTTGAAAGTATACTTCCCGCCACCAACAACTTTGATGAAGAAAATATTATTGGAGAAAGTGGATTTGAAAAGAGATACCGGGGACAGCTTTTGTGGTCCGGTGAGTTGATTCAAATAACTGCTCGGAGGTTAAATAAAGAAAGGAAGGATAGGGATGAACTGTTTTGGACAGAGGTTTCGACACTTTCTAGTCTCAAGCACAAGAATCTGGTTTCATTAGTTGGGTTTTGTGATGAAAATGATGAGAAAATCATCATTAACAAGCATGAGAACAGGAGATTGCTCCAAGATTATCTAAGCGACCCAATGTTGACATGGGTGCGAAGATTGGAGATATCTGTTGGTCTTGCGCGTGCATTGAGCTACATTCATCATGATGAGCCACGCGATTTCAGCGTAATACATCGGAACATTAACAGTGCCACAGTTCTATTAAATGATGAATGGGAACCCAAGTTATCTAGTTTTGAACATTCCATGAAGATTCAAGTATCTCAAAGGTACCATTCTTTCCATAATGAAACACTTCAGTATACCGATGGGTATGGAGACCCATCATATATTGATACTAAAAGTGTGAACCACAAGTCAGATATATATTCTTTTGGGATCGTATTGTTTCAACTATTGTCTGGTAGGGAAGCAGTAAGTGACGATCAAGATAATAAATATTTGGGTCCGGTGGCTATTTTCCATTATAGAAAGAAAATACTAAATGATATAGTTGATCCGAATCTGTGGAAGCAAATGGATCCGCAATCATTCAACGCTTTCACAGAAACAGCATATGGCTGCCTGAATGAAGAACTATCTCAACGGCCAAATATCGATGAGATTGTCATAAGACTTCAGAAAGCTTTGAGTCTTCAACTGGAACGTGTAAGAGTTTATTTATTTATTTATTTATTTATTTTCACTCTTTCATCTTTATATCATAACATAAAATGTAAAAACTAGTATTATCTTTACTACATAAAATGTAAAAAAGTCAAAAGTGAAAGTGAAAACTTGAAACTTGAATGCCGAAAGTTAATTTCTTTACTACATAAAATGGAAAAAAGGTCAAAAGTGAAACTGAAAACTTGAAACTTGAATGTTGAAAGTCAGTTGTTGAATATATTTTTAATGCATAGTTTAGGGTTTTACGTAATGAAAAGACTATCCAAGCATCGGGGTTTTAGTTGTGTATTAATAGTTGCAATAAAGTGTACTTTTGTAAATATTACTTTTGCCGGGAACATGTCTCTGGGGAAAGTTTTGGCGAGAATAATTAACATGCTTTTGACTTTAGTCAAATTTTGGAAAAAGTGAAATACACTTTCGGCAGGGACAAGTCCTCGGAGAAAGGTGGCGTTGAATTTTGACTAGCCGGTCAAACTTTGTTAAAAATGCAACTGCCGCCGAAAGTTTTCGTTGAATTTTTCCTACCCGGTCAGCGTATTCATGTGTCATGTCAGATTTTATTTTGTCGTTTAGTGACTTTCGCCGGAGACACAGCATATACGGCGAAAGTCTCCTCGCCCGTCCATCCGATTGTTGTAATGAGATGCCCTATACTTGTTAACCTACTTATTAGTGTATCAAACTGCTTACGGTTTTAGGCCATAAGTGACAAACTTATTTTTCTAAAAGTTCTGATACGCTACTATAAAAAGTCTCGTTAAATGTTACAAGTTTTATTTTAAAATAGTGAGTAGTCATGTAAAACTAATGACACATGTCAAATTTTATAGTATGAGAAGTTAACAAAACGTGTTTTGAATATTTTTTGAAAGTTTTAATTTTTAATGGAACATTTTGTCACACTAAAACATGTATGGCATAAACTCAGTTACTTATTATTTTTCTTTTTCCGGTCTTTTCACCCGATTAATAATGGGAATTTTGTAACTCTTGTGGTAGCTGGTCAGTCGATATAGTTTTTAAAAGAGAGCAAAAGTCATGTGTGGAGTTTGGAACAAAGAATTTTATTTTAGCGTACAAGAGAAGATACATTTTTTTTTAAAACTACGTGCTCATTATACACGAAAAAATATTGTTCAAAACCAGAGAAAAAGGATAAAGAAAGAGTTATGATTAGATTCTAAAACGTGGTAATTACATAGGGCTTGTTTGGTGCGCAACTTTTTTAAAGCTGTAAATATTTTGTTACAAAAATAATTTCTTTCAAAACTAATAGCTCTGTTTGGATGCATCAACTTAAAGCTTTTATTTTAAACAAATAGCTCCAAAATGAAAAGCTGATTCATGAAGCTTTTAAAATATTTGAGAGCTGTTAAAACATAAAATTATTGTTAATAGCTTATAATTACAGTTAACTAATTTGCCAAACACTTCATTGAAAAAGAAAAAAAATACATTTTGTAGCTCATGTTTATAGTTTTGCCATTTAGAGTTTATAGCTTATAGCATACATCTTACAGCTAATTTTGCCAAACATAAAGTTTTTTTTTACACATGAATAGATTCTGAGAAACTTTGTTTCATGTTTACAACTCTTCATGTGAAAAAATAATGATTAGAATTCTAAGGAACATACCACATGAGTAATTGACCTGACTAAAGTGTTTCATCCTGTCAATCTACGCATTTGATAGGGACCGCTGAGCTTCATATCCGCAGTCGTTGAATCCCATTTCACCAAAAATATAAAAAGAGTAGACGCAAAATATAAAAAGACTAGCGGTGTGACCCGCAAGTCAAATTCGTTTCGTGTTGAATTATCCGCAGCCATGAGCGGAAGGAGTGCAGTTCTTCCAAATCAAAAGTTAGGAGGAGGGTTATCAAGTCAACTGAAAACATCTCATTTGGATCGTCCATTTACACATCAGGTTGTCAAAAGATTTGATATGGCGTCGAGACTGCGATCGATATGTGAAAATCCGGTAAGCTAATAAACTAGCTTGCGTATCAACTTTATGTGCTAATTATCAACTCACTTCCTAGTCTTTTGCAAATTTCTTATAGGAACTTCCAATGAATGCAGTTGGCGGTACATCATCCAATTACAATCACCCAACGGTAATTAATTTCTTTATAGTTTTAGTTTGGGGCTGGTCATCCTAATTAACAAAAGAAAAAGAGTAAATCTTTTGAGTAGTCCATGTGGTTAAGCATGTTTCGCGTCCTTGTTAAAAAGAAATTAGACAAGACATTTCGGATGTCACATTTTCAAACGCTGGCACTATAAAATGATAACCACGGTTAATCCATTAAAAGTTTTTAAATATGGGAATAATTTTATCTTCTTAACATTTACACATTTAAAGCATCTTTAACACTGAGCTACAGGTGGCAAAATAGGTGGGTTGGTTCGGATCACGGGCGTAGATGTGTTTGGGTCTAAACGGATCTGGGTCTAGATGGGTCTTCTAGAAGCATGGGACTAAATGGTTCCGGGTCTAGATGTGTAGGGTCTGGGTCTGGATGGGCTTTGATCGGGTTGAAGATGAAAAAAAGTCAAAAAAAGATGAAAAAAAGTCAAAAAAAGCAAAAAGTGATTTTTTGACCCGCTAGACCCATCTAGCCCCGTTGGTTAATTGTTATATAATTGCACTTTCTATCAAATACAATAACCAAGAGTAACCAACCAGACCCATCTATGATATTTAAATAGACCCAATTAAACCATTCCCTAATAAATATTTACCCAACTAGACTATGTTTAACCAATCACGTCTACATTGAGCAATCATTTTCAAGCATAAAAAACCAAAACTGATATCCAAGAATAAATTTGGGATTTTGAGTTTGTTGCATCACTTTGTAAGCCATGTGATCATTTTATTCTAATGTGTGTATCACAATAACTACAGATTCTGAATCATTTATCTCACCATGTCAGTACATTGTTACTTTTCTTGTATCTTATTAGTTTTTATTGGGTGCAGCATAGCTCCAAAATGTTGCAGGGAAAGAAATTGGAACACTCTTTTGAACACAGCTTGGAACACTTGAAGATTAGCCTTAATGATATCAAGTTGGCAACCGAGAATTTTTCCCAAAAAAATCTCATTGGGTCGGGTGGATATGGTATGGTATACGTGGCACAACTCGAACATTTTGATAGCAGCAAATCATCATCGATAGATGGGGAGAATAAATGTGATCTTCCCAAGAAACGAAGCACTGTAGCAATAAAACAAATCTTCAATCCACAAGGAGAACAAGGGTTCATTGCAGAAATTAAAATGCTGAGTAGCATTAAACATGAGAATATAATCTCTCTTCTTGGTTTTTGTGATGAAGATCGTGATCACATGATCCTTGTCTATGAGCTTGCTTCTAAAGGAAGTCTTGAAGATTATTTAGGATACAGTGATAAATTGACTAATCTTACTTGGATGCAACGTTTGAAAATATGTCTTGATATCGCACATGGTTTGAATTACATTCACAACAACACGGATCAGGACAAACAAAAGATAATACACCGTGACATCAAGAGCGCGAATATTCTATTGGGCGATAACTGGGAGGCAAAGATTTCTGACTTTGGGCTGTCCAAATTCCACCCAGCAGATCAAGACACCGACAATCTCGAAATCTTTGAGATTGCAGGTACAAATATGTATTTGGATCCAGAATATTTGAAGTTAGGGAGATTAAATAAGAAATCAGACATTTACTCTTTTGGAGTTGTGTTATTCGAGATCTTGACTGGGAGGTTGGCCTATGATCGTATTTTCACCGACATCGATGAGATGGGGATTGCACCCATTGCACGGCATCATTTTCAGAAGGGAACACTTATAAAAATTGTTGATCATAAGATTAAGGAAGAAACACATGAACATTTCTTTTCATTAAGTAAAGGACCCAATAAAGAGTCTTTGGACATATTTTCAAAAATAGCCTTTAGATGTCTAGCATGGACTCAAGTCGAACGCCCATCAATAGATGATGTCATCACGGAACTTGAAAAAGCGTTATCTTGTCAGGTAAGTTAATTCTTTAATTATTTACATGCTTAAATTGCATTGTATATTACCGCATCAGCATCATTCTTACACTTTTCGAGTCACTTTCCTTCCCCGACCATGTTATTAACCAACCATAAACTAACTAGATTTTTATAAAACTTTATATATAAAAACATGCAATACAGATTTGAATCTAGACTAAAACAGTTATGGTTCTAAAACCCTTAGAGTGAAACATACAAAAAACTGGATGCAATATAAAAAAGAAAAAAAATTGTAGTGACGACAATAATAATAAAAATTAAGAATTTGAGTATTAAACACGATTTAAACTGAATGAAAATAATATGGGTTATGTGTTATAAACGAAAATAATAATAAAAGTTTATGGTTTCATATACAGTTTTCTTAATTTTTCACTTTCAAGAATATAGGTTTTTCCTTTATATATAGTATAGATATTGATATAAATATAACTAAATACATGAATTATATTGATTACAAAAGTTTTGATTTCACGATTTTTTTAGATAAATGCATATTAGTAAAGTTAAACATCTGGTTTAGAGTTAACTCAAATATAAAATAAAAATGATTTTACCACTCACCCAACCAGGTACAATTGACCTCTAAATTATCTCTTATATGATAAGAGAATATATAGGGCTAATAAACTATTAAAGCACTATACTTGTCAAAAATGACAGTTCTGCATAGCGTACTAAAAAATAACTCTTTTAGACATTAATGTTGACATTTTTGTATTTCTTTTAGACATTAATGTCCACGGTGTATGGGGGAGGTTAAGACGTAGACAACCATACCCCTACCTAAGGTATAGAGGCTGCTTCCGGTTCTACCAAAAGTAGAAAAGGACCTCCGGCCTTGCAAGGGGTGATGATCGAACCCTTGACCTCTGTCTCCAGAGGCAAGGGTGTTAACCACTTGATCCAACCTTGCACTTCTACTACAAACTATAATTTGATGGCACATATTACCCGAAAAATGAGACATTTCCCAATGATGTGGTGGAATTTGGGATAACCAGTTAGAAGCATCAATATTGAACTTTTTCAGATCATTCATTTGGACTTCAAATTGTTGAGTGGTGGTTATTGTTGCACACCTCCATATCAGGTCTTTATATGGTCTACCACACATCTATTTTTCATGTTTTTATGTATGTGTCTAAGGCAACATCTATACTTAGCACACCTCCATAACAAGTCTTTATATGCTCTACCACACATCTCTTTTTAAGATTAGTATAAAAATTAATTGCCATGAAAGTGAAATATGAATAAGATATTACCTTTTGTCTGTCGGTCATAAAAGTGAAATTAGACATTTTTGTCATTTAGATCATCAGCAAGACACTCCAAAAACCATGTCCATGAGTTGGTTGTCTCTGCCTCAACAACATCAAATGCCAGTGGATAGATTCCATTATTTCCGTCAACATCCACAATAGTTAGTATATGTCCTGGGAATGGACCTTTCATAAAAGCACCGCCTAGTTACACCCAACTAGTCCCTCCCAATAGCTTTGAAACCTTCCTTCAACCCCCTAAACATATGTATATCCTCTTGAATACTCTTGTTGTAACATCCGATCAGGTTCAAGTTGAACTTCCATTTTCACAATTGTGTTTGGATTGTTCTTTTTTAGCTCTAATATGTAGTCCCTAAGCATTGTATACTGTTGTCTATAATCACCCCTGAGTTGAGTGCAAGCTTTTGCCTTCTTCCTAAAAGCTTTCATTTTCGAAACACCAACTGATATTTTTTCTACAACTGGTTGCACAGGGATATCAAGGTTTGTATGTTTTGACAAAAAGTTAGTTGTGCAAGCTTTGATCTTTTTTGACTTTATAAGTTCTTACCTCCCATGTTTCTTCACCTTTGAGTTTGGACACATGTAAAACCCATGGACATTCAGTGGGCCCAAGCTTTTTTGGTCTGCCCCTGCCACCACTACTGACTTTACCTTTAGTGGCCCCTACTGGTTTACTTGGACTATAATATTTCTTATTCCCGTCTTTGGTTTGGCTTGGTCCACTAACTCTTTCCATAAGCATGTTTTCATTTGCCCATCCGCTGTTTGAGCTCACCCACCAAGTGTTTGAATTTCGTCAGATGAAAATTTTGGTACAATACCATTACGTTTCGCCCTCACCCTCTTCTTATCATTCGTGATGAGCTTCAACTCCCTTATAGTTTTAATGGAATGTAAATGAATTCTATCTTTTACCTCAATGGATCTCCCAAAAGTTTGGCTAAGATAAAAGTAGTTCTTGTGTAAAATGTTTTCATTAGACTTGTTTTCTTTTCTTAATTATCTCAACTTTCTATTCCTTATACTCTCAACGTCATCTTCAAAATCAGCACCCAACGTGGTATCGAAGTCTTCATTATCCAATACATCGATATGACCTACATGTACCATATCATCCTTTTGTGAATTTTGGTTTTTACTTCCAATCCACCAAATATATGCATCTATATTTAGGTGGTAATTTTTCATATCAACCTCAACTTCATCTACATTGTTTTCCTCGTCTATAATATAGTCATTATCTTGACAAGAATCTTCCTCATCCTCATCGTCATCATTTTCATTTTCACCATGATTACCCTCTACCCCAGTTTCAACAACGTTATCATTTACCTCTATTTCATCAATAGTAATATCTACATCATCATCTATACTAGAATCCTAATTACCACCCACAATAGCATTTACATTACTACCCATACTAAAAGTCTCAATTTCATTAAAGGGGTTAAAGTCTGTGTTACAAACCAAACTAGTATCAACTTGTGGCACAATTACATCCATATGCTCCACATTTTCATCTAAATGATTAGTTTCAACGACATATGGCTCTTTTGGACTTTATTGCACATCTTTCTCCACAATATCAGTTTTAGTGACGAATGGCTCTTGTTCGGTGAACATACGAATGCTCCATATTTTGACAAAGTACGTATATATAAATCATTGCCTGTAGGTTGTAGATCATTAGTCATATCACAACCAAGTATCAAAAACTAGGAAGATATTGTTTTAACATCCTTGTAACCAAGCCATAGCTGAATCCAAATCATGAGCACAAAACTCATCTATATCTATTATATCAACGTAGTCTTCGGAACTATTCACATATCTTCTACGTGAATCTTTAAATATTCCAACATGGTGTAGCTTAATTGATCGAAAACAGAGTATGACTACCTCCTGTAACATTAAAGATGATTGTTCCATCAATTTAATGTTTTAAACATATATTGTTTACAAAAAAAAATGTTTACAACATAATTATACAACATTCATTAAATTAATGAAACAAATTCAGCAATAACTTACCATACCTTGATTAGAGATCATTGGACTCGCCACTTTTTCGAATATTGTACATTGCAAACGACGTCTGTAACTTAGAGTTTGTGTTCTCAATCAGAATTTTGGGTTTTATAATTTTTGCTAGGTTATGGTTAGAATTGTGGGAAACGCATTTAGAAACGAGAGGAAAGAAGTGGATCAGATTTGTGGGTATTTTTAACTTCAAGCATAAAAAAGTAAAGTAAAGTAACGCCCAATGCCGCCTTCCACGGGTTATGGGTACCCAACACCGCTTTCTGTATGGGGAGGTTAAGATGTAGATGCCTTACCCCTACATAAGGTAGAGAGGCTTCGCTTCTACCAGTGTAGAAAGGACCTCCGACCTTTGTAGGGAGTGAGGATCGAACCCACGACCTCTGGTTGAGAGGCGGGGGTTTTCCAACCGATCCAACCTACTTGATTAAAAGTAATGTAACGCCCAATGCCGCCTTCCACGGGTTATGGGTACCCAATACCGCTTTCGGTGTATGGGGAGGTTAAGATGTGAGACGACTTTACCCCTACCTAAGGTAGAGAGTGCTTCGCATTCTACAAAAGGTGAAAGGACCTCCGGCCTTTTGTAGGGAGTGAGGATCGAACCCCTGACCTCTGGGTTGAGTGGCAAGGGGTTTTCCAACTGATCCAACCCTACTTGTTTTTTTAACTTCAAGCGTGTGAGTGATTATACAAATGGGTGGGAAAAATGCGAAATGACGATCGTACCCTTACGTGGAAGGCACGTGAGGGTCACTAGCAGCAAAGTTGAATGGTTTTTTAACAAGTACTAGTTGTGCAAGTAGTTTAAAAAATAGGTATGAGTAGTGTAATAAAAATCGAATGGGGACTATCGGTGAAATTTCAGTGAAACCACATTGACCAATTAAGTAAAGAACTTTAAATGTTGATTAGAAAATAAATGCATACTGTTAGTCCGTATAGTTGTGTAACGAGCTTGAGCCCGATTGTAGATTATTCCCTATGTATCTATATATTCGTATGCTATAAATCAATGAGCAATCAATCAAAATCAATTATATTATTATGTATTGACATGGTATCATCCATACACATCACGATCCTTCCCAAAATTACTAACCCCGCACCCTCCTTTGTACGTACACCCCTAAAACCCTAAAAAGCCTCATTCATCTCGATCCTGTTTTATTTAATTATCTTGTGTTTTATGTGTTAGTGATTTGTGTTTAAGTCACAAATCCACACAGTGCTACGTTACTTGTGCTTTGAAGGTCACAAGTTTTGTTTTCTAGTTTGTGTTACTGTTTCCCACATACCAATTAACATAATACCATACAAACCCTAAAATGCTACACACCTTCATCGTACCCTCCCTTTGACATCATGACTAGATCCGAAACACCCCTAATCCCCCTGTCCGACAAGCTATCCCAAGTCACCCATCATCACCTTATTACTCGAGTTCTGGTTAAGCTTGATCTCGACAATTGGAATTATAGTTCATGGGAGTTCTTTTTTGAACAACTTTGTGACACCGATGATGTCTCCAAATACATCCATGGCCTCCCCAACGCAACTAATTCTAGTAACCGTCCTCTTTTAACACTGGAAGAGCTTAAGGTGGATAAGATCATCCTTTCATGGATCTTTACCACTCTTTCCGAAACTCTTCTACCAAGGTTGGTTGTTGCACGTCCCAAAACCTCTAAGGAAACTTGGGATCTCATCATTGACATCATCAAAGATAACAAACGATTACGGACTAATGCTTTAAAGGCGGAATTACGATACGTCAAACTTGGGGATCAAAGCATGGAGACTTATTTTTGAAAAATAAAGACTCTTGTCACCGTTCTAAAGAGTCTTGACTCTCATGTAAATGAAGAAGATCTTGTGCACTATGCTCTTCAAGGTCTTTCCAACAAGTATGATCAAGTGATTGGCATAATGCATCACAAAGACACTGCGTACGATGCTTATCATCGAAGAGATGAGTCTCAAATCCAAGGCTCTTACACCTTCCATGGACTCATCCTTTCTTACGATTCTTATGGAGTAAATAGGTATAACTCATTGTCCCTCAAACCCTCAAGTCAAATCCTGGAGATCGTGTATTAATTTTGCTAAAGGGGCATGTCGATTTGGTGTGGGATGTAAATTTGTTCATGATGCGTGTGCCAAAAATGTGTCAAATACTCATGACCCTAAACCAACTAATGATACTGAGGAACTTTTGATAAAAGTCTTAGGGCGATTGGGTTTGACTAACACCAATACTACACCACAATTGCCTTCACAAAATCCCAACACCGCTACTCATGTTACTAACCCATCAGTCAACTACACCAATATTGCTCCAAGTCCAACCCACGCACCATCCTTTTACCCTGGCCCATACCACACTCCACAACAGGCCCGCCCAGTTGTAACACTTGGGCTAATACCCGGATTCCCTCGATATCCATTACACCCTACACCACCTTACGCCTATGTAAGCCCAATCCAGCCCACTACGCCCCCTTATCCAGTCCACCCCATACTTGGTAATACCACAACCCATAAACCTTTTGCTCACCCAATCGCACCAAAAGCCCCAACGGTTCAAACCACTACACCCGCACCAACAGACCCACCGGTACAAACTGGGTCTACAACCCTCGGGGAAATAGGACCCGCTACTCCCTCAGGACACGAGACGGTTTTACCTCATGCGTTTACTACCGAAACTCTTCACGATCCCACTACCGGGCATGGATTATGGACAAAGGTGCGAGCTCTACTTCTCTTAGTAAAGTTTTTAATACGTGTATGTATCCTTCCATCACGGTTGGTGATGGACACTCTATACCCGTCACCAACACGGGCCATAGCATTTTGCCAACTCCCTTCAAATCATTGCACTTAAACATTCTCATTACTCCTCATATTGTCAAAAATTTAATTCCAAAAGGTGTATATCATGGAACACTCGACCGGGCGCTTTGGCACCACCATTGTCCACCCACGCGAATAGCTCCTAAGAACTTTCCTAGCCTAGTGAGGCACCAACCTGGAGTGAGCACGAGCCAAGACTCGGACCTCGAGCTCTTATTCCACGTAGTCTTTCCAGCGCCCATAGGTTTTGCGCAGAGCGGGTACCTATGAAGCAAATTTCAAGGATGAGACTTGAACTTGGGTCTATTGACTCAAGCACAAGTGCTTCAACCATTGGACTAATGCTCAATTGGTCTATGTTCGTCAATTTGTTCGTGATAATAATTGCGCTGTTGAATTTGATGCGTTTGATTTTTCTGCAAAGGATTTCATGACTCGACAAATTCTCCTCCGATGTGATAGCACGAGGGATCTTCACCCAATCACGGCTCCGTCTCCCATGCTTTAAAGCTCTCCTAGTCAGTAAACATACGTGGCATCAGCGACTTCGACATCCAGGCTGCGAAGTGCTATGTCGTCTCATCTCAAATAATTTTCTTTCATGTAATAAGGAGAAGCCTCCCGTGCTTTGCCATGCATGCCAACTTGGCAAACACGTTAGACTTCCTTTTGTTAGTTTCGATACTATTGTTCATCAATTCCGAGCATGTATAGTTTTAAATATTATGTATTATTTTTGGATAGTTATTCGCATTTCGCATTTTGTTTGGGTATATTATTTAGTAATAAATCTGATGTGCTAAATCTGATGTGCTGTCTAAAATTCTGTTATTTCGTAGCTATGTTCACACCCGGTTTAAGTGTGAAATCATGTCTCTTCAGTGTGATCATGGCGGTGAATTCGACAACCATAACATCCACAAAATTTTCACCGACAATGGCATACAATTTCGCTTCTCATGCCCTAAAACATCAGAGCAAAACGGAAAGTCTGAACGGATGATTCGCACCATCAACAACCTCATGCGTACCCTATTGTTTCAAGGCAATCTACTACCAACATTTTGGGTTGAAGCCCTAAATATGGCCATTCACTTACTCAATATTCTACCATCAACCGCAATTGCCAATGAAATCCACTACACTCGTCTATTTGGCCAAAACTTGAATTATAGCCTCTTACGCACTTTTGGTTGTCTTTGCTACCCCCACCTTTATCCCAATCATAAACTTGAACCACGAGCCACACCATCCATTTATTTGGGACAAGCTTCCAATCACCGTGGATATCGCTATCTTTAAACACCAACAAAATCATTATATCCTTGATGAAACCGTTTTCCCATATGGCACCTCAAAACCCACAACGACACCCACCTACGATTTTTTAGACGACTCACGTGATATAAACCCTCCATTCATTCCCCCCAACAACCGTTGTACAACCTCCCATGCAAGAACCCACAAATGAACCAACCACACCGATATAAACTCATCCTCCGACTGCCCAGGACTCACTGACACCCACTCCACCAACACCTAATTAAATTGTGAACCAAAACCCTCTAATTATCCCCGACCCCCTCATAATCCAAACCCTATCTCGACTCACTCAATGGTCACACGCTACCGTACCAAGACTAATCATCCCTCGCAGCGACTTAATATGCATGTGTCTTCGATCTCACCATTACCAAAATCCTATCGTGATACGTTTAAATCTAAATTGGCAGAATGCTATGCGTGATGAATACACTGCACTTATTAAAAATGGAACTTGGACTCTTGTTCCACGACCCATGGATACCAACATTATTCGTTGCATGTGGCTTTTTCGCCATGAGTATTTGGCTGATTGCACCCTTAGTAGGTATAAGGCTCATCTAGTGGCAAATGTTAGTAATCAATTAGAGGGGATCGATGTATATGAGACCTTTAGTCCGGTTGTTAAACCACGCACTATTCAAACTATTCTGAGTTTAGCTACCTCTCGACATTGGCCGATTCATCAGCTTGATATCAAGAATGCTTTTTTACTTGGTGATTTATCTAAGATAGTTTATATGCATCAGCCTCCGGGGTTTCTGGATGCGATACATATTGATTATGTATGTTTATTCAAGCGGTCTCTGTATGGGCTCAAGCAGGCCCCTAGAGCTTGGTTTCAGCTCTTTGCATCTTATATCACTCATGTCGGTTTCTCTCATAGTCGTTGTGATTCAACTTTATTCATATACGTACAGGAGACGAACACTGTTTATCTGTTACTATATGTTGATAACATTGTACTCACAACTTCCTCGGAGACTTTGATGCAGTGGATTATTGGTTCCTTACATCATGAGTTTGCTATGACAGATCTGGGTCTACTTAATTACTTTCTGGGTATCTCACACACACGTGATTCCTCACAACTTCCTCTGAGACTTTGATGCAGCGGATTATTGGTTCCTTACATCATGAGTTTGCTATGACAGATCTGGGTCCACTTAATTACTTTCTGGGTATCTCTCACACACGTGATTCCTCAAGGTTGTCTTATCTCAGAGGAAGAATGATGCTGAGGTTTTGGAGAGAGCACATATGGTTAATTGTAATTTAGTTGGACTCCTGTTGACACTGAGTCTAAACTAGGAGATGATGGTGATCCTGTTTCTGATCCCACTTAATATCTGAGCCTTGCGGGATCTTTTCAGTATCTCACTTTTACTCGCCCAAATATATCGTATGCCATACAACAGGTTTGCCTTCATATGCATGACCCTCGTGAGCACCATTTCTCAACTCTCAAATAGATTTTGTAGCATGTTTGAGGCACTCTAGACTAGGGATGCTCATCGGGTGAAAACTGGACCGGACCGGACCAAGACCCCATCCGACAAAAACTCTAGACCGAGACCAGACCGCTGATCCTACGGTCCGGTCGGTTTCAGTTCGGTCCGATCGGTTTTGTCGGTCGGTCCGATCAATCCGGTCTGTTTGCTCACCCCACTCTAGACTATGGGTTACAGTTGTTTGCTTCTTCTACTGCCTCTTTAGTTTCCTACTCTGATGCGGATTGGGCTGGCTGTCCTACCACTAGGCGATCGACTTTACGCTACTATGTTTTTCTTGGCAACAACCTTCTATCTTGGTCGGCTAAGTGGGAACCGACTCTCTCTCGTTCTAGTGCAGAAGCAGAGTATCGTGGGGTTGCCAACGCTATTGCCGAATGTTGGTTACGAAATTTACTTCGAGAGTTACACACTCCATTAGCTTCCGCTACGTTTGTCTCCTGTCACAATGTTAATGCTCATTACTTATCTTGTAATCCGGTTGAGCATCAGCGTAAAAAACACATAGAAATTGATATTCACTTTGTTCGAGACTTGGTAGCCACTGGGCAAGTTCAGGTTCTTCATGTTCCTTCTCGATATCACTATCCAGACATCTTCACGATGGGATTGCCAGCTCCTTTGTTTGAAGAATTTCGCTCCTGTCTGAGCGTCCTCTGTCCTCCCGCTCCGACTGTGGTGGAGTGTTAGCCCGTATAGTT
The DNA here is from genome assembly GCA_022545495.1 of Chrysanthemum lavandulifolium. Taxonomy (NCBI): domain Eukaryota; kingdom Viridiplantae; phylum Streptophyta; class Magnoliopsida; order Asterales; family Asteraceae; genus Chrysanthemum; species Chrysanthemum lavandulifolium. The sequence goes on from CM040240.1 coordinate 289,564,639, forward strand.
GTGTAACGGGCTTGAGCTCGATTCTATGTTATTCCCTATGTATAGATATATATTCGTATGCCGTAAATCAATGAGCAATCAATCAAATACACAATCAATTATATTATTATGTGTTGACACATACATGCATCACGTTGTATTATTTATGTATTAATAATTCGATATCGTCACTAAAGACCTTTGGTCTAGTGGTATGTGAGTTGTCCATTAACTTAGAGGTTGTACGTTCAAGTCTCGTTGGAAACATTGTGAGGTATTACTTGTGAGATAGGTGGGATAGAAGTATATAAGTTGCGGTTCAAAAAAATAATTGGTTATCATCTCACGTCCTTATATAAATGGACTTTAGCGGAACACACAAGTTTGGTCCTCCAAAAATAGATGATATAGCATTTGGGCCTCTCAATATATTCTTATTCAACTATCGTTTATGCATCCTTTTGTAACCCAAACTTCCTTTCTGTACTCACAAGTAACACAAGTAATCCCTAATCCTCGTGTATAATAAGGCTTGAGCCCGATTCTATAGTATTAAAATATTGCACAACCACACAATTTTCACACAATGAGTTGCATGTTAATTTGTACACTTACATAGAAGAAAGAGTGTATAATAGGGCTTTATTTATTTATTTATTTATTTATTTATTTTTTTTTTCTTTGGCATATAACTTTATGTCAACTTATTTTGTGAAACTTTTAACGTTTTATTTATTTATTTATAAGGATGATAATATTTATAAATAAAAACAACATATAATTGTGGTATTTAAAAAATCAATAAAATCTCTAGAATATAAAGTATAAATGGGTATTTGTTAAATTAAAAAAAATATATTAATAAACATGAAAAATAATAAGTTTATAATTTAGTTAAGAGTCAACAAATAAAGTTTAGTTTGTTAACCCTCTTTTTATTTTATTTACAAAATTGACCTGTGTTTAAAAAGCGCCTTTTTGCGCTGAGGCGTGAGGCGAGCCGGCGGTGGGTCATCGCGCCGGGACCCTCGATGCGATCACGATTAAAAAGCGATCCGAGGCGTGCTTTTGGCGCCTTTGAGGAGCGCTTTTAACGCCTCATGTGTTTTGGGACTAAAAGGGCATTCAACAATGCACAAGAACTCACCGTAGCATCTATAGTACTTTGAGCAGTGCTTCGCCTCGGCTACAAAAGGCGTGCGCTTTCGCCTCATCGCCCCGCGCTTCGGTTTTTTCACCCTTAGCGCAACGGAGCGCTTTGCGCTTTTTAAAACCCAGAAATTGACACATACATGGCTATATATTTATACTTATTTTTGCCCATGCACCAATTTTTTAAAGTTTGACTAAGGGAAGTTAAATTTTGACTTTTAATTGGTAGTAAGAATATTTAATTTTTGAATGGAGGTCTATCATTGATCCAATTTTAGTTAATTCAACATTTTTTTTGACACTTTTGGAGATTTCTTTTATATATAAGAGTATTAAAAAGTTTATTTAGTCAAGCATATGGTGTTGCAACTTATATCATTAGATTGAACTATTTGCTATAAATTTTAATTAGTTTTCATTTTCTTGAAAAATTAATAGTTTGTTATAATTAAATTTTGAGAATATAATATATTATTAGAAGAACTTAACAAAAGATATAGCAAACTTACTACATAAAACTTACCATATACGGTATGTAATATACTATGTGAACCCACTCAAGCAAGTATGAAAGCACAAGATGAGGTATTGTGTTATAAGTAAGAATGTTGTCTTTACCTGTAATACAAATTCTTTAACGTAATACAAAAACAATGTTCCCTATAACTTAGGGTTAGGGGTACACCTGAGACTCACAAAGTTTTTGTTTTATGACTTCAAAAAAAGATTCAACACTATTTTTATTAAATAAAAAATAAAATAACATTAAAGTAACTAGCACGTTAAGAATAAAATGATGAAAGTGCAAATAAAGAAAATACAAATTTTAACCCAATATCTATACATAATGCATACACTCATCACTTTTGTATTATTTCAATATCGTCTCACATCCTTTTGTAACCAAAGGCTTCCTTTTTGGTAACTCACGGTTTACTTGATAATTAAACAGATAAAGTCTTTGTCCAACAACTACTTTGCTCACTTATCTATTCCTGTTGACGTTATACGATCCGCTACCAACAACTTTGCTGATGAAAATCTCACCCGCAAAGATGGATTTGCAATTGAATACAAGGGACAGATCTTCTGGTCTGGTAAGATGATTAATATCGCTGCTCGGAGGTTGAATAAAGAATGTGAAGGAGGAGAACAACAGTTTTGGATGGAAATTTCCATGCTATATAATCTCAAGCATAAAAACCTGGTTATGGTGAAAAGATCATAGTTAACAAGCATCAGACCAGGGGAAGTCTCAGGGACTATCTAAGTGACCCGACGCTGACCTGGGTGCGAAGATTGGAGATATCTGTCGGTCTTGCGCATGCATTAAGCTTCATTCATTATGATGAGTCACGCGAATTTAGCTTAATACATCGGGATATCAACAGCTACTCAGTTCTATTAAATGATAAATGGGAACCCAAGTTATGTGATTTTGAGCTTTCCATGCAGATTAAATCATCTCAAAGGAACCTTTCATTCAATGATATCCTTTGTGGTACGAACGGTTATACAGACCCAGCATATATAAATACTCACAGCGTGAGCCACAAGTCGGATGTGTACTCATTTGGGATAGTACTGTTTGAACTACTATGTAGTAGGAAATCAGTATCTGACTATGGCGATAATAAGTATTTAGCTCCGGTGGCCGCTTTCCATCATAAAGAGCAAATACTCGATGATATAATTGATGTGGGTCTATTGACACAAATGGATCTGAAATCACGAAATGTTTTTGCTGAAACAGCGTATTTGTGTCTGAATGAAGAACCATCTCAACGCCCGAATATAGATGAGATTGTTACAAGACTTGAGAACGCGTTGAAACTTCAACTGGAATGTCAAAAAACGGTAAGGCGGTTTTTCTTTTTCATCTTTTTATTATAACAAGTACTCTATATTAATTATTCTAGATTAATAATAATTACTTATTAGTGTATTTATGATTATGATGTTAAAGGAACACTCCATAGCTGCAGCCGAAGTTGAAGGTACATCATCCAGTCATGACAAGGTAATTATTTTCTTTCAACTCTTGCTGTAAGTCACTGAAATTTTATATACAGATGTCACCAGGAGTACGTTTGGAACAAACATTTTACCACGTAGGAGAACATATCTTTTATATTCTTTTTGATAAATGTTAAAATTGCGTAACTAAACTCACTGAGGTGTTTCATCCCGTGAATCTGCACACATGGTAATTTTTTCTTGTTTGATACATATAGGGACCAGTGAACTCCGTATCCACGCGCGTTGTATCTGGGAAAAAGACAATGTCTTCCCTAGATCTTTCTCACTTAAAACTCAGCATGCAAGATCTGTCATCCACAATCAAAGGATTTACTCCTGAAAATATCATCAGAGAGTCTAGTAGTAGAATAATTTACAAAGGCCGTCTCTTGCATTCTGAACAGTTTGATATTATTGCAAAGGTTCTCCAATCTGAGTCTGTAAAAGATGAGAGCAAAACGTTTTGGAAGGAGATTTCGATGCTTTCTAGTCTGAAACATAAGAATCTTGTGTCTCTTGTTGGGTTTTATGATGAGGAGGGCATGAAGGTTATCATATACAAGAGGGAGGCCAATGGAAGTCTTTCAAAACATCTAAGTGACCCAACCCTCACATGGATGCAAAGGTTAACGATTTGCGTTAGTGTTGCGAAGGCATTGAGTTACATTCATTATGATGATAGGCGCGATTTTAGTGTCATACATTGCAACATCAAGAGCTCGAAAATTTTACTAGATGACAAATGGGAACCCAAGTTATCTGGTTTTGAACTTTCGTTGACAAATACAGTAGATCGGAGGCATCGTCTCCTTCTTACTCGTGATATCATTAACAATGTATACATGGACCCGAAATATAAAATGACTAGTGGTGTGACCCACAAGTCAGATGTGTATTCATTCGGTATTGTATTATTCGAAGTCTTGTGTGGTAGGAGTGCAGTTCTTCGAGATGAAGATGAGTTGGGAGAAGGGTTATTAAGTCAACTGACAAAATCTCAATTGGATGATATGATCTATCCGCATTTAAAAGATCAGATGGACGCAGAATCATTAAAAATCTTCTCAGAGACAGCAAATTTCTGCATAAAAAAGGAAAGAGCAGATCGTCCATATATAGATCAGGTTGTCAAAGGACTTGAGAGAGCGTTGAAACTTCAATCAATATATGAAAATCGGGTAAGAATATTAACTTAATTGCTTATCAACTCAATGTAATATACTGTAATACGGAGTACCTGTTGGTATATTATTAACTCGTTTCCTATTCTTTTGAAAATATTATTTTTAGGATGTTCCAAGAAATGCAATTGACGATACATCATCCAGTCACTCGAAGGTAATTCATGATTTCATAAACTCTTAGTTTGAGGCCATTTGTTCTAATTAATAAAACAAAATAGTAAATTACACAAGGCATGTCCGATGTCTCATATTCATAACCCTGGCATTACAAAATGATAACGACAGTTAACAAGTATATTAACAAGTTTGTTGAATATGGGGGTAGCTTTTTATCCATTGGTTAAATTTATTGAGATGACCATCCAAAAATCAGAAATTAAAATTCAAAATTTATTGAGATGACCATCCAAGGATTTTTTATTTTTTTTTTTTAATTTATTATTATTTTTTGGTTATATTCGGGTTTCCGACTTCGACAATGCGAAATGACTAATCTCGTGGCGACTACCCTTTCGAATAGCTCGTAGTCGACGCAGTGAACCTCCGCCAACGGGGAATAATTTTCTCCTGTGGTTCGAACCCAAGACCTCTGGCACTTTCGCCCTAAGAGTCTAAGCCCTTACCACTGGGTCACCCCCATTGGTTAACCATCCAAGTTTGTTGAATATGGGTGTCATTAGGGTCGGGTTGACCCGAACCCGAACCCGATCAGGCTTATCTGGTTGGAGTAAATCGGGTTAAAAAATCTTGTTGGGTTGTTTTGACCCGAACCCGATAACCCGATATTGTTATAGGGTCGGGGTCGGGTTGAATTATTTATGTTATCGGGTCAACCCGATAAGACCCGAAAAATATTGTTTTGCTTTGTTTTTACTGCCTATTTCATAGTTTAGTCGATCCATTTATGTCACAGTAAAGCTAAACCCTCAAAATTGAGTCCATCAATTCTTTATTAGTTTTTCACACGGACCTAAATGTTGTACAGCTGCATATGTTGATTACCTGATAGGTCAAAAATGAACATGTAATAGCACTGTTCACAGAACCCCAACAACACTCACTAGATATGTAGACTTGGTTGTATCCTCTTTTGGGCAGAGGATACAACCACGTTTGAATTACTCTTTTCTCAATTTCCACTTTAGGCTTTATATTAGCCAACACCAACACTCAACAACTCCTTCACAGCCTCCGTAAGTGTCATATACGCCGCTTCAGTTGTTAACAAAGCCTCCATGTGCTATATCATAGCTTCACAGCTTCCTGCACATCCTTATATCATAAACCTGTACCTTGTGATTTGACATACCCATGATGTAGTCAAAAACCACAAAAACCTGTACATCTGTCTGTAATCCACGATCAAACCCATCCAATATATCCACATCTCAGCAGATGCATGTCGTCGTCCGTGCACCACTCGATACTCCCGCTTCAACCACATATATATGACCACTTACCATCCATTTCCACATCACGGCCCACGATAGACTACCTCCAACGACGAGATGGAGTGTCCCTCCAAGAAAGTTTGTACCAACTTCTCATTGTGAACCATGGATCGTGACCCTCATAGTATTACCACTCGATCCCCGACGATCTCCATACCAAGTATATTTCCTTTGCTTTATCCAACGATCCTCGTATCCCGGATCTCACCTTGCATCCGAAGAAAACCATACCATCTATATAGAGATAGATGTATGAACATACCGTGTATGCTCCCAAGAATAGTCGTTCTTTGTCGCCACTACTTTTCCCGCAACCGCTATTTTGCACACACGATTTGATCGAGTAACCATATCTTCTTTCAATCCGACCTTCCACCGGGAAATTACCTCACAAGTAATCAGATCATTGAAAGTCAATAACTCATGCGCAGATATCTTCTCCACTACAAAGAATCGCAAAAGTAGCTTCATTCTCGTCTTCTATACTGCTTAGTTCCGTCTTTGAGTGTTGCTCCCTATCACGTCTTTGAATGATAGTATATCAAATCTCGAGTTTGAACTTCCCGCGAACCAACCACCGACCGATATTCCCCGAGGTTCCACCTCAAATGTATGATCCCCAGTGGTTCCACCTCAAACCCAACTCCATGCAACATCTCGACCGACCTGCATTTACACCGTAACCAATGAAAGTATTCTTGTATTCCCACTTTCATTGAAAACCATATTCCTGTAAAGCACTCCCTTTGAAGTAACATCATTTAACCTCCAAAGCTGATAACACACCATACCTTCACGGTATTCCAGGAATATGCACTTGACCTCAACTGGTTCAAGCATCCCTTGCTAAATAGTTGCAAGCCAACCAAATAACCCCAACACATCTATAAGCTTCTTGAATCCTATCACTGATGATGGTGACTTATTCACTAGATATGTAGACTTGGTTGTATCCTCTGCCCAAAAACCTTGGATGCACTGCATCGAATCGTAAAACAACGTACCTTAACCAAGAGTGTCACGCTTCATCTTTTAACCAACCCATTCTCGTCAGATTCTCGAACACCCAAATGTCTCATGCACCCCACTCTTCATACATTGTTGTGTAGACCTCGATTTACAAGACACAAGAAAATTACCTTTCTTGATCTTCCTTCCATCCGAGATTCTCCTAACGCTTCCTACCTTCAACGCCTTCCCATGGCCGCCGACCGTCCGAGTATATACGCAATTAGCCTTCCTTGTTCTGATAAAATCATCGTGAACCCTTTATAACCTTGAACTTTCTTAACCCGTGTCGATAACTACCTCGACCACTTGAAAATCCAAGAACCTTTGAAAAGAATCATTGCAATACCCGACACCTTTGAAGTTCAAAACCTGAATCTTCAAGCACCTTGTGTCGATCGGTTTAAAATCCTAAACCGAAAAAACCCTTGAATGTTTCTACACCTTGTCGTAACCTCGACAAACGAAACCCTTCAAGTAAACCTTGACAAAGACTACTTTCAAATACAAAACCCTTGTTGCTCGAACGAGCACCAAGACCTCCGTCAAACCGGAATAGCGAAACCCTTTTCGCTTGATACCGTACCAAGCAAAAGTCCCGACACTTTCAAGTCCTAAACCGAACTCCCAAGAAACCTTGTGTCGTACTTCCTTTTGTTGTCAAACACGTAGCCCAAATGTAAAAACCTTCGCTCCAACCGAAAATGAAAAACCAAAAGTTATAACCCGTCGTACTCCCTTTTGTTGTCAAACCTGGTAGCCCAAGCAGAAAAACCTTCTGCTCCTTCCAGAAAATGAAAACCAAAAGATCACCAGTTCCATCGAATTCTTTTGATGTCAAACTTGGCTCCCGTCATTCTTTAATCCCCTTTATTAATTTGCTAAACCTTGTGAAAAACTATCACAATCACAAAATAATAAAGTCCCTTGTGCGATATCCGCCTTAATTTAATACCTTTTCTTTTTCTAAAATAATAAAAATAAAGAAAAGAATTCTTCCACCTTCTTTGTTTATCCTTTCTTTCTGCTTTTTAATGAAAAGAAATCAGAAAAAGAATCACCAAATCAAGATTACTTATTGTGTCCCATTTGAAAAGATATGATGTCCCACTAAAAAGACCAACCACGATCTTTTAAACAAAAAACCAACCACAATATTATCTATCCTCTTGATTTAAAAAGCAACCACTACTGGTCTTATTCTTTCTGTGTAAACACTTCGATAATAAAATATCAACTACCTGCACTTTTCACCTTCTTCTTCGTTTGATCCTGATGAAAAACCAAAACGCACCAGAAAAAAAAATGTCGATCTTTGGATAAACCCAAAACAAACAAACCCTTAAGTCTCCTACACCTTGTCGCGCACCCGGACAATCGAAGACCCAAGAAAACTTCTTGATCGATCCTAGTATAACCAGAGAACTTTCGAACCAAAGCTCTTGATACCACTTGTAGTATTCGACAACTACAACCTGGTTACTAGCACGGATAACTTCGACCAAGAAGATGACACCAGCAGTTTACCGACAACAAAGATAAATGAAATGCACAAGTAAGTTTCCCTGATCAGTGTTTGATTAGTATTTGAAAGAATGCGTACATCCCCTCACCTCCTTGTTGTAGAGATGAGGGGGAAGATAAACCGGTACAAAGGACGAGTCTCTAACCCTTCCCCCCTCACCTCCTTCTTATAGAGATGAGGGGGAAAGAACAACTGACTCTAACACTATACCTATATCGGCTGTGAGAAAAGAGTAATGCAGACGTGTTGGACATCTCGGCTTGAGATGCAAACCGACCCAATGACGTGTACGCGTAAACGACGCGTACGCGTTATTGATATTCTAAAACTAGACTCTTGTAGGCTAAGATAAAGACTAAATACAACATACCACTTTACGGGTGGATTATGGTAACCCGACAAACTCGAATCACCCGACCCGACAACAACCCGATTTTTAATCGGGTCGGGTTACGGGTCACTTTTTAAAAATTCAAAACCCGATTCAACCCGACCCGATAAACCCGATAACCTGACCCGATAACACCGCTAGTGCCAACTATCATGGACTTGCACACTGATCACACTCGCAAATCACAAATCACAAATCATTTTTAAGCTTAGAACCTAAATGATATCTAAGCTTACGGAATCAATTGGCTGAAAATAAATAATTGGGGATTTCGAGTTTGTTGTATTACTTTTTACGTTCTATTAACATCACAATTAGTACAGGATTCTGAAACTTTTCTTATTCAATTTCATTACGTTGTCCACAATATTGCAGTGGAAGAACTTGGAACACTTGAAGATTGCACTTGATGATATTGTGTTGGCAACCGAGAATTTTGCCGAAAAGCATCGCATTGGGTCTGGCGGATTTGGTATGGTATACAAGGCACAACTCGAACATTTTGATAGAAGCTATTCACCATTGATAGACGGGGAAAATAAATGTGGTTTTCCCAAGAAAAAAAGCATTGTAGCCATAAAACACATCAACAATCCAAAGGGAGAACAAGGGTTCAATGTAGAAATTGAAACATTGTCTAGCTGTGAACATAAAAATATAATCTCTCTTCTTGGCTTTTGTTATCAAGGTTCTGATCACATGATCCTTGTCTATGAGCTTGCTTCTAAAGGAAGTCTTGCAGATTATATGTCAAACAGTGACAAAATGATTAATCTTACTTGGATGCAACGTTTGAAAATATGTCTTGATATCGCACATGGCTTGAATTACATTCACACCAACAAAGATCAGGAAAAACATAAGATAATACACCGAGACATCAAGAGCGAGAATATTCTATTGTGCGAGAATTGGGAGGCAAAGATTGCTGATTTTGGGCTCTCAAAATTCCACCCAACAAATAAGGAGGCCAGCACTTTCAAAACCGATACGGTTGCAGGTACAAATATGTATTTGGATCCAGAATATCAAAAGGATGGTAAACTAAATAAGAAATCAGACATTTACTCTTTTGGAGTAGTATTGTTTGAGATCTTGACTGGGAGGTTGGCCTATGATCTTACTTTCACCGACATTGATGGGAACGGGATTGCACCCATTGCACGACATCACTTTGAGAAGGGAACACTAATGGAAATTGTTGATCACAAGATAAAGGAAGAAAAAGATGAACATGTCTTTTCTCTGAGTAAAGGTCCCAATAAAGAGTCTTTGGACATATTTTCAAAAATTGCATTTCAATGTCTAGCAGTGACTCAAGTCGAACGTCCATCAATAGATGTTGTCATCAAGGAACTTAAAAAAGCGTTATACTGTCAAGTAAGTAATTTATTTAAAATTGAACTTTATAATTTCTTCATATTCTTTATCGTAATATGTATTTGACATACATTATAGAATGTGTAAATAATTTCATCCTCAAAATTTTACTTAATTTACGATGTTACCATTTAAGTTTTTTCTCACTACTTAACTTTTGTGACTTATTGTTTTAATATTAACTTAGTGATCAACCAATTTATTACATGCTGGTGATTTGCCCGTAAACCTTCTCACCCCCTCGTGATGTATATGAGGAAACATATTTTTTTCTCTAATTTTATTATGCTACAACCAACCTTGATTTACAATTTAGATATGATGGCAAGTGCCTTTCTAAAAAAAAAAAATTAGATGGCAAGGAGTTAGATTTTTTTTTTTTTTTTTTTTTGACTTATCAAATCGACTAACTGTCCCATGAATCACAGGAGAACCACAAGGACAACCTCAAAATTTCAATTGAATACATCAAACAGGCCACACAGAACTTCAAGGATGACTGGCTCATTGGAGATTCTGGGAATGTATATAGAGGAACTGACACTCATGGACATAACATCATTGCTGTCAAGCGGTTGGATAGGGAGTCTGGTCAAGATGAAGCTAAATTTTTGACAGAGCTGGATATTCTTTCAGAGTATAAACATGACAATGTCATTGGTCTTGTAGGCTATTGTGATGAAGAAGAAGAAAAAATTGTTGTCTATGAGTTTGCATCTAGAGGAAATCTTGGTAGGTACTTGAGCGATGTTAATCTTACGTGGGTGATGCGTCTTAAAATATGCATCGATATTGCAAACGGGTTGGAGTTCCTCCATACAAGTGCTTCAAGTCAACAAGTGGTGATACATAGAGACATTAGCAGCAGTAACATTCTGCTATTTGATGATTGGAAAGCAAAAATTACTAATTTTGGGATTTCCTTAGTATGTCCAGTAGATCAGGATGTGGACTACGTCATCGACGATGTTACCGGCACAATTGGATATTGTGACCCACTATCCTTGACAACAGGCTTCTTTACAAAAGAATCTGATATATTTTCACTTGGTGCAGTTTTATTTGACATATTGTGCGGAAAATTATCATCTGTAAAACTAGATGATGAATATCAATTTTTACCCTTTTTGGCTAAACACCACTATCATGTTGGAAAACTTGATGAGTTAGTGTTTGAGGGTATAAAAGAACAAATTGTGCGGCAGTCATATACTACGTTTACAGGAATTGCCCTTCAATGCTTACATCATAGAAGAGAAAAACGGCCAACGACAGGTGAAGTAATAATACAACTTAAAAAAGCATTGGAATTCCAAGTAAGTTTTTAAAATTATTTCAATTTATGCTACCATTCGTTTCATATAAAAATCTAAAATTATATGCATGGATATTCAAATAAGTTTCACACTTCTATTGTTCAAACAAGTATTTTTTTATAACTCAAAACAAAAAATAAATTAAATGTAAAAATGAAAAAGACAACAAGCTAGTTTACATGATTCAGAAAGAAAAAAAAAATATGTTGTCCATGTTTAGTAGAAGGTCTTTAGTAGTTTCTTTAACATTAGAAATGTGATTGTATAAAAAATGAGCTCATTAACAGTTTAATTAATGTACAGGAGTATTATGAGATATGGGAGCCGAGATTGCCCAAACACTATAGAGAAATAATCAAGATGTCAAAGTGCCCGGGAAATTATTCTATCATCAAGAAAGAGGACATGTACAAGACCTCTTCTGAGGGAATCCTCCTACAACAGGAGAAAGTGGTAATTAGTTTATTACGAAGTATATCATATCTCAGTTATTTTGTGCCTGTGGTCTTTTATGTATCTTTTCTTTTTTAGGTAAAGTTCAAAATCACACTTAAGTCTGGTTTTCTTTTGTTGTATAACAGTTGTTGTCATTGGCTGGTAATGGAGAAAGAAACAAAATGGTTTCAGCCACAATGTTTTCCTACATAAACAGTTGTCCACATGACTGGAAATCTCTTCCAGAATCGAGGTTATTCTCACTAACTCTCCATGTTTAATATATACTTGTTGTTTGAAGTCCGCAACACAAAACTATAATCAAACACTTTCGCTACATTTCCAGAACTAGAACAAATAAAAGAACGAGTAGATCCTCAGCAAACGTCCCTAATCTCACCAAAAACAATGAAAATTAAGAACCCAGCCATTTGACTAAGCTCTCATTTTGCCCCTGTATTACACAAAACATATTAGAATCCATTTTATTATGTTTTGTTGGCAACATCGATCCCTGCACAAATCACACAGAGCTAAATAGTCTTTCATCTTTTGCTCTTTTACACTTGAGACCAAACGTTCTATATGACTAGACTTCATGCCTTATTTCATGAGCTTAGTAACTAATGGTGTGCAAGAGAATATATACCTGTTCATCTGCTCTCATGATCGTGAATAACTGAATAATAAATTTTGGTAGCATCTTGAAATTAAAGTCTTAAATAGAAATTTTACAATACAGTAAGTTTTAATATAGAATCTAAGCTCTTGTTCCAGAAAAATTACTTTTGTCGTTTGTTTGGGATTACAAATTCAAGAGTAGAAGTGAATGGGAATAAAGGCTGTGACTGATTAAGGCTTCGATATCTATAATATGTGCAGGTTTGAGGCAGTAGTGGAGATATTGGATATTTCCAACATGAATATCGAAATCAAGACAAGAGCTCAATTTTTATCTCCAAATGTTGTATATGGTATCTATTTAGTCTTTAAATTTTGTGATTCAAGACACTGTTCAAGTAAACCTACGTATGTTAACCTAAAGTATAGAAAGGGACACGAAAGTCTGCATGCATATTTCGCAACATGGAGAGATGAGCAGTGGATGATGATTGAGTTGCACCATTTCTCGAATCAGAACGAAGATGTCATTTTTGAGTTTCTACTAGAGAGCTTTTCAATGTGCTATTGTGGAGATGGTGCGATATTTCTTGAAGGCATTGAATTCCGAGCCATTGACAGAGTGAGTTCATAAGTATTTCTTTTATATATTTTTTTAATATTTTGTCTTCAAGGGGCTGGATGCATGGCGGAAAAAAATTAATGTTTTATGTTGCATATTTAACATGGTTTGTACACAGGTGAAACATGAAGAAAGTAGAATGTTGTTGGAAGTCCAAAAAGTCTTGCAATCAAACTTCAATGTGGATCAGGTGCAACAATTTCCAACTAAATTTGAAGAAATATTCAAGATACAAGGCAACTATGACGAGTTGTTCTGGTTGGGAGAAGTAAACGGAAAGAAACTTCTTGTGCTTTCGCCGAAGGCAGCTTTGTACAAATTCTCTAATGTGGATCTTTTCACTTCAATACCATCAGCCGAGTCCAGGTTTGCTTTTTTAAACCAATTTTGTTACAGTGTACATGCACAATGTGATCACGAAACTAGGATTCGTATTATGTCATAATTCTCTATTCGAATATTTGAAAATGTCGCGCGAAAAACTTGGTTTGATAATATTATGTCATAATCTGTTTTGTTGTATATTTAAATACCAAACTAGGATTAGTAAATATATGGTTGACATTAGTGTCACTTCTTGGATTTTGTATTTTGTGTCTTCAAATTTTACTTTATTTCTATGAATTTTGTAGTCATACTATATATTGTACATGCAGATTTCAAGACGTGATTGAGCTTTTGCCACAACAAGCATTTTTTCTCAAATGCACAATTAGAAGTCACATGTTGTCACCAGATACAGAATATGTCTGTTACCTTGTGTTCAAGCTTTCAGAGACATGTCAGGGGCTTCATTATCCGGTAAAAGTACGAGACGTCCTCCACCAAGAAAATAACGAGGCTGAGTTTGTTTATTTTATAACCCCAAGCCCAGTAAATATACATGGTATTACCCGGATTCCAAAACAAAGGGAAGATGGATGGATGGAGATACAAGTGTGGAAATTTAACTCAGCTCATGAATTCAAGGATGACTCTCTTTCTATGAATATGAAATTTACAAGTCTTGAAGGAACTATGTTTGGCCTCATTGTATGTGGTCTCGAGTTTCGACCAGTGTAAAAGAACTTTTCCTGTTCTCATTAGCATTCGCTTTTACCTTGAGTATTAGAAAAATGCTCTGCGAAACCTGGATAATTATAAAGTCATGCAAGAATGAAGGTTCATATTCTCTAGGGAGAATTACATATATATCCTTCTTAAAGTTCAAATTTACGTAAATATCCTTCTCATTTACATAAATATCCTTCTCACTTTTATAATTACATCAATGTCCTTATCAAACTTTTGTAATTACACCAATATCTTTTTAGAACTTGAAATTCTCATATATCTAGAAATCAATAAAATTATAATTATATAGATTTTAAATTCAAAAATTATTATTTATCTGTGATATTCATCATAATTATAATGTTTTTTATACTTTCTTGCCTCGATTAATGAAAGAATATGATGACGTAATTACAAAATTTTGTATAAATATATGAAAGAACTTATTGTTCGTATTGGTTTATTTGTTCATATATAATATTTTTAGCCTCGAGTGATGAAAGAACATATTGATTTTGAGATATATACGGGGATTTAAAAGTTTGAGAAGGATATAGATGTAATTAAAAGAGTTTGAGAAGGATATTGATGTAATTAAGAAAATGAGAAGGATATGGATGTAATTCAAAAAGTTTGAGAAGGATATTGACGTAATTACGAAAGTGAGAAAAACATTGATGTAATATTGAACTTTAGCAAGGATATAGATTTAATTGCCCCTTCCTATTCTTTATGCGTTAGGTGATTTGTATTATGACAAAGAACATTAAATGGTTCAGTTATTTTTCACACGAGGCCCTTAATTAACCCAGAATTCACCATCCAAATAATTTTCAAAGCACCAAAAGGGCACATCCAGTAATATATCTTTGGCGCGAAAGTCTATTTCCTTTCCAAGCTAAAAAGTGATTATTTGTCAACTTTTTAACAAAGTTATGCAAACACTGTATAATCACATGCATTTCATCACCAAGATCCGACCCGTCTTCTTCAAGAGAAGAATGTTGCAAGTCCTGTAATTAAATTGAGTTGCAAACCAATTGTTTGATATAATGTTAGTGAGACTTGTTGTTGGTTAGAATTGTTCTGTAGACTTGAATAGACTTTAAGAAAATAGCCTTTTATTTAGTGGCAACCCTAAAACCTATATGTTATAAAAGTGTTTTGGACAATTTTTTTATAGTTAATTATCTAATTGGTCCTTATGGTTTACTGGGTTTTACATATATTGTCCTCGTGTTTCTATTTTCAGCGTGTCATGTCCTGGTGGTATGTAGTTTTTACGGATCCTATTCAAATATCTAACATCGTTTAAACACTCGTTAAAAAGGTACTAACTTGATATTGGTTCATTAACTTGAAGGGCTGGAAATTATATTATATTATATGTATGAGATAAGCATAGTGTATCAAAATTCAAATATTGTGTTCAAATATAAACATAATACATAATTCTTCAAAGCTCAAAGTCAAACATATATATTATTCGGTTTATTGGCCATTTTTAAGCGACCTTTGACCAATTTTGTCCAATTAATCAATTTGTTGACCGATTTTTAAGCGATTTTGTCTGATTTTTAAGCGATTTTATTGACTAGTTTTTAAGCGATCTTTTCCGATTAATCCGATTAGACCGATTTTTTCCGATTAATCGGTTTGTTGACCGATTTTTAAGCAATCTTTGACTAAACAGATTAAATAGGTCAATTATGATAAATATGGGCGCTTAGTGGCCGATCAGCGATTATGCGGTGATTAATCGGCCGCTGAGCCGATTTTTACAACAGGTAATTATAAAGTGTAAAATTATGAAAAAGGGCATATACACATTATCTTTACTCTTTATAAAGCATTTAGGACTTTTAGTTTTAGAATTCTTAAAAATTTTATGCTTACACACTTGCTATTATTAGTAACTTTTTAAATTAAAATTTAAAAACACACTAATTGCACATTAAATTATAACATTAAATTGGATGCATGTTACAATAAATAAAATATAACTAATACAATGAATTTAATATTTTGATAGTTAAAATTAATAGTTTTGAATTTGCATATATAATAAACTAGCTTCATAGCCCGCCCGAATGGGCGGGCTAACTTCATTATATTACTTGACGAAGTTTAATTGAACGTAAATAAATATTGAATAACGGAAAATATCTAAGACACAAAAATTGAAAACAAAAAGAAAGTGTTCATGTATTATATGTAAAAAGAACAGTGAAAAGTATGATTCAGTCCTTGTCCGACAATTGCTTACAACGACTATCCAAACTCCAAAGAATATATGTGTGGAGACAGTTTGTGTGATAATGCTATGAAAAGCATGTCAGGTGTCGTGCTATTTCTCGGTGCCTCTTCCTCTTGAGAAAAGAATCACTATAGTGGAACCAATAAACATGCTTTCCAAAACACTATAGATTTTCTGCATTAGAAAAAAGCAAGTGAAGTAAAAAAATGGAAAATAATAATTAAAAAAATTAGATACAAAATAACCTATTGTAAGTAGAACATGCTCAAATGCACAAATATAATAATTATCTTTAACTCCTCCTCGAGTCCATGGAATATTTACGCATTAAACACCTCCACCCATGGAACCAACGTGGCAAAATCTTATATCTATAGTTAATTGATGTATAAAACCCAGTTATACACATGGCTTCAGAATAAGCATATCATGCAGAATAAATTCAGATGCATCCACATGATTATGGTCTAAAACTTTAAGTGAGAATTTAATTTGGTTACCTCATGGGACGCACGAGTACCAGGATAGAAGCATCATGCGTTTAATACTTTAGTTTCCATTAGAGTTGTTGTCTTGTGGTGCAACGCCACCAAAAAGCCGATATGCAGCTAGTAATATATATACACAAATGACATGGGTAACTGTAGAGTTTATAATATATATAACATACAATAAACATGTAAACATCAAGAGTACACACAACGGAAGACTAAAGATCATAACAAATAAATAATTAACGAAAGTATGCGTAACGCACTCTCTGCGAATGTCGATCTCTTGAGCAAAACCAAAGAAGGTTTGAAGAGATGTCCCTTACCGCTTTACAACTCAAACCAATTGTTGTAAGAATAATGTCTTACAACCACGTTCTTGTACACACGAATTAACCAACGAATCAAGCGATTGCTAGATCTAACACAAGTCCTCATTTTAAGGAAAAAACGAAACCAAACTCCCTTACAAGGGGTGTTCGGCCGAATAGGGACAAGAGATAGGATAGGAGAGATCTAGGGTTAATTCAATGCACAAGTTATGAAAAACCCTAGAACCTAGCCTTGTTTATATAGTAGATGGAAGACTTTGGGAACAAGTTAGGGCTTGGGTTGAAAACCCATTCCCTTGGCCAGCCATAGGACAAGCCCAAGAGAAACCCATAACATTTTCAAGTATTTTCATTACTAGTCCTTTCTCTTTTCATTTTAACGGTCGTTAGTCATTTTTCCGTTAAATACTTAACGATCGTTAACCGGAATTAATGTGCAATAATTAATCGTAAACATAAACATCAATTATTAACTTTAATTCTCATTCGCTAATGTGTGCAATCCCGTGGTCACGAGTTCGAATCCGGACACTTACGTGTTTGTAAATATATACATATTTCCAACAGCTCCCACTTGGATATGTTTACAAAACGTGAAATGACATTGGTTAGAGTCTAGCAACACGCCAATGCCCCCGGTACAACTCGTGTATGGTTTTCTGGAGAAAAACCAAGTTTTGATGATTCATCATCATATTCATCCTTTTGTTTCTAATAACATGTTAATAAGAATATGGATCTCACTCATTTCTTAATTAACTATTATGTTTCTCGCTTTATGTGATTGATCAAGATTACCAATTCTTCTGAACATATTCTAGAAGACCTTGGGCATGGCCATGTAAATATCTTAACAACCCTATGAGGGCCCCAGCAGTATTATACTTCAAAATAAATTTGAAAGAAACAAATCCCATATCGACTACAAGCAGGATTCATAAATTTCGTAACATTTCTGAAAACAACCCTTATAACTACTAGTTACGTATAGCGTTAGATTACTTCACAAAAATGCACTACATCCATGACATATCTCTGGTATCTCAAGTCAGAGGATAAATATCCATGATATACTTAATGACAAAGATCCATAAAGTATTATCATGCGGGTGGGATAAGTCCTATATTCAATTCTTTGAATATCATCTGAAATTAGTCATGCTATGCATCAATATACTTTCAAGTATATTCTAACTAATACTCAGATTTGTCTTAATTCGATATCATTCCCATGTTATTGATCAACAACGGACTATTTAGAATAACTTAAGTTGTTCAAGGATTTAAACATGCAAATATAGGATAACATCATAATAAATGAATAATAAACGTAACAAAATACTTTATTTCATTTGAATAATAATGTTTACAATATCCTTTATCACAATACTAAATAGATCAATGCATGATAATTCTTAGTTAATGAATTTTGCCACAAGTCATGCAACTCATACTTGTTGACAAGGAATAATTTCAACTAACTTTGATCTATAGGAATTTTGAGAATACTTATTTCAAAAAATTCAATAAGTGAATTTCTTGTATGTGTTTACACATATCTTGATATTGTCATATCATTCCATAAGGTGCGTGACAACCTGAACCACCTATATATGACAATCATCTTTCAAAACTTTTAAAGTTTAAAGTATTCTTTATTCTTTAATGTATAATGCAACTATGTTTTAATTGAGCATAACTAGTCAACATGGTCATCATCATCAAGGATACCGTGACTAGAATCGAGTGCCATCTCAATTATACTAGCATCATTGTATACAACAATATGCTCTTTAAACATCCGTAAACTTTGAACAGCTTATAGTGTAATGTTGGTGCCTACCAAAACTCAAGTTTGTTGGCAATGACAATTATGAAACAATTGTCATATAATCATCCATAGAATCTAGAGCATCTCCGATCGTGGAATGTGATTCTAAATCCAAACATATTCCTTTTAACATATTTATTACACTAACAACTTTCAATGTTGTCAAATCATCTTGTAATCAAGCATGACACAATAATCTTACAACATGATGTATATGATGAATCTCCAAGTTAGACTTTAAGATCTCATTCTATATATCCATCATGTTCTATTAGACTCATTTATTTACCACATATGTTTATAATAATAAACATATATTCCAAGGTTGTATGTCTTATTTCCAAATCTTACAAACAAAGTTTCATTCCCTACTAAAACTTAATTTAGGTGGAATGTAGTTGCCCATACAACATATAAGATTTAAGAAAAATAAATAATACTCCCACTAGCTTTCAGGAATACTTATGAGCAATCTTATTTTAATTATTAAATCAAACATGGATTTAATATTAAACATAAGAATCATCTCCTAGATGCATGCATATATCCATTCATGGATTCTTGCAGTCTTTACATATTTAAAATTATTTGAATTTATAAAACTACATTGTATTACTCATCGTCCTCGCAAAAGTAATTCCACAACAAAGAGTTTTGACATTCATTGTCAAAATTTCATATCAATGAAACTAAGTATGATAATTATAATCTTTATACTTCTATTTAATGTTTCTAGAAAAGAATATTCAATCATAGTTTATTGATTAAGTATGATTAATATTATTGTCACTAGACATGCATTAAATATGTGTACAATATTGTCCATATGATTCCTACACAAAGATTTAAACCACTAGGGTTTCCATTCTTTGAAGAAACTCATTAAGATAAACCAAATATCTAAAGTTGAGTATCTCTATGGACAGCATCTTTACATTCATAGTATGATTGATTTACCACAATTCAACATTTGGTAAATTCATCATAATGATTAACAGGCTTACCATGATCCTGTAACTCATATTCCTCAACATATTAAATATCTGAGATATCCTTGCGATCTATGAATGACAATTCCATCATATTGAGGTCTATCATATACATGTTTAGCCTCATCATGATATTTGCTAGTGCATTTTAGAAGATTATGTATTTTGCAATTCAATCTTTCAAGATCTAAACAAAACTCCCACTTGCCTTTAACAATTTAAAGATTACCTTAAAATAGTTTATCAAGTAGAGCAACAATACATTGTTCTCTTTTGGGATATTACAAAAACATTGACAGGTTCCTAACATTAGTTTGTTACAACTCACTCTATAAGTAGTTTAACAAATTCAGAACCTCATTTATAAGACTTAATGTGATTCATCACATTCCATAAAAATGGTGTCTTATTAATCTTCTAGGTTGGAGTCTTATTGAGTATATTCAATTTATCTTGAATCAAACATGCCAATAGATTTTGATTCTTCTAACTGAACATACCATAAAACTATGGTATTT
Source organism: Chrysanthemum lavandulifolium (assembly GCA_022545495.1). Classification (NCBI taxonomy): domain Eukaryota; kingdom Viridiplantae; phylum Streptophyta; class Magnoliopsida; order Asterales; family Asteraceae; genus Chrysanthemum; species Chrysanthemum lavandulifolium. The sequence goes on from CM040240.1 coordinate 289,585,193, forward strand.
CATTAGAATTAATATTGTAAGATAATCTAACAACATTTTAGATAACCATCTACTCTTTGGCTTATCCTATTTACCAACAAAGTAAAACTTAATGGTACAATAGAATTACCAAGTCAATTGCATGCATTATAACACAAGTAATCTTGACCAAGTCAAAAGACATACCAGTTATAATCCCACTATTCGTTATAAGTCATTGATCAACTCATTGACTTCATGCATATGTCTTAAAACATAGCAAGTTAACGTCTTACTTTATATTGTAAGTCTTGTATTAAAAGACTTCATGTTTGTGACTTTACAAAATCATATTCATGTTTGTGACTTTACAAAATCATAAACATTTATAATTAAAGTAATTATAAACACCACCTCAGGTTTCAATTAATATTTCAAGTTAATATTTACTAAATTTATGTAAGTCATTCAACGAATACTTAAATTCAAAGTAGTATTAGATTACTTCATTTAATTATGTCATTCCATGAAATGTTCAACGTAAGAAACTGCAAAATCATCCATGCTCGTTCTCACGACACGTGGGTATTTTACCTTGGGATACAATCTAGTTCACGTTCTCACGTAACATAAATTGTAACTACAAGTGTTTCTTAAACTTGGTTTGATAATATTATGTCATAATCTGTTTTGTTGTATATTTAAATACCAAACTAGGATTAGTAAATATATGGTTGACATTAGTGTCACTTCTTGGATTTTGTATTTTGTGTCTTCAAATTTTACTTTATTTCTATGAATTTTGTAGTCATCATCAGATATTGTACATGCATATTTCAAGACGTGATTGAGCTTTTGCCACAACAAGCATTTTTCTCAAATGCACAATTAGAAGTCAAATGTTGTCACCAGATATGAATATGTACGTTACCTTGTGTTCAAGCTTTCGAGAGACATGTCGTGGGTTTCATTATCCAAGAAAAGTACGCAGACGCCCTCCACCAAGAAAATAACGAGTCGAGTTTGTTTATGTTATAACCCCAAGCCCAAGAAATATACATGGTATTACCCGAATTCCAAAACAAAGGGAAGATGGATGGATGGAGATACAAGTGTGGAAATTTAACTCATCTCATGAATTCAAGGATGACTCTTTCTATGAATATGAAATTTACAAGTCTTGAAGGAACTATGTTTGGCCTCATTGTATGTGGTCTCGAGTTTCGCGATGTAAAAGAACTTTTCCGTTCTCATTAACATTCGCTTACCTTGAGTATTAGAAAATGCTCATGAAACCTAGATAATTATAAAGTCATGCAAGAATGAAGGTTCATATTCTCTAGGGAGAATTGCATTAATATCCTTCTTAAAGTTCAAAATTACGTAAATATCCTTCTCATTTACATAAATATCCTTCTCACTTTTATAATTACATCAATGTCCTTATCAAACTTTTGTAATTACACCAATATCTTTTTAGAACTTGAAATTCTCATAAATATCTAGAAATCAATAAAATTATAATTATGTAGCTCCCACTGAATTAGAAATCAATAAAATAACTTCTTATTCAGTAATGCAACACAAATGCTCCCACTGAATCTGACAACATTGTAAGTGTTGCATAACAAGTGAAAACAACTTGTTTGCTTTTACTTTCCTACACCTTTAGAGAACCATACGTAATCATTACGAAGGTACTAAAAGGTGTATTCTACTCTGTGAATGATGGGTTATCCATCAATGTTATTAACTTGAAAAATTGGGTATGCAATTTCTTCCTTAACAGGCCTACCATGCCATACTAGTATGTAGCACCTTTAAAGGTTAAAGCAAAACAACTAGATAAATTAGCTAGTTTGCCTTTTACCAATTTTCAGCGGTAATTAGTCTATCTTCTAATTTAGTAGCTCATATACATGTTTTCCAGCTTAACCAAATCTCATGTTTGTTACAAAAGGATTCATTCACCAAATTAGGTAATGAAATCTTTATGGAAAATAAGATGTGCAATTCATTGCTATGAGTTACATTAGAATTTAGACAATTCAAATGTTCCTATAATTCCTTTCTCATTCATGAAAAGGAATAGGATTGAGTCTCATTCTTCTCCCATGGAAAAGAGACTTTGTTTATCTTTTCGATAAATTATTCTCGATCAAACAATTGTTTGAAAGCGAATTGATCAATTTACTAATAAAAGAATAAACCACGCTTACGGTTAAATGTTGCATTTATACATTCAAAAGAATTACAAAATTTAATTTTAGTATTTTCGATAATTAACCTTTTCAAGAAAATTAAATACCCATGGTTCATAATCATATAACCATTTAATTTTCAATTGAAAAACTAGGATCCAATTGATATAGTTTCATCACATCGCTTGATCTCGCTAGTAATGAAATTATTCAAGATGGTAGAGTCGAACCTCAATTGCCAATTTTCAAATTGCAATTCCTAGATTTATGGGATTTACATTTAGCCAATTTCAATTGCCATGTAAACATGTTTTATCCCATCTTATGCCTTGAGTTGCTAGTTCTCACTACAAAACTCAATTAAGTTGTCCAACTTAAGCGCAAATTGTCCATGCCTGCTTCTTACGACACGTGGACATTTTACCCTTGATTACGATCTAAGTCACGCTTCACGCAAATAGAAATTAATCTTAGGTGTTTCCGTTTCGTTGGATGGCATATAACTTAAATTTAAAGGGTAATAATTTTGATGTTAAATCAAATATGTACAAAGATGTCATGCATTCATCTTTGTAGCATAGTTTTTATTAAAACATTTATATCTTGTTTTAATGTATAAGATTTTCATCATCAAACTTTAATTGAGGTATTGGATTCACCAATCAAGGAATTTAGTGTTAATTATCATCCATTATACCTTACTTTTGCATAAGTGTAAACACTTAGTGTTTCGGATAATTACCACCGAAGTGGCGCATGGAATTAAAACTAATTCTTCCTTAAGATGAGCTTGCACATTTTATGGCTTACTAAGTAGCTCCATTCGAACTTACGGAGGGCGAGGACCGTGTAAGCGCTAAAGTATAACCTTAGACATCCTTTCAATGATTGCATCGCACTTCTTTATTAACCTCTTTATAGTTCATTCTTATGGGTGAGCCGTTCAGACCATTTGTACCAAAGTCACCAATCAATTAAACGATTATGATTACTATTCTTAAAAATACATGTTTCACCATTGTTTAGGTCAGTTTATTTTTCTTGTAAAAATACCCTTGTTACACATAAAAACAAGCAAGTATTTGTAAAAATAAACAAATAAACAATGAATGCATAACAAAAAATTAAGTCATGCATATCAAATAGCCACACGCAAACGTTTTTGATAAATCCTATTAATAACCAATTCTAGATCTGTCAATATGCATATATTTAATTAAGACTTTCACCCGTTTTCATCTATGTACAAGGTGAGCCACATGCATCGATTCATCGATTGCATAAGTCAAAATTAAATACATACCACATAGCACATAATTGATTAAATTAATAATGATTGAGGTCTTCCCCAATTTTAGATCTATCATAATTTAGTGTATATCACTTAAACAATAAAGACATACAATAAAAGCATATCCATGATAAAACATGCAGATAATTATCATGGACATAAAATTACACTTAACAATTAAAGCAGAGTTACGCAATACACATAAAGTTGCATGCATCCTAGGTTTCTAATCCAATTAAAACTTTAGTTTACAAACCCCTAATTAGGGCACCAAAACACCCCCCCCCCCCTAAAATTAGGGTTTAGGTTTTGCAAACCCTAGATCTACGCATACAAATAATAACACAATCATGTTTATTTTATTTATGTATTTCAGTAATTAATTACTTGTTATACTAGGCTCGTGATGCCACTGTAGAGTTTATAATATATATAACATACAATAAACATGTAAACATCAAGAGTACACAGCGGAAGACTAAAGATCATAACAAATACATAATTAACTGAAAGTATGCGTAACGTACCTCTTGCGAATGTCAGATCTCTTGAGCAAAACCAAAGAAGTGGTTTGAAGAGTTGTCCCTCACCGTTTTACAACTCAAACCAATTGTTGTAAGAATAATGTCTTACAACCACGTTCTTGTACACACGAATTAACCAACGAATCAAGCGATTGCTAGATCTAACACAAGTCCTCGTTTTAAGGAAAAACGAAACCAAACTCCCTTACAAGGGGTGTTCGGCCGAGTAGGGACAAGAGAGAGGATAGGAGAGATCTAAGGTTAATTCAATGCACAAGTTATGAAAAACCCTAGAACCTAGCCTTGTTTATATAGTAGATGGAAGACTTTGGGAACAAGTTAGGGCTTGGGTTGAAAGCCCATTCACTTGGCCGGCCATAGGACAAGCCCAAGAGAAACCCATAACTTTTTCAAGTCTTTTCATTACTAGTCCTTTCTCTTTTCATTTTAACGGACGTTAGTCATTTTTCCGTTAAATACTTAACGATCGTTAACCGGAATTAATGTGTAATAATTAATCGTAAACATAAACATCAAGTATTAACTTTAATTCACATTCGCTAATGTGTGCAATCCCGTGATCACGAGTTCGAATCTGGACATTTACGTGCTTGTAAATATATACATATTTCCAACAGTAACTACTTACACTAAACATTATTATGGCAGCATGGGATTTATATCCTGAAACAGAAGTAGAGAATTCCCTAATTTCCGTCACAAAATTGTCTACCATGAGATATGGGGGTTCCTGAACACGCATACATAAATTTGTGAGGGACAATACAATCACAGCTATATGAGTGACATTAAAAAGACCTTCATTAACCCCTCCCCTTTTTGCCACATAAATATCTGCCTATAAACTTTTTGCCTTGTAACAAATATGAGGTTTATTACCTCAGTCCGCTTTAGAAGTGGGATTGCTTCGACTTTTATCCCTGGTAGAAATCCAATAATCAACATGATTGCTCTATTAGCACTCTCAGATAGATGTAGAGGAGGAGCTCTATCATCATCCTCCTCTTCAGTAACTTCCCACTGAATCTGTAGATTTTTTTATTTTTTTAATTCATTACTTTCTTTAAACCAAAGAATAACAAGTAGTAACCCAGCGATCAATCTAAGTATGAAAAGGTAAAATTAGTAAGTAGAAAGCAGAGTAAACCTCTTTTTACTCTTTAAATTCATTAGAAACCGCATCCCTTCCAATAACTCCATAGGGGTTATTAGTAATGACAGGAACAATGGGCCCAAGTTTTGTAGTAATCTGCAGGTCATTCATGAAAATAGTATAACTTTCTTAGCCGGTGTCTATATACAACATATTATGTGATCCTTTGAAAAAAAAAAAAAAAAAAATATATATATATATATATATTTTGAGTTTTCTCGTCGAACTGATACTAAATATGGATATTGTCACCTAATAAAATACATCATCTTATCCATAGAGATATAACTGGGGTGATGTCATATAACGTAACCATCTCTATATTCCACATTGGTCATTAATAGATAACAATTTAGTATTTGAACTTTTTAAAAGTGTCTATTTCATCATTTTTTATGTCAGCGATTAGCAATCCGGCATTTTGGGGCCAAATTTGTAGCTATCTGCATTTATTCATATAACCATGAAATTTTTGTAGCCACTGTTTATGCAAAATCTATAAAGCCATCCATTCCAAATAGAGGAAAAAGACGGAAATTTTGAAATTTGATGTCAAACTGATATGGATAATGTCACGCATAATAATACAAATATCATCTTATTCAAGAATATAAAGTCGGCGTGATATCATAAGATAGCAACATACTTATCTCACAAATTCTGCATCGTACCGATTTAGTCATCAAACTTAGTAAAATGTATTCTATTTTCATTATTTCTAATGTCATAAAAAACTGAAACATTACTTTCTCAATTGTTCCACATGAGTCGTTGTTAAATGACGAAAACAAAGCACCTAGTTTGCAATTTATCAACAAAATTATGGAAATACATATCAATTTTGTCAAAGAAAACATCTTACGAGTTGATGAGCCTGTGCCAAATTGTACGAAGGACCAACCGAAGCAATAACAAAACGAGGACGAATCGGCTCATCTAACACTTTATTCATCACATCTTCAACAACATCCTACAATATTAGAACACAAAAACAAAAAAATCATCAAAATTACACGATTGAGTATATAATTCATAGAGCCTGTAAACGAACCTAACATTCAACGGACCATTTAGTAGGATAATCATCTATTTTATCATACGAAGTTACGAACATAGACAAAACTAATTTACCTTCAATAGATCCCCAATTTTAGTGGAAAGGAACCCTAATACATGAACATACAAAAAAACATATTAAGCTTCAATAGATCCCAAAAACGTACCTTTGGTGTATCATCATTAAGTCTCGGCTTGAATAATTAGTCAATATCCTTAATACATGAACAAAAAAATGATTGAATGAACGACTGCTTGTTGGATTATGGTTAGATAATTGTTTGAAGAAGATTATAGTAATCTAAAAAAAATGATTCAATGAACAATTACATACTATAATAATCTAAATACAAATTAGCATAACATGGAAATAAAAAATTGCAATCCACATACCTGTGATAGATCAAAGAAAAATTGCAATTCATCCGTATTGCCAAAACATTTTATCAATCAGTTTTGAATTATGACATGCGTTTTTCTTTATCTTGGGGATTTGAATTTGAAAATTCCGAGTTAAATAAGGAAAGGATTTGTTTGATGGGCATTCAAGTGATTGAATATTGTAGCGAGTAAGCCGGATTTTCACATTTGACTGGCATTGAATTTTTAGTGTAAAAGCTACATATATGAGTGCTCACTGAAGTATATTAGTTTGGAAGTAGAAGATAATACACAAATATGTGGATTGCTTCAGTGGTTAAGGCGTGAGGCTGTAAATGTTGAGACCCATGTTCGATTCTTGGCTGCTACAATTTTTTTTTATAATGTAACCGGATGTAGTGCCATGGTGGCATTTCCACCTCATCATAGAGGCGCCATGTCAACATTAAAATGCCTAGTAAGCATTAGTGATGTGGCATGTGTAGTCTCATATATATTTATAGATAGATGTCATATTAATTTTTCATAGTCTCACAACATAAACACACAATTTCTAGAAACTATCTTTTATAGAAAATTGTTAAAAAATATTTGGCAAAAAAATGTAAAATCATAAAATCGTTAAACAACATTCGCCTCCGAACCGTTGCTTTGTGGGTACCATGCTAGTAAAACAAAATTTGATTAAACAAATGATAAAGTTATATTTGAGGGTAAATATGTAATTTCTTCGACTAAAATGTTAGGAGCAGTAATGGAATGCTTCTTTCGGAAGTAGTTCAATTTGGAGCAGTTGGGCTAGTTTCAAATGCTATTGGATGTGTTGCCAAACAAGCTTTTCATCTAAATGCTTACCGCTTGTCGCTCCTAAACACTTCACTAACGCATGTTTCCAAACATGACTTATACTTTTAACTTAATTTAACATTTTTCCTAATTCATTTCATTAACCCTTCACATTCGATACACATTAAACTCTCTATGATGGTTGATCCTAACAAATGATCTCTCGACCACCAAGAAAATATTTTGATCCACTATGAGAATATGGTACGTCTTTTACGTTTATCGAAATTGATCAATTTAGGAAAATTGACATGTTAAATGTTTCTTGGAGTATTAGTTGGATTGAATGAAGCAATGTATTTATTTATTTTTTGTACATTTGAAAGAAACTAAGAACCCTAATCTTTTTGGGTAAAAGGTCAAAGACCCGGTAAATATATTACTCGAAAAAATGTTTAAGTTCAAAGAATATGATTGAATCCCATATCTCAATCCGTTACATAGGAGAAAAACCTTACATAACAAGTTACTTGCTATTCTCTAAACAAGAAAATAAACCACTACTCAAGAGATAACACTAGACTCATATGAAAACAAAATCACTTCCTACCAAGGCCTTGGAGCTTGATACCATACGTTTCATAAAAAACATCCAAATTCCCTGGAAAATTGTTGACCTAATCTGCATAGTCATCATAATCATCTTCACGATTATGACCACCACCAAATAGGTTCATTGACTCATCAAAAGTGTTCACAACCTCCCCTTCATCACTGTTGGAATCAACAATCTCTCCCACCTTAGAGAATGGGTTAACCCTCTTAGTAGAAGAATTAGACGGAAAATCCTTTTTATTACCCAAATCAACCTTTTTAATAGGATAACCATCATCGACAAGAGTAGCTTTCCCATCAATAAAAAGCTTTTCAAACTCCCTAATTTTCACAACAATAGGGGTAGGACTAACCTCTTTAGCTTCCATTGAATCACTCACAAGTGATTCATGCAATGTATTACTAGTCTTTGGAGACTCATCCTTCTTTTCTTCCATTGTACTACCAGCATCCACATCCTTATTCACTTCCTTAGTAGGAATACCAAATTCACCAATATCATCCATACTAAGGGATCAAATTTATTGGATGTAGTAACCTTCATTCCACTCGTACTAGGTACATCAGCAGCCTTTCTCTTAGTGACATCGACTTGCTTAGGTTCAGCAGGAGGCTTTTTGGGTTGATATTGGAACTTCTTACCCACATTATTTTTCGTAAACCCTCCTTGACCCGAAGTAGTTGATCCACCTTTCTTACCCTTCTAAGTGTTGTTGACAGTTTGGAAACCATCATTAACACTCTTAGTAGGCTGAATAGGGGTAAAACAGATTTTGGACAATCAACAAGAGTATGACAAAAGATCTTACACGTATCACATCGATGAGGTTTTCACTTGTATTCAACTTGTATCTTCTCAATAGTCGAACCCAACCCATCAAGTAGGGGTATTTCAACAGTTAGGTTATCCCTAAGTACCCCTCATTCGCCTTAACTTCAATCAAGCACCTAACAAAACTACTGCGGCCCTATGATTCCTTGCACATTTGGCTAGTATAAGCATCTAACATCTTCAGCGTACCAATCAATGTAGCAAGAAGACTAAGACCCTCATCAGAAAACATAGCAAGAAGAACGCCATGGAACTTAACCCACACCGGAATGTTGGTCAAATCCTCTTTAAGTAAGTTGGTGTTCAAGGTCCATGGTTTAAGAATAATAGGGAAATTTCTAATCAACCACGGACCATTTTCAAGGACATCGTCAAGACCTTTCTTCGAATTAAACTTAAAGAAAAAGAACCCCTTGGAATTCATCATAACCTTCTGTATACCATACTTAGCCCACAAATTGCGTACATAATAATCAACAACAGGAAAAGCAATGCGTTTACCAAGAAAATAACCATAGAGAGTATTCTCATACCTAGTGTTCACCTCTTCAACCACTTTCATAGGGACAGTAAGATCCACACCATTCGTTATCTTCCTACACTCCAGCCAACGAAAGTTAGACGTGTATTTCTTAGGTTCATTTGAAGTAGCACCTGCATATGATGTAGAAGGTTGTTTCAAAGCATTTAAGGCATTCATCAATTGGACCTTGTGCATTGATTTATCAAAATCCTTATAAGCATCCACGACAACCTTATCAATACCATTCGGTTGGCTAACAGCCCCATGTGAATTAATACCAATACAACTTACACCGATAAGCTCTTAGTTTAGCAAACTAGTGTGATCGGCCATGCTAAACTGGTTGGTTGTTGTTTTACCTCGGATCGCCGAAAACACTGGTTTTCTATAATCCCTTCTCAAATGATATCCGCGAGCTTCCATATTTAGGTTATGATAAGAGGGAGCTTTTGTTTCTCAGCACCACCTACTTCCCCCGATTTTATGGTTTTACTTCCAAAAAAAGAAGCTTATGTTTACATTCACTTAGTATTCCGGGAACCTTCTTGGCATAGGATTGAACTTGATTATTCATATACCTTTTGTTTTCCAACATTTTGTGGTCGGGATCTTTATGCCTTGTGTGATGATGGAGAACTTTATGTGCTCAAAGATTTGGATTTAGGTGGAGAGGATTACTCTTTCGAGGATTATACAGCCTGAGATCCAGATAGTTGTTGCACTTTGAGAGCACAAAAACATTTCCTTACGAAATATGATCAACATATTTTACAAGTAACTGTAGGCCTGTCTGGATAATCAGTTGTTGTATTCAAGTTGAACGATTCTACAAAAGAATGGGAGAAGTTAGATAGTTTAGGAAGGAACATGATTTGTATTTGCAGTAAGTACAACATGTCTTGCATTGAAGCAAAATCTCAACATATGAAGAACAAAATCTATTTTTCAGAAATGCATTCCAAGAACAAGAGGATAATAGTCTTCTATTCACTTGAAACATGCAAGTATGACACATTCGATCCCATGGGCAGTGAAGAACATTTTAGCATAATAAGTCGTTATAACACCTACCCTCAGACTTGGATTTAACCAACCTGGTCCTAGGTAGCTATCCCCGTACCCCTCCATTCATTTGTATCATCGAAACATTGTGGCATTAAACATGTTTCATTTTTTTTTAGTATTTTGTTTTGCAAATTGTTCAGCTTTTGATAAGTAAACATGGCCCTTCTTATCATGGTTAAGATTTTGGATTTTATGTTTATGTTTTAATAAATGTTCAATTGCCTTTTAAATTGTTCTGTTTTGAATTTTACGCAAGCTGGCAAGCTTATTACGCTTATTTGTGCTTAATGATAGGCCTTTTGATAGTGTATTTCCACTGGTATGCTCTCATGTGTCTGTTAACAATATCCATGACATATCATAATCTGAGTATTATGATATCATCATGACTTTGTAATAGTCCTTAGCAACTCTTTTGGACGCTGCCAGATTCTTGGGGCATGTTTTTCTGTTTCCAACATGTATTGTATCATATCACTTGACATGTTTTGCTTTGATATTGATGTTTTACAAATGATATGTTGTCAAAACCAATCCTAAGTTGGCTGGAATCATTGTGATATCCTGAAACATATAGCAGCAAAAATCTTTTGTCACCTTGCATGCATATAAACCTGTTGTAGCACAACATAACAACAAACGGATTGTTGAAAATACCGATCCCATAACCACCAGGCAGTTTGTGATTGAAAGGGATGGCATTTTCAACTGCTTGAGCACGAAAATGTTAGAACTCATGAAGGTCGTTGGAGCAAATGTTGAGGCTCAAGAAATTCAAAGATCAACAAAGTTACCCTCTAGAGTATTTGTTATGGTCTGGCGATGGTTCAATCTAAACAAAGACAGTCCTTTTGTATGTAAATATCGTAGTTATACCGTACTCTTGTTGGTGGTGATTTTCCAGCAGTGGGGTAAGATAATCAAAGGCAGTAGCAATGCCACTAGGTGGTTACCGGATATCAATCATGTAATCACTTTCCAAAGTAAACTATTCGACCCTATGCCTGGGTTACACGAATATCTACTTGGGATAAGGCCAAATGTTAGTTATTGAATTAGGCACAATCAATAACCCTTGCGCTATAAGTGTTTAAGCTTTCTGATTGTTTCTCCTGGTTTCAGTATATCTCCATGCTGATGATGACATTCTCTATTTATAGTAGAGAATACTTACTCCTAGTCAATGGAAATTATGTGTGACTAACGACCAATTAATCACCCATAATAAGCCTCCATTATCATAGGAATAGTGGTTACATGACCAATTAAATGTGGTCATAAAGCAGTCATAACAGCCACTTAAATGAGTCAAAGCTATTACAAATTAAACACTGCAACACTACCGGTAGGAACCATTACACTAGCAGCGGGAACCATAACACTACCAGAAAGAACCATCAGTTACTACACTACCAGTAGTAACCAATACACTAGCAGCAAGAACCATAACACTACCAGCATGAACCATCAGTTACTACATTATCAGTAGTAACCAATACTACCAGTACAAACCACTATTGAGTCAGGGTGTTTGGGGACTTCATGGGTGTACACTCCGTACCTCCTTACCCAAAACCAGGTGTGAACTAATCCCACAAGTGCACTAAATTTTCCAACAATCCTCCTAAATTTAGTTCACTTCCTTTGCATGAAAAACAAACATCAAACAAAACATATGCATAAACGAAAATATCATGAGGATTGAATTTCCATCTCAGTACATTACACATTCAAATATTCGAGAATCAAGGTGCTCTAAGAATTGAACCCTTCAACCCATTTGAATACCTGAAGATAAAATACACACAAGTTTTCAAATACTTAAAATCTCCTGACACTATACAAGCTATGTATCCGTATTCATATTCATAAATGTTGTAAGAGCCAAAGTCCAAAGCTCCCTAAAGCGGCAAAACTTCAACGTTTACATAGGTGGTTCTTTTTTACTCATGCTCTGCCAAGCACTTTTCAAAGAAATTAACCATTAAGAAGTAAAGACTTCATCCTCCTTTAAGCAGGTTCTGAGCACAACCTTGGGATGTAAAATAAAACATGTGCTCTAGTCCTTGAATGTTGACTTTCCTCATTGAACTCGGCTCCCAAGTTTCCTTAGGAGGAGTTGGGTGTCTTAGCATTCGTTGACTAAGTTGGACTTAAACTCATCTCTTTAGTAGACTTTATAACCAAGTATCTAGCCAAACCCTTCATCAAGTGATCAGCTAAATTTTGTTGAGATCTAACAAACTCTATAGATACCCTTCCATTCATGATAAGCTCACCAATCATGTTATGTATGACACCTAAGTGTCTAGACGTCCCATTGTATATCTGGCTATAATCCTTTGCCAATGTAGCTGCACCATCACAACGGATAGAAATAGGTGCTATAGGTTTAGGCCACAATGGAATCTCAAAAGCATGTTTTCAACCATTTAGCTTCTTTACCGTGTGCTAAGGCCACAAATTCGATTCCATTGTTGAACTGGTGATGCAAGTTTGCTTCTTGGATGCCCAAGAAATTGCACCTCCACCAAGTAGGAATACCCGCCACTGGTAGGCAATTTTCTTTAGTGTTAATGATCCAACTTGCATCGGTGTATCCTTCCAACACTAAAGGATAACGATATATGAGACTATAATCCATAGTTCTCTTGGATACTTCAAGATACCCTCTCAATCGCTTGCCGATGATGAGCACTAGGATTACTAGTATACATGCTCGGTTTACCTCTTGCAAAGCAATATCGGGTCTTGTACAAGTCATGTCATACATCAAGCGACCAATCACCCTAGAATACTCAGTTGAGATACGCCTTGCCATTATTAGGCATCGACTTCTCACAAGTATCCATAGGTGTACTCACGAGTACAATCAAAGTAATTGAATTTCCTCAACACCTTCTCAATATAATGAGACCGAGAGATAGAAATTCTTTTACTTTCATGTTTAATCCTTATACCAAGGATAACACCAGCATCCTCCATGTCCTTCATGGAAAACTTTGATGACAAAAATTCCTTTGTCAAGTTAACCTGGTTTTGATCAGTGCCAAAGATCAACATATCATCAACATATAGACAAATGATGACTCCTTTACGAGATTCATCAAATTTGCTATATACACATTTGTCAGCTTGGTTAAGAATATAACCACTAGACAAAACCACTTCATCAAATTTTTGATGCCATTGATTAGGTGCCTGCTTTAGTCCATAAAGAGACTTAATCAGTTTACACACCTGATAACGCTACTCGCGTCGTTCGGGGTCAAGGAAACTTCCTTTTCTTGAGCAAGTTTTATAACACCTAGGCGATGCACTTATCGTTGTAGTGTAGTAATTAGGGTAAGCCACGGGTATTGATATCGTTCTCTGGGGAATAGGAATGCTAGTAAGAAGTTACTATGCTAAGGTTAAGGTTGAGGAAGATTATTTCTTGTCTTTTTATGTTTTTAAGAAAATGGAAAGGTACGAATCTCTGGTATTGGATTTGGGGGGTTGGTATTGCTACCGATTACTCTACTATTATCTAATTTTCTAAGCTAAGGTTGTGATAGTCTTTGTCTAATTAATGTGTACTCGTATGATAGTTTAAAGATGTGTTTACTTAGGTTTTACTACTCCTTAATTATCTCCTATTGATGGTTGATTTGTCACGTCCTTATTCCTAGTTGCGTTGTGTGTCTAAGGTTGTAGGGTGTGCATTTTTCCCTAACTCTTTGAAATTACCAAAAGGGTCTTGTCTACAAACCCACTAGTGATTTATAAACTCCTACTCTAAGGCAATCTTTGGATGCTTTAGCCTACAATTACTCAGATAATTTTATTATGAAGTTCACAAAGATGAATCAAGCATTAAGTACACAACGAATGACCTATTGCACTACTAGATCATTAATCAACTAAGATAAGAATCAACCAATCAATATTCAATAATTAAGTTTCATATTCCTAAGCAAACACACAAATAAATTAGCGGGACATGGAGAACATGCAAGCATACACAAAATAATCAAAGACATAATTGTATTAATGAAGTAAACACTTATCTTGATGTAAAATAGGGTTTAGAACCTAAAATCTGCACAAGAAAGCCTTGGTTCGGTTTTAGGTTTTACTCCCAAAGACTACACACAAAAGCGAAAAATTCGGATTCTATATATAAGATTACATCTGCGACGTCGTCCTTATGTTTAAATGGCGCCGTCGTGTCGCCGTCGTTAGGGTTTCGTCTTGCCACGTAAACCTTGCGGCGGCGTCACCTTATGACCGTGACGCCGTCCCTTGACCGGCGCCGTCTTGGCTGCATCTAGGCCGTCAGAGTAGACGGCCTACTCCTTTATAACTGGCGCCGTCCGCGAAAACATGCAATTTAAACCGAACCGTCGCAAAATTCCTCCCCGACGGCGTCGCGGATAAGCGATGGCGCCGTCGCCTTGTGTTCAATGACTTTGAGTGTCTCGATTCGACTTTGGCCATTTTCTTCGTATATTCGCGCCTTTTCGTCCAAATAAGTATCATTCCAACATTTTGCCTTCAAGAGACCTAAAAGTGAAAAGGAGCGATATTAAGCAATAACGGATACAAAAGTGATCGAATAAGGGCTTAAATGACCCTCAAAAGGTACCTTTTAAAACCTTATCAAATATCCCTACACTTGGTATTTGCTTGTCCTCAAGCAAATGTGCTTTAAGCCAATTAATTTATAAGTTAGGGTCATGAAGCATTGATTCAAAGCGGTCCACAACACATATAAGCCCACAAAGTCATAACAAGCACGGAATACATACTAGCACCTCACATGGGGTGTTTGGATACTCACATCTCTCTCGGGTGTATATATGAAATATAACAAATAGGAAATGGAAGATAAACACTCATTAACGGTCCTAGTACATAGATTACCATAGGCTTGAGAATAGATCAAACCTCCATCGCTTTGGCGTAAGCACCTAGGAAAGACTATCAAAGAGGTCTTTTAAAGGGTTGTAATGTTAGGCTTCGGTAGGAAATGAAGGGTTTGGTGGGATAGGCTATTTAGTGGTGGATAGTCAAAATCTCTATGTTGCAAGTATCTGAAGAATGGCGTTGCTAAGCCAAGACTCGACACTCTAAAACTCTAGGCAACGAAAATAAACAAACATAAATTTAAAAGATAGATGTAGGATGGTAGCCCGTATGTTTTTTTTTTTTTCTCTTTTTTTTATTTTTTCGATTTTTATTTTTTTTTTTTTATTATTTTTTTTTTTGCATACACTTTTACTCTACCATCCTCTACGGTACATCAAAATAATAGGGTTTATAGAACATCCCTACACTTGAGTTTTATTACTCTAACACTAATTTGACCCGAATTGAAAAGATCAAAACACTTGGGGTACATTATTACGCAAACAAAGGGAATTTGAATTTAACGTTCTCTTCCTATATTTCATAAACTTTAACTTTTCCCATGAATCCCAATCGTCCCAAAGCGTATACAAGGGATATGACTCGACTTAGCAACTCATGCAAGCAACGGATAATTGAACTAAGGGTTTTGGGTGATAACAAAAATTGCACTAAAAGTGAGTGCAATAAAGGGTAGGCTAAGGCGATTTGGGTGTATATTTGGGGTGGGGTGTAAACAATGCTCTTCATTGATATTCGGAAAAACCAAAACATCACGAGAACCGCGAAAAGGATAGGCTCGAGGGTTAACTAGGGTATCGTGTACTAAAGATGAGTACAACGCAAAGGGTGTGGGGAATTACTCAACCGGGTGGAAGAAGTAATTATATTACGGGTATCAAACAAGGGTTTATCCTAATGCCTCTTATCATTTAGTTATTCCTAACTACACAAGTGTAGTCTCACTAGCGATCTCGGAATGCATCACAAAACAAGTTCTAGAATCTAATATACTCTTGGTTCACTCTAAGCATTAAAGATGAATGCTTTAATTCCTACTAATCTAAGAGCGATCCTCACATTTTGGGTGGAATTTGGGTGGTAAAGGGTTTTGTGCTAGTCATGCAACTTCCTATCCATGAGGCGCTTTTGTTAAGACTAATGGCCCACTCCTATATGTCATGAAAAAAATTTAAATTTGGCTAAAATTACCCTAACCAACATTTTCTCATGGTTTATTACACAAATACACTTGGACAAAGCAAATAGTCAAGGATAAACATAGTTTCAAAGTTCCGTTTTATTTTCCTCCTACACTTAAACCGAACATTGTCCCCAATGTTCCCCAAAATATCAAAGTTATGATAATGGAAGGTAATTAAAAAGAAAGAAACTAATACTCCCACGATTAGCTCGGTAGGATCCGTGAAAAGTGGTGGTTAAATCTTTTCAAGAAGAATTATTGCGTGAAAAGCTCCTTCCAATCTTGTGTAACTTCTTCTTGACAAACTAAACACACACAGAAGAAAACAAAGCGAAACCTTCGCGTAAAATCGTGGTAATAATATACATAAGACTCGATTTAAACTAGGATATAATGCTTGTGGAATGGATGTTTACAATTTTTAGAAAATTAAGATCGGAAAATTCCAAAATTTTACAAGTAGCTCGAAAAGAGAAAAAGTAGTGATGTTTTACTCCTTCACGGCGCGTCGGTTGCAATCTGACGCCGTCGGTTATCCGACAAAAAGCGGTCTCGATTTTGGAAAAATTACGGAAAATTTACATCTTTAGAATCGGAAAAACTTCTAAAAACATCCATTATGACTCGATACAAGCATTTGACTCAAACAAACAAACATATATATCTTTTAGTTAATTGTTATTCTCATGTTTACGTTTCTTTTGAAAGCGTGTGTAATCCTCCTACACTTATCCCTTATGTAAAATACCTTTATATGCAATTAAGGCGAGGTTAAAAACAAAATAAAGCATTTTACAAATTTAAACATGAGGATAAACAATTAATAAAGATATATGACACTAACAAGCAAACAATTAAGCATGGGTTGCCTCCCACGAAGCGCTTTTCTTTATTTAAGAGTCTTGTAGCTAGACTCGTAGTCCTACTCCTACGTACCTATATAAGTAAGTCTATCCTCAACAATGTCGTAAGGATCAAACTTATCGTTCAAGTTCCTAGTAGTACGTTTGGTTAGATATGCCTTTTCAAACTTCTCACCATCGGGATCATAGATTTGTATCCTAATGTGCCATTCTCCATTACCATCATTAGGCGGTTTATCCCAATCCCATTTATGTTCAGATTTCTCAACTATCCACTTATTCATGACAAGGTTGTGGGTAAGCTTCCTAGGAACTCGGTCATCTTCCTAAATACTAAGGTGTCCTCGAGCGGGTTCACTTCCATGTCCCTAGCCATTTCTTTTCTTGGAAAGTTGCTTTACTAGTGAAGGCTTCATCTAGGTAAAAAGGTCTTTGGGGCCTATGAGGTTCTTATCTATCCAAGGTCCATATCTAGAAGGTTCTCTATCCAACCTAATCTCATGTGGGATTTCCTCATCCTTGTAGTCGAATGCCTTTTGACATCGTAAACCGATCTAGCACTCCCTCTCCTACCACTATTTTGGACATCTTACAATCGATGATGGCACTAGCGGTAGCTAAAATCCTCTTCCTACTAGTAATGGGTATGTCGGGTCCTTATTCATGTCTAGCACATGAAAGTCGGCCAAAAGTCAACTCTCCTCGTGTACTACCATGTCCTTTATTATTCCTATCGGACGTGCCACACTACCGTCCATGAAGACCCAAGACGGTTTCGTTGGTTCTATTTTACCTAAGTTAAGGCTTCTATGGGGACAACGGAACAAGATTGATGCATGACCTAAGTCGGCTAAAGCGTCGAGTGGTTTGGAAGTTCCAAGCCTACGGAAGAGTGAATAGCCGGGATCGTCAACTTCTTAGGTAAGTTGTTTCGCACAAAAGCGGAACCATGTTTTCCAAGCCTAAGTTCTAACTCATATTTTTCTTTTAAAGCATTATAATAAGGTGCATGAGCTAAGACCTCGAGAATCGGTTTTCTTGATGGAGTTCCTTGTACTCCTCCTCTAAACTAGTTTTGGATTCTTGGGCGAGGGTTTCTCAAGTAGATCCTATAAATGGTGTCGGGCCTTGATACCCCATCTTAGATGGCTTGGGACCCTTTTGATAGCATTTACCGAGTGAACCGTTGGATGTGAGGGGCATGGATGTGCGTTCTCCATGATGAACTAGAACATGAAGTCGATGCAATCGAATTCACTTTTAGGTTCTTTATGGTATCACTTGGGAGTGCTCAATTTCCCGCTCATTGAAGGCTTTCGAGAGGGCATCCAACTTGTTTGTCATCTCGCTATGTTTTTGCTTAAAATCGGCTTCAAGCTTATTCAATTGAGTCTCTTGGGATGACAAAATCTAGATGCAAATGCCTCAAGATTAGTGGGGTTCCTAGTGGGTGGACGGATGAGCTTTGGGGTGTGCTTGAGTTTTGGTTCCACTTAAGGTTAGGGTGATTTCTCCATGAGGGGTTGTAAGAGTTTCCTAAGTTGTTTTGTTCGGGCTTGAAAGTGTACCACTTCTCTCCCGCTCCGTCGATGCATGGGCGTAGTCCGCAAAAGCTTGTTCGGGGAGTCTTGTGCAATCACGAGTGTCATGAGGACCACTACATAATTCACAAGGTAGAGTGATTTTATTCACTTGGTGTGAGGACTTAGGATTTTCGTAAGAACTCATGAGGAATTTGACTTGATCTTCAAGTTCGATCATCCTACGGTCGGAAGGTTGTGAGTTGATGGAAGGCAAGGAGATTGCCTTGACGGTTTTGGGAAGTTCACGGGGGTCATCCCAACTTTCGTTGTCATAGAGGGCAAGGTCCTCTATTATTTCCCATGATTCTTCAGCGGTGAGATCACTAAGTTTTCCACCGGCCGCTTGGTAAATGGATCGCTTAGTGGGGAAGTTGACATGATCATAAAGATTTGGACTTGGAGCCAAAGATCAATGCCGTGATGAGGACTTTATGTAGTAAGTCCTTGAATCGGGTCCATGCTTAGTAGAGATTCACCTTGACGTTGTTGGAACATCAAGATGTCATTCCTAAGCAGTGGTTCTCCCGGTGGGAAAAATTGAGCAAGGCGAGAGGTAAGATCATCCCAACTTGAGATGGAGCCGGTGAAGTCGCTCAAGCCAATTACTAGCTTGGTCCCGTAGAGAATTGGAAGAGGCAGCGGTAGCGTGGTCTCCCGTAGTAGCATCAAGGTCGATGGAATCGACAATTTTGAGAAATCCCTCGGATCTTGATTTGGATCTTGGATCGAAGTCCATGGAATCACATCCGTTTTGCACCAACCGGATGGTGTCGGATCGCGGCCGTAGTTTGGGCTTGGTCGGGAAGCTCAATGGTGTTCCTATAGCCTAGGTAGCTTGGTCTCGAGTATTCACCAAGTGCGGGCTCTTGGTGGTCGTTTGGTGGTGGGTTGATGAGTGGTGGTTGGTTATCACCTTCCATGATGAAAAGTGATGGGTGTTACGAACAAAGGTCACGAAGAAGGGGATAAACTAAGAAAGCTAAAATGAAAAAAAAATTACTTGATAGGAATCAAGAAAAGAACCTAAACTAGGTGGACTACTAACTAGCTATTCTATTCCCGTGGCGCCAAAACTTGATAACGCTACGCGTCGTTGGGGTCAAAAACTTCCTTTTCTTGAGCAAGTTTTATAACACCTAGGCGATGCACCTAATCGTTGTAGTGTAGTAATTAGGGTAAGCCACGGGTATTGATATCGTTCTCTAGGGGAATAGGAATGCTAGTAAGAAGTTACTAGGCTAAGGTTAAGGTTGAGGAAGATTATTTTTGTCTTTTATGTTTTAAGAAAATGGAAAGTCTGAATCTTGGGTATTGGATTTGGGGGTTGGTATTGCTACGATTACTCTACTATTATATAATTTTCTAAGCTAAGGTTGTGATAGTCTATGTCTAATTAATGTGTACTCGTATGATAGTTTAAAGATGTGTTTACTTAGGTTTTACTACTCCTTAATTATCTCCTATTGATGGTTGATTTGTCACGTCCTTATTCCTAGTTGCGTTGTGTGTCTAAGGTTGTAGGGTGTGCGTTTTTCCCTAACTCTTTGAAATTACCAAAAGGGTCTTGTCTACAAACCCACTAGTGATTTATAAACTCCTACTCTAAGGCGATCTTTGGATGCTTTAGCCTACAATTACTCAGATAATTTTATTCTAAAGTTCACAAAGATGAATCAAGCATTAAGTACACAACGAATGACCTATTGAACTACTAGATCATTAATCAACTAAGATAAGAATCAACAAATCAATATTAAATAATTAAGTTTCATATTCCCTAAGCAAACACACAAATAAATTAGCCGGACATGGAGAACATGCAAGCATACACACAAATAATCAAAGACATAATTGTATTAATGAAGTAAACACTTATCTTGATGTAAAATAGGGTTTAGAACCCTAAAATACTGTACAAGAAAGCCTTGGTTCGGTTTTAGGTTTTACTCCCAAACACTACACACAAAAGCGAAAAATTCGGATTCTATATATAAGATTACATCTGCGACGGCGTCACCTTATGTTTCGTGATTTAGTCGTATCGCCGTCATTAGGGTTTCGTCTTGGCCACGTAAACCTTGCGACGGTGTCACCTTATATTGTGACGCCGTCCCTTGACTTCACGCGCGTCTTGGCGCATCTAGGCCGTCTGAGTAGCGACGGCCTACTCCTTTATAACTGGCGTCGTCCCTTGAAAACATGGAATTTAAACCACGAACAGTCATAAAATTCCTCCCCGAGGCATCGCGGATATGCGATGTGCCCGTCTTGCTGTTTCGTGACTTTGAGTGTCTCAATTCGACTTTGGCCATTTTCTTCCATATATTCGCCTTTTAGTCCAAATAAGTATCATTCCATTTTGTCTTCAAGAGACCTAAAAAGTGAAAAGGAGCGATATTAAGCAATAACGGATACAAAGTGATCGAATAAGGGCTTAAATGACCCCTAAAAAGGTACCTTTTAAAACCTTATCAACACCTTGTTTTCATTGCCGAGCATGATGAAGCCACGAGTTTGGTTCATGTAAACCTCCTCATCCAATTCACCATTCAAGAAAGCGTCTTCATATCCATCGATGAATAATCGATTTTGAATTGATGCCAAAGCAATCGACAATCTAATGAGTAACGTCTGAGCCACGAGGGCATACGTATCAAAATAGTCAATTCATGACTTTTGTTTAAAGCCTTGAATGACTAGTCTAGCCTTGAACTTTTCAATAGTTCCATCTACCTTCATTTTCCTTTTGAAAATCCATTTGCAACCCGGAGGTTTGCAACGGTGTGGTAGATCAACCAACACCAAGTGTTGTTGCCCATGATGGAATCCATTTCATCATTGATTGCTTCTTTCTAGAAAGCAATATCATAGGACTTCACTGCTTCTTCAAATGTCTTGGGATCATCCTCAACAATGAAGCAATAGGAGTATTGGTCAGAGACCTCATCCCTTGTTCCTTCAATTAAATATAATTGAAACTCAGGTCCAAATGACTTTGGATTCCTGACCCTTTTGCTCTTTCTGAGCATAGGTTCAGGTTGTTGAACCACAACCTCATCAGGGACCTCTGGTGGTTCTTCATCAAGGACCTATAATGTACCAATGTCATGAGTTCCATTAGGAATCCTTTTACTTGGTCTAGGGACTGATGATAATCTATTCTCATCAAAGTTAGCATCCCTTAATTCAATTATGGAAACATATTCATTCGGTTCAATAACATAGAACCTAAAAGCCTTGGAATGCTCAGTATATCCAACAAAGATGCAATCAATTCCTCTTTCACCCAAAGTTTTCATCTTTGGATCAGGGAGTCTTACAACAGCCCTACAACCCTAAACCTTGAGATAGTTCAGGTTGGGTTTCCTTTTAGTCCAGAGTTCATAAGGGGTAACCTTGTTCCTTTTGTTGGGAACCTGTTTAATAAATAGCAAACTATTAACATACCTTCACCCCAAAACCCTTGACTCAGTCTGAATAGGACAACATGTAACCATATCCTTTAGAACCCTGTTTTCCTTTCGAAATACCATTTCTTTGAAGAGTATAGGGCGATCGTTTCATGGATTATACCAACGGACTAAAAATACAGTATCCATGTACTCACCTCCCTATCGGACCTTAATCTTTTGATCAAAGACCCAAGTTGTAATTCAACTTTAGCTTTAAATACTTTGAATTTATCTAATGCTTCATCCTTAGTATGTAACAGATAGACATAACAAAACCTAGAAGCATCATCAATAAATGTCACAAAGTATTTCTTATTCCCCAAAGAGGAGTGGCATGCAAATTACAGTCATCGTGTATTAGCTCAAGAGCTTAGTTTCACGTTTAACACCTTGAAAAGGTTTCTTAGTTATCTTGGTCAACATGCAAGTTTTACACTTTTCAGTGTCCATGTCAAATGCTGGGATTAACCCATACTTAGACATATATTTCATCCTTTTATAGTGAACATGGCCAAGTCTAGCATGCCATAGGGTAGAGTCAATTAGGTCATTGGTGGTCACAAAGGCTGAATTAACACATTCATTAACAATATTAAGCCTGAACATTTGATTACACAAATAGCCAAAACCAATAAACACACCATGCTTAGATATAACAAATTTATCGTATTCAATAACTTGTTTATATCCATGATTATTCAAAACACTACTTGAAACCAAGTTTTTCCTTATATCAGGAACATGAATAACATTAAACAAAGTTACAATCTTTCCAAAACTAAACTTAAGATCTACACAACCACGACCATGCACCAAGGCTGTTGACTCATTTCCCAGGTGAAGAATAGAACCATCATTCAGTGACTCATAAGTCTTGAACTAGCTTCTATCTTTGCACACATGAATTGTTGCACCAGAGTTAACCCACCATGCAACATAATCATCCTGAACATAATAAGATTCAGATACATATGTAACATAATAAATCGAAAAGACTTATTAAACATATTACGACCTTTCGGTGAGTTGGTAGAACCACTACTCCACGAACCATTAGTGCTGATCTATTGGCTTTACCACCAACCTTAAAACCTTTGCAATCCCTTTTAATGTGACCGGTTTGCCACATTTCCAACAAGTAGGTGTTGCCTTCTTGTTAGGATCCGCCTGTGTAATCATGATATTTCGTTTGCCTTTGTTGTCATTGTACACGGTGGAGTTGTTATGCTCCACCATATTGACAACGAGATGTACTAGTAACATTGATACTTTTGGCTTGTCATTATCCCGCACCTTAAGAGATTCCTCAATGTGCGATGACGCCCAACTCAACCAGAGTTAACTCCTCCTTTTTATGTTTCACGGTATGCTTGAAATCTTTCCAAGAAGGAGGGAGTTTGTCAATGACACAAGAGACTGAAATAGCCTCATCCATGTGCATATTATGTTGTCTAAACCTTCCAAGTATACCAAGAAGTTCATTATATTGTTCCATAACTGGTCTTGAATAAGTCATTTTGTAATTTGTGAAATTACTAACAAGGAAATTCTTACTTGATGCATCCTCAGCCATACATTTGGCATCCAAGGAATCCCATAGTCCTTTGGAAGATTCAAAGTTCTGATAAATGTCGAATAGAGAATCAGACATACCATTGAGAATTAAACCTCTGCAAATGTAGTCATCATTCTCCCATTTTCTCCTCCTCGATCGCTCCACAGTAGCATCATCCCGTCATCGAGAATAGGTGTAGTCGAACATAGACCACACTCATGCAGCGACGAAGTGATCTTCTTACGCCACCTCCTAAAGTCCACCCTTCAAACTTATCAAGCTTGGAAATGTTTGAAGCCATGTGTTCATTGCAACAACACCATTGATTATCACAAATAGTTTACTTTGAATGTTGGTGGTGATTTCAAACACATGGTAAGATAATCAAAGCGTGTAATACCACTAGGTGGTACCGAATATCACTGGAATCATGTAATCACTTTCCAAAGTAAACTATTTGACCCTATGCAGGTTACATGAATATCTACTTGGGATAAGACCAAATGTTAATTATTGAATTAGGCACAATCAATAACCCTTGCACTATAAGTGTTTAAGCTTTCTATTTGTTTCTCCTGGTTTCAGTATATCTCCATGCTGATGATGACATTCTCTATTTATAGTAAAGAATACTTACTCCTAGTCAATGGACATTATGTGTGATTAACGACCAATTCATCACCCATAATAAGCCTCCATTATCATAGGAATATTGGTTACATGACCAATTAAGCGTGGTCATAAGCGGTCATAACAACCACTTAAATGAGTCACGGTTGTTACAAATTAAACAACTGCAACACTACCGGTGGGAACCATTACACTAGCGGCGGGAACCATAACACTACCGGTAGAAACCATTAGTTACTACACTACTAGTAGTAACCAATACACTAGCGGCGGGAACCATAACACTACCAAGGAGAACCATCGGTTACTACATTATCGGTGGTAACCAATACTACCGATACAAACTACTATTGAGTCAGGGTGTTCAGGGACCTCATGGGTGTACACTCCATACCTCCTTACCCAAAACCAGGTGTGAACTAATCCCACAAGTGCATTAAATTTTCCAACAACTCTTTTAAGCTATTTTTGGGTAAAAGGTCAAAGGCCCGGTAAATATATTACTCCAAAAAACGTTTAAGTACAAAGGATATGAATGAATCTCATATCTCAGCCTGTTACATAGGCGAAAAGCTTACATAACAAGATACTTCCTATTCTCTATACAAGAAAATAAACCACTACTCAAAAGATAACATTAGAATCCTATGGAAACAAAATTACTTCCTACTAAGGCCTTGGAGTTGGATACCATACGTGTCATAATAATTATCCAAATTCCCTGGAAGATCGTAGACCTGATCCGCATAGTCATCATAATCATAGTCATCATAATCATCTTCACGATCATGAGCACCACCAAATAGGTTCATTGACTCATAATCATCTTCACTATCGGAGTCAACAATCTCACCCACCTTAGAGAATGAGTTAATCCTCATAGTAGAAGAAGTAGAGGAAAATCCTTTTTATTACCTGGATAATCAACCTTTTTAATAGGATTACCATCATCATCAACAAGATTAGCTTTCCCATCAATAAGAAACTTTTCAAACTCCTCAATTTTTTCAACAATAGGAGTAGGACCAGCCTCGTTAGCTTCCATTGAATCACTCACAAGTGGTTCTTGTGATACATTACCGGTCTTAAGAGACCCAACCTCCTTTGCTTCCATTGTACTATCAGAATCCACTACATCAGTAGGAGTGCCACATTCATCAGTATCGATCATATTAAATGCAACAAAAGGATTAGATGCAGTAAAAGGATTAGACTATTTAAAGCTTGACAAAGTCAAAGTCTGAAAGGGAGTATATTTGTTGTTTAGTGACTTTTGGGGAGGACATAATGTCCTTGCGAAAATTTTCCTCTCAAGTTCCCTCATTCTTGTAGTGATCACTACAAAGAAATTGTCTTTTAGTGACACAAATAAAAGTGTCATTACAAGTAAAAAATGTAGCAAAAAGGACAAAAAAAGTCGACAAAAGCGAGAAAAAAAATGTTACTTGATTTTTTGCTGATTTTCCTACACTTAAAGAAGTGTAAGTAAAATTGAACTCGGTAAAAGTGTAGTTATAATGACAAAAAAATTGTAAGGATAAATATTTTTTAATTGGGAAAATTAGTCAAATAGACCGCGCGCCTTGAGGCTTATCACTTTTCGGACCACGCCCTTTGTTAATTTGAAAATAGACCGGTTGCCCAGCGATTTTCTTGGACCCAACCAGGGGCTGCCATGTGTCCGACAACTTATGACACAAGCATGTATTTTGAAAGTATATGTCATGTATTTTAAGGTATTGTTTTTTGGGCAACTTTATATTTTCGGGCAACTTGTATTTATACACAAGGATAATTTCATCATTTTACATTTTCAATTAAAAAAAATCACAGACTCACACCACTACATAACTCACACCTCTTCTCCCCCACATAAACCATCACAACTCAAAATTAACGAGACATATAAATTGACGGTACATAAATTGAACACCCAGCGGCACCACCACGACGCCATCTCTACCCAATCCAAACCGCCGATTCATCGGCGGCTTATAAATGTCGACCGTTAAATTCATGGAATTTGAGCGCCACGTCGACAATGTGTGGTTTGCTTAGATCTTAAGCGTGAAGAATGTGTAAATATTTTCCCTTCGGAAGAGTCTATTCTCAAGCTTTTCATTTAGGTGGTCAAGGATTTTCTTGTCGTCTCAACGTAACAAGGACCAACAAAGCTCGTTTCCTAAATTGGGTTCGTTTTATACATAATATTTATTTACATCTTGCACATTATAAATTTCTCTAGTTTCCGATGTGTCGTGATCATATGATGTAATTAACCATCTAGATTACCTAGGAGTCCAGATAGCATGGATCTCGGGACCATGGTTTCTTTCAATATTCATAAATCGACTAGTGGTGGATTATCACGAATGAATTCCGAGTCTTCTAATGCAGATGAGTTATCCACAGGGGATGTGGAGATTGACCCTCTTAAAGATCTTCAAGACCGGGTTACCCATTTAGGTTGAGCTTTAGAAGCACTAGACAAATTGGGTGCTTGTCCCGTATTCTGCGACCAAACATGGAAACCATTGTTAGTTTAATTGTTTCCTTTGCTAGGCTTCCGAAACCACTACTAGTGGTATTGTTAGTTTATGGATATAAATTAGTAGGCGTGAGTTAGGATCGAACTCGAGACTATGGGATTGCACACTTTACGTATGAGAATTTAAAGTTAATAATTAAATATAAATGTTATATTTATTTATTTATTAAACGAAATAACTAACGGACGTTATGTAATTAATGTAATGGACTAACGGTCGTTAAATGTTTATGGAAAAGGACTAAATTGCAAAAGTTGGAAAGGTTCCGGAATCCCTTTGGGGACTCATGAACTGATCGGCCAAGGACACAAAACAAGGAAAGAAAACCAACTTGTTCACCAAGTTTGCTTGGGTATATAAACAAGGCTAGGGGTTTTATTTTTCCATCCCTTGTGCTCATTAGCTAAACCTAAAAATTGTTTTGTGTGTGTTTTTGCTCTCCAAAACCGGTCGACACCCCTATAGGGTCGATCCAAGTCTTTTCCACAAAACCAAGTTATTTTTTATAAAACTAGCATTACTTTAATTCGGTTTAATGCGTGTGTACAAGAACATAGTAATAACACACTATTGTTATTATCTTGGATTGAATTACAAAGCAGTGAGGGTAATTCACATAATCCTAACTAAATCAAATTAGGGTTCATCCGTTTCTAGTTTGTGGATTTGATTCTTGTTCGGCTAGAATCAAGAAAAGGTACGCATATTCTTTTATGTTAATTAATTGTTCATTAATAAATCCTATACGCTTCCGCATGATTACTTTGATGATTTTGTGATTATTTATTTGAATGTCTTGATATATAATTCCAACAGTGGCATCACGAGTCATTGGTTTTAATAAGTAATTAATTACATAAATGCGTAATAAAACAAATACTTGTATGTTGTTTGATATTATTAATCTATGGTTTATGTTCTATTTTTTTATGGGTCGAATTTTTTTTAATATTGGGGCGTTCCCAAATATTTTTTAAGTCGACACATTAAATTTTTTTTAGGGTTTTGAAACTTGTTTGCTAACCTTATTAAAACCTAGAATTAATATTGATTACGTGATTAATTCGTGAATAATTTGTTATGTGTCATGGAATTTTTTATATGCGATCTTGTGACTTATTTGTATAAATTGTTATGATGTCCATGATTATACATGCATGTTAGTCATGGATAAGTTACTTTGATAATTGTTTAATTGTTGAGACATGTTTAATTACGATAAATCTTGAATTGGGAAGACTCAATTATATATATTAATGAATCAATTATGTGCAATTTGGTATATTATTAATTTAGGGTTTCATGAATCGATTTTTCGATGTATGTGGCTCACTCTTAATTGTGAGTGAAAACCCTAATTAGTATATACATTAATTTAACCTAGATATTGATTATTAATAGGGTTTTATCGAATGAGTTGCATGTGGCTACTTGTTTACACGTATAAATTGTTTATTATGTGCATTGTTTCTAGTAGATTATTTTTATTTGTTACTTGTTTGTTTATTATGTTAGCGGTTTTAAGCAAGGGTAATTTTGAATAGAAAAATAATACGGACTAAACAATGGCGAAATTTGATTGTTATGGAAGAGTTAAGTTTTCAATAGTTTAATTGATTGGTGACTTTGGTACAAATGGTGCGAGCAGCTCACCCATTAGAATGAACTATAAAGGGGTTAATAAAGTGTGCAGATCATGCGAATGGATGTCTAAGGTTATGCTTTATGCACGGTCCTCCTTTTGTAAGTTCGGTGGATCTACTTAGTAAGCCATAATATTGTGCAAGCTCATCTTAAGGGCGAATTAGTGTTAATTCCATGCGCCACTTGGTAATTATCCGAAACACTAAGTGTTTACACTTATGCAAAAGTACGGTATAATGGATGATAATTAGCACTAAATTCCTTAATTGGTGAACCAATACCTCAATCAAAACTTTGATAATTTGATCTTTATGAATTGGTAATAAAGGTTTTTATTAAAATTATGCTACAAGATGAATGCATGACATCTTTGTACATATTTGATTTGACCACATAAAATCAAAACTAGTACCCTTTTAAATTAAGTTATATGCCATCTAATTAAAAGGAACACTTGCAATTGCAATTTACGTCATGTGATGCTTTGGCTGGATTGTGATGGAGAGGTAAATCTCTATTTAAAGTCGGACCTTACATGGACATATTTGCGAGTTCTTTAAGTTAGACACTTAAGTTGAGTTGGAAGTGAGACACGGACTCAATGGCATAAGATGAGATGAAACATGTTTATATTTGCAATAGCGTTGGAAAATATAAATCCCATAATGATCTAGGAGTTGGAAATTGTTTGCCAATTAATGTTCGACAGATTACCTTATTATATCGTTCGTTGCTAGCGGATCAAGCGATGTAATGAACCCATGATAATTTGGATCTAGTTTTGAGAAAATTATATGGTTATATGTTTATATTACCGTTGGGTATATTTTATTTTCTTGAAAAGTTGTATTATCGAAAATACTAATACTTGAACTTTTTACGTAGAAATGGCTCAAAATAATGATAAAACTAACTCTGCGCTAAATTCGTTCAAAAACTATTTTGATCGAGAAAAGTTATTGGATCTAAAATTTCAATGATTGGCACCGCTCTTTGAGAATTGTGCGTAGAGTTCTTGACGGTTGAAATATCTTTATGAACCTTGCCCGAACAACCAAGCGGTCTGATGATACTCAAGCTCAAATTGATGCTTGGCAACTTGAGTATAAGCGTCATAATGATGTGGCTTGTCTTATGTTGGGAACAATGGAATCGCTCTTCAAAAGCGGTTTGAACATTATTTCCCATTTAATATGCTCAATGAACTTGGACTATGTTTGAGAAACCATTACCGTCGAAATTTATGACTTGACCGACGCTTTACAAATTGTAGGCAAGGTGAGGAAAACCGATGAGTCGCATGTCTTTGAAATGAAAGGTTACATGGACCAGCTCAAAGCACTTGGCAAAACTTATGATGATTACATGGTCGTGAATCGATTAATCGATCCCTTAACAAGTTTTAATGGTTTTGTCGAAATTTCAATATGCCTTTGCGTGGGGAAGCGATTCTTGACCTACATGCATTGCTTATTGATTATGAAAGGGTTGCCTCAAAGGTTCCTACTACCGGATACTTGCTATTCAGGTGGAAGGATTAATAAGCCAAAACCGCGTCACGAACAACAAGAGGGGAAGGGTAAGAGTAAGGTTGACAAAGGCAAACAAGTGATGGCCTATCAACCTCAACCCAAGAAGAACCCTACTCTAGGAAGGATAATCCTAAAAAGGATCAAGCATGCCACCACTTGTAAGGCGTTGGGCATTGGAAGAAAGCGTGCTCTATCTTGATGAATTGCGGGCAAATAAAATGAAGTACGAATGGTCCTTGGCGCGGTTCTTATGGTAATTTATTTGTTATTGAATTATTTACTCTAAATCATAATAATTCACGGGTATATGATACGGCTGTGGTATTCACATTTGTAATACACCTGCGGGGTTTAGAGTGAAGAGGAAGCTTGCCTATGGGGAGCAATATCTGCACATGGGAAATGGCGCATATGTTGTTGAAGCCATAGGAGCGTTTAGTTTAGTATTGCCTTGGGCTTAGTCTTGGTTTTAAACAATTGTCATTCGCACCTTCTATAATTAGAGGTGTTGTTTCCTTTTCAAGTTTGTTGGATGATGGTTTTACTCATACTATTTCACGTAATGGAATTGATGTTTCTTTAAATGGTGTATTTTATTTTAAAGCAATTACTGTGAATGGTGTGTTTGAAATTGATGTGATTGGAAATGAATCTAACAATAATAATAATTCGATGTTTAGCATTAACAAGAATATGAAGTTAGACTTGAATTCTTCTTATCTTTAGCATTGTAGACTTGCTCATATAGGCAAGGCTCGCATGCATAAGTTGCAACAAGAAGGGCTTTTGCAAAATATCAATGATGAATCATTTGATAAATTTGAGTCATGCATATCTGGGAAGATGACTAAGAAACCTTTTCATAGCAATATGGAGGGGCTTCGATCTACTTAGTCTTATTCATACCGATGTGTGTGGACCACTTAGACATGTGTCAAGAGAGGTGCTAGCTACTTCTTAACCTTCTTGATGATTTCGGTTATGGTTATGTTTATTTATAAGCATAAACATGAGGTGTTTGAAACATTTAAGGTTTTCAAAGTGAAGTAGAGCGCAATTGGGAAAGAAGATTAAAGCTCTTCGATCCGATGGGGAGGCGAGTATCTAAGCCAAGAGTTTAAAGATTACTTAGGCGAGAATGGAATTGTCCGAATCTCACTTCTCCATATACTCACAACAAAATGGTGTATCGAGAGAAGAAATCGTACATTGTTGGACATGATACGATCTATGTTTAATCTTACTACTCTACCTTTATCCTTTTGGGATTATGCTTTGGAATCATTGTTCGCATTCTAAATATGGTTCCCACAAAGAAGGTTGATAAGACACCATATGAAATATGGCATGGTAAAACTCTAACTGTCTTATTTAAAGGTGCAGGGTTGCAAGGCGTATGTTAGGCGTGACTCGTGAGATAAACTCCAACAAAGATCAGTAAAGGTATCTTCGTAGGATACCTAAGGAAACTATGGGTTACTACTTTTACTATCAACTAAAAATAAAGTAATTGTTGCTAGGTATGGAGATTTTCTTGAAAGAGATCTCGTATCTCAAGAATTCGATGGGAGAGTTTATGATGCGGAAGATGATCAAGAAGATATATTACCTTCGAAAACACTAACGTACTTTTGGTAGAACACGAAAGTCCGGGTCCTCCACGAAGTTGAAGTGATTCCGTTAAATGATCCGTAAAATACATGTGCACTGACGTCTATGTCTTAGCGTGAGGTTGAGGAAACTATGTTAGGAGATCTTGGAGAGCCTACTAGTCGACGAAGGCGAAATGGCGATTGCAATGAATGGGGAAATGCAATCCATGAGAAAAATGAAGTGCAGGGTAGAGGTTGACTTACCTCCAAGCATACGGTGGTTGGAAGTAAGTGGCTCTATAAGATTAAGGCCGACATGGATGGCAATGTACACGTCTATAAAGCTCGTCTAGTTGCGCAAGGTTTTACTCAAACTTATGGCATTGATTACGAGGAGACCTTTTCTCTGTAGCGGACATTAGAGCTATTAGAATTCTCATAGCTATAGCGGCATACTATGACTATGAGATATGGCAAATGGATGTCAAAACCGCCTTCTTAAATGGTCGCTTAGATGAAGACATCTATATGAAGCAACCTGAGGGGTTCGTGAATCCACAATTTCCAAACCGTGTATGCAAACTTCAAAGGTCCATTTATGGATTGAAGCCAATGACACAAAACAAGGAAAGAAAACCAACTTGTTCACCAAGTTTGCTTGGGTATATAAACAAGGCTAGGGGTTTTATTTTTCCATCCCTTGTGCTCATTAGCTAAACCTAAAAATTGTTTTGTGTGTGTTTTTGCTCTCCAAACCGATTCGACACCCTATAGGGTCGATCCAGTCTTTTCCACAAAACCAAGTTATTTGTTTTATAAAAACTAGCATTCCTTTAATTCGGTTTAGTGCGTGTGTACAAGAACATAGTAATAACACACTATTGTTATTATCTTGGATTGAATTACAAAGCAGTGAGGGTAATTCACATAATCCTAATTAAATCAAATTAGGGTTCATCCGTTGCTAGTTTGTGGATTTGATTCTTGTTCGGCTAGAATCAAGAAAAGTACGCATATTCTTTTATGTTAATTAATTGTTCATTAATAAATCCTATCGCTTCCGCATGATTACTTTGATGATTTTGTGATTATTTATTTGAATGTTTTGATATATAATTCCAACAGTATCGGTACCACCTTTGGTGGATTGAATACCTATACTAGCTAGTTTTAGTTATATCTTGTCTGTGAGATATTGTGTACTTAATATGATCGAGTTGATTGTTCGTGTATTATTCTAGTGTTAGCTAGGCTTAAGTTTCGTATTAGGTAATGAGTTTTGTCATCATAATTGACGTTGATTTTCAATTAATATGGAATTGATTAAGGGACAAGTATATCTACTTTAGTGAACATATAGTAATTAGTAGAAGTTTTGGCTTAAGGTGCATCACACATTGTATCAATGATGAGACAACTTCGACAGCATGATAATAGTGCCAGTCATAGCTAAAAACGTTCACGTGTATCTTCATATTGTTGTCTGATATGCTTTTGTATTCACGGTACTTCACCATGGAATAAGTAGTACTCAATATTTTAGCCTGTAAACATACGTACTCAGTTTTTTTATACTTACATTTTGTGATTTCTGTGATTTGATTTGTACAAATTGGTTAAGATTCATTTGTTAGTGTGGAGCGAGTCGAATAATTGAGCGGTCTATTTTATATTAGGAAAAAAGACTTAAAGTGAGACTAAAACTCGACCATGAAGTTTGGAAAGGAGTTTAAGAAACAAAAGGTACCCGAATGGATCGAAGCCTATGTGGACTATAATGTACTAAAGAGAGTATTACAAGAACTCCGTGAATTCAAACAAAGCAAAGGCCCTTCAGCACCAGCGAGAAATTCACATCAGAAGTCATCATTACTCGGACCCTTTAGTGGCATTGACGTGCGAAAAAGCTTTGATGAGACTAAAGAGGATGATATCGAGAACCAAGTTATAGTCATCGAAACCGCTCATAAAGATGATAATAGAAGAATCTGACACCGGTGTTCTCATGCCAACTCAAGAAGGAGGACAAAGTGAGATTACGTTTTTGAGAGGCTCGATGAAGAGCTTAACAAGGTGAATACTTTTATAGGGACAAGGTAGAGGAAGTGATTGAGGAGGCTGCTTCCTTAAATAAGCGAGATGAATGCTTTAATAGCGTTGCGGATCAAGGTGGAACAACGGTTCAAGTAATAGTCGTTCTCGAGAAATGTGTCTAAGGATAGTAGCTCGACCGGATCCCGGAGTTAACTCTCAAGCGAGAATAGATCCATTAGGTATGTTCCTTATGCATATAATAATGAGTTGTGTAATTATCTTTCCAGATGCGAAATTGTATTTGAATTTATATATTGCGAGAAGACACATAAAGATTCAAACGTAAATGTTGTGAACTAATAATCATGAATAAGGTGAGTTTAGTTCTGTTTTAGTTCTTTGTGTGCGATGCAGGGCTAATTCGATAAGTATGAATCGGATCCTTTGGATATCCTTGACCTTGTGAGGATGAACAATACCGCGAAGACCCGATGTCAACCATCGAAGTGTTCTTAATGATTCAAGGACAAGGATTTACGGTTTAAAAAGGCGGAGCTTGAAGAAGCGGAAGGACGGTTGAAAGTTGTCTTTGTTGAATTTTATCGCAAACTTCATCTTACAAGCATTTCGGTGTTAAGCGGATAACGATATTTGCTAACTTATATAGATTTTTTATTGTGTGATAGCATATGGGATGGAAACGTGACAAATTTTATTTTTGTTTTGAATCGAACAGTTACGTAAATCTCCTAGCCTTCTCTAAGATATTGAAAAAATATGAAAAGGTTAGAGAACTACCAAAATACTTGAAGCCTATTATTATCTTACTTTTCCAGTAAACAAAATGACTGCATTTTGAAGCCATATTATAAAAATGATCATGAATGGATTGGATCTAACTTTTACTGTCCATATGCAGGTTGCAGAAAGAAAGGCAGTGTGGGAAACGGTGTACACTTTAAATTAATAAAATCAGATTATCAAATAATAAATAAATTAACGAAAATAAAAGCAATGACGAATGGGGTAGAAGCGAAGAAGCAGACTCTATAACGATATAAATAAACGAAAGCGGTAAAGGTCGTGAGCGAGGCTCGTGTTTGACACGATTCCTTAAAGCAGTTAACCGTCGGTTTCCCAGTACAACGTTCTAAGCATTGCAGTCGGACTGACACTTGCACGAAAATTCACCAAGCTCGAGTGTTTACGATCGAAGAGAAGGTGAAATCTTTGGTGGAGAAAGTTGCGTTTTACTATGTGTCTAAAACGAATGAGAAGACTCAACTTGTCCTCCAAAAAAATATATTGCAGCCATAAAACGAAAATCTGTTATGTATAAAACAGATTCGCAAATCTTTAATATATAAAACAGATTTGTATATCTTTTAAAACATAAGCTGATTTCTGTAAACTTACTTGATAAGTTTCAATCTATTCCTAAAATAGATTTACAGAAAAATCTGGAAAAAAAGAAACTCGAAACTAATCTGTTATGTATAAAACAAAGATACATACGTATCGCGAGGCTTGAGCTGCATTCGTGTCCATGGTCGCATGAGTTGAGCTTGAACTCATTTGACCCGAAATCCCATTTTCGCACCTGCCACAGCAGCGTAGGAGTGGGAGCATAACCAACCTAAAGGAATTTGATAGCCAAACTACAATTTCCTTATAAACAAGCATCCACTTTGTTTTGGGCGATGTGGGATTCTCCCATTTTCCAAATTTATGTTTCAAGTCCTCACTTTG
This sequence comes from Chrysanthemum lavandulifolium, assembly GCA_022545495.1. Lineage (NCBI taxonomy): Eukaryota > Viridiplantae > Streptophyta > Magnoliopsida > Asterales > Asteraceae > Chrysanthemum > Chrysanthemum lavandulifolium. Next base: position 289,620,876 of record CM040240.1, read on the forward strand.
AGACACGATATCTCATTCATTTCAACTCCATTTTGGACATACTTTGCTACGTTCTGACTCTCGTCGAGGAGAACGCATAAAGCTACCAAGAAATATAAATATATATAACATATATCATATATTAAATAGTGTCCAAAATTTGCAAAACTCATTTTGCAAAACCAATTTTCCAACAGGCAGCAAGGTCATACATGAAAACTGTGGATGACTCTTACATTGGGAGTTGTGATGAGGTTTGCTCGACACATTTTTTTTAATATTTCGTTCATATGCGGTTATATTTCTAGTGAAAAGATGACATATTTGCAGCTGGCCTTTTCTAATAAACCTTAAGCTAGCTATAAGTTTTCACAAGGACTTCATGTAAGCTCTTATGAGTCATTTTTAATAATTTTACACTTTGGGTTAATCATCTCCTGGACCGAGTGGGTCATTTGTAATAATTAATAAATAGGGACTAGGGTCAGTAGATTACAGTGTTTGGCTTTATAGATTAATTTGGTATTTATAATTACCTCTCGAAAGTAAAATGTTATTAAGGAGATTTAACGCATCTTTTGAATATATGTCGTGTGCGCCTATCATCCTTTTTTCGTTCCTTTCTAATTCTGTGTTCAGTTCCTACATATTATCTGCTCAGGTCCTATCATATTCATGCTTGCACACTATTATCTATCCATCTTCTGGCATCAGATACAATGTTATCTGTATGTATAATAAGTTATCCTTAACATAATCCTAAACACCTCTATATAAAATGCAGTCGAGTCCCTCGAGTATTTTTGTAGCTGATTTGGCACTAAAGATCTAAATAGATATAAAAGAAAAATATGAACGTTTTATTTTGTGGGTGGTAAAGTCCTCAAACTTTATTATTGATTAACTGAAAATTTGGTGAAAGTAACTAGGCTGTCTTTTCACGATAACCTGTTCTGTAAACCAATAAGTTTCTCAAAGTTTTCGCTTTTCTTGTTGGCAGTGACGTCACAGCTGCATGTGAAGATCATGAAGAGAAAGCTCAGAAATCTGATTTCGTACAGACAATACTATTCTCCACCATTTTCGATGACAATTTGTAACAAACAACCAGAACATGGTGGCTCTCGACATGGTTGTGCTTCTAAAGACCCTGATCAAGAGCAAGTATGTGGATATGCTCAACAAAGAAATACAGGGACTATATCTCGTTCATGATCTGTGCGACTCTACACATTGTAACAAGTTAGGTCGTATTTTGATAGATTAGTTATTTATGATAAACAGACTGAGCACCAATTCACATCTGGCATTTTTCTCAGTGTTGTTAGTACTCTTTATATAAATTAGCACCATGGTTCTAATATTTATTGCAATTTCATCTTCAGACTTGCCAAGCAAAATAGCCAAAGTTTAAAACATCCTAACATTAAAAAGCATAACACTGGTGGCTCAAAGTAGCCACCTTTTAAGGCAGTTTGTGTACATTACGACTACATGCATATAACTACCCAAAAGACCCAAACATTTTCCCTATATAGTTAATTCTATTAATTAACCATGACTCATGAAACCATAGAACCATATTATTTCCTTGCAGAGATTCAAACCATCAAAAAGATATTTTTATGTCAGATAGGTATACTTCCCCCACCATTATCCACTCCATGAGTAACGATTTCTCTCGAAAAATGTAAAATCTCGGAGACGAAACAGCAAATGGTTGAGCCAGTTGGAAGCAGCTTGGAAAAGATCAATCTCTTGCGCACGTTCTTGGGGAGTAATAGGATATTTGAGTGAACCTTCTAGCTTGTAGGAAGCAAGCCCAATTACTGGTAGACGAACAGTTGGAGAATCACTCATGTTTGGCTTTGCCATGCCTGCATATACATAATATACAAAATGAATTTTCATGAATGGGTGAAAAATGATTTACATCTTATCACCAATGGATCAAACATATGAAATTAGAAACATTTCCAAAATTGTTTCCCTCAAAATTATTTTGTTAAATAAAATGTACACCCCCTTTTTTTGGATCTTATTTTAAAGTGTTTCGTATCTACCCAACATACAAAAGTAAATATTCAACTGAACCAACTTTGACTCAAAACCCAACCAGCCCGCCCGCCCATTTTTGAAGAGAAAGAACAAAGTACTTCCGCGCTGAGTTGACAAAGAATGGGTGCTCAAAAAGGCTGTCTGCAAATCTTTTATTGTGGGCCCCATCCCTACTCGATATGACGGGTACCTGAAACCAAGGTTGATTTTGAGACAAAGATCAAGATACATCGGGTACCTGAAACCAATAGTATATACCATGCTATACATATCCAGCTTGTAGTTGATAAATCACAGCTCCTATAGTTTGTCAGATCTGGAATTCTGTATGAGAGTTCTGCAATCTATATTGTAGAGTAGAGAATGTATTTCAGCTATATTCACCATTAGTTAAAATAATTTAGAATTCAATGACTTCACTAACCTTCTCAGATAGTGGTTCCCGTCTAAATGGTGACCCTCCGTCCATAAACTCATAAGCAACTGTTCCAGGCCAATCATGCTGAAAAAAGTTGGCACTTGAAGAGCTGTCACCATTGTTTGAACTCCTACAAGAATTCATGACAACAAATTATTCATTGAAACACAACACATAATAACAAGGAGCAAAGAAGGCACACATAGCAGAAAGATCAAATGTGCACGCAGAACTGCAGAAGATAATAAATGCAGCTACATACCGAGTTCTAACATCTCCAAAGCAACCAAGTAATGCAAGCGAAACACCCTAAACTAAGACCTATGAAGATGTACTAAAAATATTTAAACTTAATTACAGGGTATAACTAAGATCTATTTCATTTATGATTAGTGTTTGGAAAGTACTATACGAATATCCCAAAATATAATGTCAAACTCACCAACAATTTGGTGATTTCAGAGTTTCACTAGATATTTTAATACTTGGTCAATGGTTGTTGCGCATTTTACTTGAAATTTGATAGCTGGGAGAGCCAAAGTGGAGCTAGCTACTAGTTCGTAATTGCATAAGTGCGTAGGGGGCACAAGGGTTGCTTTGTTTTTGAACAGCAGGGCATAAGGTTTGGTAATAAATAGCAATACACGCATCTTATTTACCATTCAATTGTCTTAGATGTTCAACGATTTAGTTAACTCTATGGCTGCCAGTATGGATGGCATGGTCGATGTGTAGGTAGTACATTGTTAAAACATAAATGTAAACATCCGGTAATTTAAAATCATATGAAAACAGCTAAACGATAACAAAATCATGAAGATGTGCCCATACCTTTATCAAGGGATATTTATATGACAAAATATTTATCATCATCCTTGTATCGCTTGTGTTAGGTGCAAAAGCCAAGTATTCATCATTAGCCAACAAGGATTCCAGAACTTGATCAAAAGTTGGGATATAGTGCTCTTTCCTACTTCCACAAACGTGTCTTTCTGTATGTACCTATAGAAGATTTGCAAAATAACCTCACATCACAAAGAACGAGATAATGGCATTCATATTAAGCATGCTAATTGTTTCATTTGGTCATTTTCTACCATCTTCATCAACTATTCATAAAAGTTGAAAGTCTAAAGAATGTGAAGGAAGATTAAAACAAGTACATGAGTTTAACCTCACATTAACTGTACATGAACATTATTAAATTTCTTTAAACGCATAATTTGACCATCATATCTCATACCAAAAACAGAAGTCAAGAGTCAAGAAGATGCTGAAGGTTGAACCTCATATATGTTTTTGAACTGCATGTATGCCATACTGATCCTTATAAATGATACTGCAACCAGCTTACGGATGGCAGAGCTGGTGGATATCTGTTTCTGGATCCCACTGCAGAGCAGGAAATAGAATTCAAACATTTGAACAAAAAAGACGTAAAAGAAAATAGCAATGAAGGCGAATTAAGTAGGTACATAGCAAAAAGGTTCGACATTTGGAAAGAAGACATGAGAAATCAACTAAACTTACTCAAACCGATATCCCTTTTATCGAATCATTGTAAAGTTCTAGAGAGTAAACAAAGAAGAAGTACCTGTATAGAGTTTGAAATAATAGAGGGACAGAAATCATATACTGCGGCTGATAGTGTCGCAAATCATCCTACAACGAAAATACCATCACAAGGTAAGTGAACAAAGCAAGTGTGTAATTATCATACATGATATATATTTATTGATGAATAATACTCTGTCAAAACACAATAGGCCTAAAAAGTGAAGCTTATTTGAGGGCTTATTTGTGTAGAGATTACTAGGACTTTTTGAATATGCATTTGAAGTTATAAATAAACTAATGCAAACACCCACTTAATACTATAAATGTACCAAAATGCAGTGATTAAAACTAAAAAAATGCATACCAGTAAGAGACTGAAAGCAATGGAGATCAAACGTATCCGCTTCAAGCAACTCGATACCCGTACAACCCGAAACCGGAGACAATTGCTGTGAAATGGCGTGCATCGAATGCCATAAACTCGCCAATCGCAAATTATCATTTGTGTCCATTCTTCCTTGTAACCCATAATCCTAAACAACCCATTTTAATCTCTTTCATTATAAAAACTAAACAAATAATTACATATATAAAATTAAGGATTTGTATGTACCTTGTAGAAGATGAGACCACCTGATTTGTTGATGATGTATAGACTGTATATAGCTGCCATTTTTTCTTAAGATTGATATTGTGATAAAAAAAATGATATTGAGAATGTATAGAAGTTATCTGAAATTGAATTAAAATAGGTGAAAATGGTAAAAGAAGACGAATATATAAAAGAGGGTAAAAGCAAAAACCAAAATCTTGGATTCACAAAATAGCGAGAGGTCGGGTGTATCTTGATCGCTTTTTTGGATAGTGTGTGTGTTTGAATCTTTATTGAGAAGAAGGGTATTATGAGAAGAAGAAGCAGTCTTATGAGTTTTACCCAATTTTTATTATATAGAATAATTTATTATAAAAAAGTACATGTACTTGACAAGTATTATGTAAAATGATCAAAAATCCTTTTTAAAAATACGGTTCTTGCAACGACTTTTAGTTCCAAAAACAATACCTTACATCTGGGACTTGTCACATTTCGATGAGTTCTTGCGATAATGCATTCTTGCCGATCCATTTTCAAATTTAAAATAAAATGGTCAGAAAAGTGACTATGCCTCGGTAGCATGATCTATTCAGATCATTTTCCCTTTTTAATTTATGACAGATAACTTTTATAAAAAGTGTTATTAAATGTCAAAATTGACCTTTTACTCACACTTTCTTAAAAATGTTATTAAAAATTAGATTTAATGACACTTTTTTTGTGTGTTATTAAAACCACAGTCACTAAGTCAATTTTCTTTTTGGGTAAAGGGTTACCCCAATAAATAATATTAAAACCGAAAAATTTAAGTACAAATGGAATATGGCTGAGATACCTTATTTACCTCAAGCTAAACAGCTCGATAAACATCTAATACTAGTGCTTATGACATGCCATAAGCACTAACAATTCTAGGAACAAAAGATGCACCTAAAACAAATCAATCAACTGAAATAAGCTAACCAGCAGCTGCCGTGAAAGATAAAGTTTCACCGGTATGTGGATTATTAAATAAGTTAGCCGATTCATCATACGCATTATCAACAAGTTCTTCATCATCTTCGTCATCCATCACCAATGTAGCATACATATTAGATGTAGTAATATTACCTTCCTTTGAGGTATGCCAGTAGAATTCAACATAGACGACGAATTAGAAGCTTTACCCATAGAAGTATTATCCTTCTTAGGTTCACTTGTTGTCGCCTGATAACATCAAATAGTCCTGAATATTAAGTGTCGATTTCCCCCGATAATGCTTGTAATTTATATCATTTATATGGATTTACGCTTGTTTTCCATTGTTTTCCACTTTCAGGTAAATTACGAGCATTGGAGCTAAAGAGACACGGAATTGGAGAATTATCTAAAGATTTATCATAGTATGTTGATTTTGAAGAAGTTACGGCGTAACTCATCTCTCACATTACGTCATAACTATTGCGTGACTCGGAAAACCAACTCATCGAAGGTTCTGGTAACTCTCCCCAAAGGCTCTGACGTAACTCTATTAGATCAAATGAGGTTCCACGCTAATAAATACGCCGTAACTATTCCATCAACTACGGCGTAACCAGTTATTATTGAAGACTACGGCGTAACCACTAATAAGTTTACGCCGTAACCAACATATCTAGTGCAAAATACGAAGAAATAGAAGGTTACGACATAACTCTTATATTAGTTACGCCATAACCCAGATCTGGCCTATAAATACCCCACGAATTCCAACATTTCTAATCATTCCATTCCACACACAACAATTAGAGAACGTGGGAAAAAGCTAAAGGAAGGTCCAGAGGAGCATACGGAGCTGTCTCCAAGGGAGAAATCACTCCCCTACGATAAGCATTAGCATTTTATATTTTCTTTACTTTCGATTCATGTATTTCGTACCTTTGAATATTGAATTGGTTTGTATGAATAATATGAGCGCTAAGCACCTCTTGGTCTTGCCTAGTTATGATTCCTTAATTGTTTTGTTTACGTTTACTTTACTTCAGTACAATTATTTCTAAGTGTATGCATGCATAGTTTATTGGTAGCTACCCTTGGTTCGGTAGTTTTGAATGGCGGTGAGGCCAATTGCCTAGGAGATATGACCAGTGACCCTAGGTGAGCGGACCGAGATGGGAAGGGTAAGATATGACCAGCCGACGACCACTTTCTACTTGTGCGATTTGACCAACCGATCACCCTACCGTTTGGATGAACTTAAGAATTAGGGGTGAGTTTTAAGTTGCTAATGCCGGGCACTCACTATTATAAATCTAGCATGTAGCGGTACTTAATGACTTGGCTTAGGGACCCGGGAACAACGGGTTTTATGAGGGGACACCTGACTTCTCCTGTGGTGGCATCTTTGTTGATAGGTTAGGGCGAATTGACCAAATGTTGTCCTCTTGACTTTGACCTCACCTGAAGTAATTGGAAGTAAGTAGACGTAGACATTACTAGCTAGGAGGATTAACTAGGTTAGCACCACTCTCCTCTATTGATTTTCCCTTTACCTTTTATCTACCTTTATTTGCTTTATTATGCTTTAATAGTTAAATTAGTAATTCCTTATCGCAACCATTATTAAATCCGTGACACTTAAACTTAGTAATAATCCAACACACATAGCTCTTGGGACGACCTTGGTTTTACCGATTACTACACTACACACGACCGGGTGCACTGCCCGTTAGTGCATTAAGGTAGACCATAGGTATAACGAGACTTTATAAATATTAAAACCTGGTCAGTGAAACCTGCATCATCGCCTTTGGGACATATTTGACATTCTGTTTAACCGAAGGACCGACAAACCAATTACCATTAGTATACTTGGTTTTACCCTTCTTCTTATTCTTACCAGCCATTTGGAAACCGTCTTTATCCAGCACCACACTTGGATTAACAACATATGGACTAGAAACAACAGGAGGACTCACCACTTTTTTAGGACATTGATCATGAGTGTGACCAAAAATCATGCATACATTACACCTGAGAGGTCTCCATTCATACTCAACATGAATAGTAGCTTTAGTAAAACCCTCCTCAAAAAGTAAAGGAAACCCAATAGTAACAACATCCACAAGATCAACTTCATAGTTGATCTCAATAAGACATCTAGCAAAGCTACTTCTTCCACATGAATCCTTACACACAGAGCTTGTATAAGAATCAAGCATAATAGGTTTTCCAATAAACATAGCAATCAAACTAATACCGTTCTCTTCAAACACTTGAAGAGGAACATCATGCAATTTAACCCATACAGGAACATGAGTCAATTCTTCTTTATGCAAACAAGTATCCATAAAACCATCTCTTAAGGATTATTGGAGATTTGCGTATCATCCACGGACCACCTTCCAAAACAGCTTCTAACCCATCGAATGTATCAAATTTAAAGAAAAAGAAACCTTCGGAATTCATCATAATCCTTTTCAACTCATGTTTCCCCAGTTATTCCTAGCATAATACTCAACAACTAGAAATGCCATCCTATTTCCAATAAAATAACCATGCAATGTGTGTTCCAACCATGTACTAACCTTTTCAACCACTTTGCGGGGGATAGATATGTTAACACCTTCAAAAACGGGTTCAGCAACCAGTGGACGAAACGGAGTATCAATAATAGGTTGAGCATCCCTAAAACCTGCAGCTCCAACAGTACTGATGTCCACAGCGTGGACAATAGGAGACTCATTAGTAGGTTTAGGAGTCGTAGATTTTCAGCCACAAAAGCATTACACAAATCTTCAATAGCATCCGTAACCATTGTGCGAGCATGACTATCTAATTCAGCCCATACCGGATATTTACCAGCCTCACAATTCAAAGTGAACTCATTAATGTCCTCAAGTGTACTAAGCGAGACACCAAATAGAGCAACAATATAGTCATGCTTCATCTTGATTAAAGATGTCGTATTAGTTACCTCGTTAGGATTAGCAAGACCACATGTAAGTACATCAAGACGAGCATTTGCAACATGTGGAACCGGCTCCCTATACCCTTCACGAATGTTATCATCAACCTGAACAGGAGGAGATGACAAGTCAAGTGTAGACTGCGTCGCCACACCGGTAACACCCTTAAGTCGAGACTTCTAATTTTTCCTCATAATCACATTTTTCAACAAATCAACATTCTTCTCTCCCAAATCCGACATCATTAAATCCAATAACCACGAACCAACTGGTCTTCAACAGTAACGAGAAAACCCTAATTGAAAACTAGGGTTTATAATCCTTCAAAGCGCATTAAAACTTACATGTTGTAGTGATGACTTTCAATTGATAGTGATGTCTCGAATTAATACTCGATCGTAATTATGATAGGGAAAATTCTACCGGATCAAATTGAATAATCAAGCAAAATCAATATTATAAACCCTGATTGACAAAAAGTAGCGATGAATATGAAAAATAATTTAACCCTAAACCCTACAAAAGTGTGATCAATAATTAATTCTATAACACAACCGACCCACTACTGAAGCAAGGAACGATTGAAGAAAAGAAAGAAATATGGATCCACCAATGAGCGTTGTTGGGGAATCGCCGATATTCGCCCACAATACCTTCTTTCAGTGATGAACTATGGCATGTGACCCACTAAGTCAATTTTCTTGTAATGGATACTAACAAAATACTAACAAAAATTGAATTTTAAGTACGTGTACCTCATTTTATTTAGCAAATTCTTAACATTATGCTTGTAACAAGAACATTTTTGAATTTATGAAATGTTTTGCCTCGGCGTGCTTTATGCTTGAACTATGATCAGCGAAAATTATCTAGTATAGAATACCTGATTATAATTGAATGTATTCTAGATAAAGTAGTTTTTATAATGGAGGATTCTATATTTAGAATGACCAAATGAGTAAGTCATTTATTGTACTTTGATGATTTAATAGGATTTATCTAATTTGGGTTACTTAAATTTGAATCTCTGAACAAATAGTTATGAGAATTATTCAGCAACAAAGAATTGAATGTGTTTTCTGAATATCATTTAGGGCAAATAACCTATTAAATCATCATATTTGTCACAAAAAGCAGTTCGACGTAGCCAATAAAAAAAATAGCCCTTTTGGCTACTAAACCCGACTAGTTTGTCCTTTATTGGGCATTTTACCTCTTACTCCCAGTCACCACGTCTGATTTCCACCCATTAAATATATTAAAGTTTTTTTTTTTTTTCTCTTGTGGAGCAAACACGAAACAAAGACCCAACTGGTAAGCTATGTTTGCCAATTTACACAACCAAACAACTTTCTCTCTATATAACAAACAAACACTTCCATTTTCTCAATTCAATGGCGTACATTGCCAGAAGAAATAACAACGGACCGGTCCTCCGGTCCAGTTCCCCAACCGGTCGATCATCTTTCGCTGCAGTTACATCCGCCACGTCATCAAACACCTTCTTCGACACCAGATCCGTTACACCTATGACGTCATCACCATCACCTTCATCATCCGTACGCTTCTCATTCGACAGCAACAGGTCCATATGCACCCATTAATCGCTTACCTCTTTGTTTACCAAGACCAAAAATAACCAAACCCGTGATCCCAGTGGATCGACTGAACCCCAAACGGGTTCTTGACCCGAAACCCAAACACAACCGATCATCTCTCTTTATTGATTTAACCACACAAATCTTTTATCAATTAGTTTTTATTTTTGGTTTATAATTCCACGAAAACTAAATAAGTGATTTAACTATTGATTTTAAGCAAAATCAACAAACTTGAGTGTATACTTGCCATACCCAAGGACAAGTGGGAGAGAAGGTGATGAAGGAGTTGCGGCAACAGGAGATAGGTGGGTGGTGCCGGTTGTGACGGTTGGTGGTGAGGTGGTGAGCTGATGAGAGAGAGGCTGAATAGGTGGATACTGACAGTGAACATGGATACTGACCTCCTTTATGAGGTTGGTGTTTGATAGTGTTAGTGGTATTGAAAAATTACATTAAACCGGATCTGGGTTGAATAGGTGGTAAAATGCCCAATAAAGGACAAACTAGTCGGGTTTAATAGCCAAAAGTATATTTTTTTTATTCGTCGAACTACTTTTTGTAATGTGATCTTTAATGTTATTTATTCTATCATTTATGCACCTTTATTTGTCTCATTTGGTTCACACACACACATTTATATATTTTTATTAATTGATTTTCAATTATTTTCACATAATCTAAAACTAATATTATAAAAAAAAATTATTATATTAATAGTATATATGTATATTCTCTTAACATCTTTTGAAATCCTAAACCGAATTCAAATCATACTCCCAACCTTCTATCAAAACAAACACACCCTAACTTTTTATTACATGTGATTTGCGAAATAATAGTTGATTTATATAATAAAAATAAAAATCATAAGTGAATTTATCACTTGTGAATTTTTTGGGTGAAAATTTCAACATTAGAAAAAAAAAATCGTCAAATATATATTTAGGTGCTCATCTATTGAAAAAACAAATGTGAAAAGACAAAATCTAGATGACATCCAATATATTTAGAAAACTAAATAAAGGACAATACTAATTATCATGAGGGTTGAGAACGGCTCCAACAAACAAAACATTTTAAAAAGCCGCCATCGATATCTAAGCGAAAGCTTCAGTTTGATGGTGCTCTCTATCATAGATATTAAAACAAAGAAATAACGAATCCAAGAGTTAACAGGATTCTCCAAAAACCTTCAATATACGACGTTCTATAGGAAAACAAAATATATAAATATTAAGAATAAACATAAGAAAAATGATTTGGATCACCAAAACCTACAATCTAAAATTAGGCACAAAGATGTGATTGGTTCATTTGAATTTTGATTGATGGGAAATGATGAAAGAAAAAAGTAAATTACACACATCAAAAATTAATGGTGTAGCTCTAATATTGGGTCTCGTTGTTGAGCGCAAAATATCATCACTCTAAACATAAAATCTAGACCGAATTCAATTCATTCTTTGAAATATAAAGTACGTGAGAGTGTTCCGCTAAGAAAATAGCTAGTTAAGACTAGGGTTGAGGACAACTCCGACAAACAAAACACCTTTAGAAGTGTCTTCTCTTATCATGAACATGAACGGATGGTCAGCCACAAAATCAATTTCCGGTCCACACCCACCAAAAGATCCCTTAACCATACTAAAAGAAGCAGCTACTATTCCTTTTTCGTCAACTTCAATGATAGATTTCTGAAGTATCTTCGACACATAGATCATTTCGTTCTTTACTATCCCACTAAACTCTCTATTTGTTTTTAAAAAAGGCAATGTTAATCCCAGTTGTTTCATAACATCCTCAGGATCAAATGTAGTAGATATTTTAAACTTTTGGTATCCATAGTTACATTTATGTTGTGTCAAATTTTTCTGAGCATGTCAACCGGAAAATCTATGATATGAATTTAAATTTCCTTGATTGAACTAAAATACAACAAAAATAATGATCGAAGTAAAGGCCTCAAAAAGACTTAAACTCTTCGGAGGCATAAAGTGAAGCGTAACTTCAATAGATCGACCGAGCTAAACCATTACTTGATCCTGCCAAAAATTTTAACTCGTCAAAAGACAATTATTATACATAGGTCTTTTACATTACTTCAAACATTAGAGATGCTCTCTAAAATGTGCTTCACATCGACCGTTGCAAAATTAATCACATATAAATGGAATACCTAAAGATGGATAAGAAGCTATGTAGTAGCAAGTTAAGCACAACAACATTACTAGCAATCCCTTCCCCATTATCTACTGCCATACAATTACCTGCCACTTTTTACACCAAAATGAAAATAATAATACATGTTTTCTCATCCAAACAATCCAATCTGTATAAATGAAATACACACAAGATAATAAGAGATGTGCCCCAATACTATGCTTAGAAAGGCGTACCTGTTATAATCGATTTATGCCTTCTTTGCTTAATTTTTTTCGTTAAATCTTGTTTAAATAATGGATGACTTAACGGGGATATCCTCTATTTAATCATTTTTCATTTTAACCAATGTGCGTATTTTAACTAAGCATAAAACAAACAGCGTTTTACATCACTTTATAAATTAATTATAAAGTTTTTAATTGTTAAGAGAATTAGTAAATTTCAAACACCACCTTAGTATATACTATATACCCCAAAAAGAAAAAGTAATAAACTATCATGAGCAACTAAAACAAGCTCAAAAACATGTTATAAATTGTTACGAGATTCTTAAGTTTCTTCAGAACTTTGTTTTGCTGATGTTGATGCAAAAGTTGGACGTTCCTTGTTTGGAGCTCTGGTTCCCGCACCAATTGACAATCGTTGCTTGAGACCTGCGCACTAAAAGATGAAAACACCGTTAGGCTTACGAGGATTGTCTCCCACGATTATCCTCCGCGTGAGTAAGTGTCGGTTTAGGGTTTAAGGAGAGTTAGAGTTTGTAGATCGTACCTTAAACGAGGGATGGGATTCCCTTTATATACGCACGGAATCCTTGTTGGTTCCGTGTTCCTCAACCTTCGGCGTATCCCGCCTAAGTCGGTTGGGAAGGATAATCTCCATAATTAGGAGATATCCGATATCGTGTTCCGTAATTAACATTGGGCTTGGGCCTTCGTGGGCCCAAACACTTATCGGAGTAGCCCAGTTCGTGCTGGGCTCATTAGTATTGGGCTTTGGTCGGGTTAGTGACCCGAATATAGACTATACTCATCATGTCCCCCAGTCTAGTATGCGCAGTGATTAACTGCGGATGCTAGACTAATAACCGTAGTTAGTGAAAAAAACTCAAAGCATAGCCAAGAAGCCATACAAACATACTAACCGATACGTTGTACCTAGACATGAATTAAAAAATAAGCGCCTCGAAAGTCGGGGGAAAGTTACTGCCCCCGTGTCCCATCGAGCAATCCTAACCACATGGTAAAGGTTGGTGGGGTCCACGTGTCACTCATCGCGTAGATGAGGAAAAGTTTATAAACTACGCTTCATTTTCATAGTGTCACTTACAGTAAAAAAGAAAACACAGTCCGCCATTGTTAAAGCATAGTTGCAATTCATAAACTAACCTACTTCAAAGGTAGCCGCGTGTGCGCTTTCTCAAAGAATAGCAATACGATGGTCAAACAATTATCTGACTTTACCTCCCACCTCTCCGAGAGTGATCTCTTAGAGTTCACCTTAGATTACTTTATACCCCTTGACGTGCATCCGGTTGTTCCGGATGCACGGGCATCCATTGCGGACTTCCCTGAAGGGAAAGTGGGGGTATATACGCGTTTTTTCAAATTCTCGAATCAACGTGTGCCCCTGTCTCGCTTTCTGTGCGATGTGTTAAACTATTACAGTCTGCACATATCCCAGCTACACTGCATTGGTGCGGCTAAAATTACCAATTTTGAGGTTAATTGCCGTTTACTGGCGATTAACCCCACCATCCATTTATTCCGCGCCTTTTATCACACGACATGAGCACATGGGTGGGTATCTTTTGCGAAGCGTGCTGGTAGACTGTAGTGCTATACTGATAAACTAGATTCGCTTAGGAATTGGAGGGAGTTTTTCTTCTGGGTAGATGATATATGCTTTCCGGTGGAATTATGATTTTATACCCGGGTACATTGAGAGGATAAGTGCCCTGCACGGATCTTATGTCGTGAGGATGCGGGCGATAAATGCTAACCGCATCCCCATTGGTGCCTATCTGAGGGATTTTGGTACATATGGGCATCAGCCGTAATTATTTTGGTCCCGAAGATGATATCCCAATCTTCTTAGACGCCAATGGCCAGGGTGGGTACTCATTCCGCTGTACCTTTGTGTGTAAATAATGTAAGAATTTTATGTCTTTATCTGCGCATGTATATAACTTGTTGTATTTGTTCTCTTCCTTTGCGCAGAGATGGATCTATTCAATGTGGTGCAACTAGCCAAGCCAACTGAGGTAAAGACTGGGGTGCGGCCCTTGAAAGAGGGTGAGGAGCCGGTGCTGGACTCCATCGCAGGGCGGACCCTGGAGTTGAACGTAGGGGAAGCGGGGACCAGTTCTTCCATTGCGGTAGAGGCAACGCCATTGCAAAGCGTGCCTAGCCCTCGGGTGCCTTCTCCAATAGCGCAACCACCACCCGTGGCAGTGGCACAGCCCATGGACGAGGAGGTGGAGGAGCAAGAATCTGGCTTGAAGCGCAAAAGGACGCTCGGGGGGATGGCGCGAGCTCCTCGAGGAAGAAACGCCCGGTAGTTGTCAATGTGGAATCCTCTGCCAGTGAGGCTGCGTCATCGCACCCATCGGCGAATGTATCTGGCCCCCAGTAAGTAATCAACAGCGCTTCCTTTCTTTCTCTTTTTTATTTATATATAGCGCATATGGGTAATCGGCGATTCGTTATGCGTATGCGAGTTCGAGCAGGTGCGGGTCGCCGCCGCATGATAGCCTGCGTGCAAAAGCGTCTGTGCCAAAGAGTCAAGATGCTGAGCCATCAGCTTCAGGAGAAATGCCAATGGAACGGCTAATTGAGGAATTGGATTTGGCCGCAGCGCATCAGGCATCATTAATTGCGCGGCTAAAGGCCAGTTATGCCAGGGACAGTTCGCGCATCGGTCAACTAGAAGCCCAGCTAGCTCGTGCCAGGGTGGAAGCCGATGCCATGAGTGCGTATGCCCAAGGACTGGCTGAGGAAAAGATGCTGCTGCTGAGTCAGATAAGTCGAGAGCGCACCGCTGCTGCAGAGTATAAAGCTTCCTGTATGTGGGCCCTGAAGTATCTTGAGCAGGGTAAGAAGGAGTTGGTTTCTGTTGGATCGATGTACTCTAACCAAACTAACTTAACTAGCTTGTTTAAGGTTTAATAACCTCGGATAAATCCTAAGTTATTAACAATGAAACACTGAACAATCTTTATTTAGTACTCGGAATTTACTCAATAAATATAAGAAGAACAACTTTTTATTAACTCTAAATCTGCTCTTTATGCAGATACTTTAACAATACTAACAATATCGAACTCTCTAAACTCTAAACAACTTTGTAATCGTAAAACTCTAATACTTGTGAATTCGTACCTCTAATGCCAATCTAGGGGTCCTTTTATAGACTCAAGGATAACCCTAGTCGGTTTACAATTGTATCCTTGTACGACAAGTAATCTAATCTAATACTTTCCATAAACGAATAAACAGTTCTTTAGCTCTTGCAGTACTTTGACCTTCTTATGCAGTACTTTGACTTTATCTTTAGCAGTACTTTGACTTGTTGACTATCTCCAGTACTTTGTATATCTTCAGTACTTTAACCTTTCAGCACTTTCATATCCCAACAATCCTCCCCTAACTTGAATTCTACTTGATTGACTTCAAGTTCCTTTTATGATTATTAATCCTTAGCTGAGCTTATAAACGATCTTCACAATTTGTATCACTCTTTTAGCTTCAACTATTGATTGTCTTTGTCTTTGGATTGTAGTTCCTGCACTTTTTCAAAGTATCTTTATTCTTTGACAGCATCATTCAGCGAGCTCCATCTTTTCAGCAACACAGCAACATATGACCATTTGTACATTAATTCAGTTTAAGTTGCATACTATTCTCATCACTTCCAGATGTATTAACTTCTGTGAGAGGTGAATCATTGAAAATTAATGGATTTTAGTCTCTTTACCAAAGCCATTAACTTTGGAGTAGCCAAATGTTTTGGTGTGTAAGACCATGGTACATTGATAACCATATGAATTTTAGCAAATCACCGACTATCAATGATTTGATTTGTCTTTACCAAAAGTTGTACCCTTTTGGACTAGTTAGTTCTTTTATCTAAAGGTGAACTAATTACCAATAATGGTTTTCCACGGCCTTTACCACAAGCCATTTTCTTGTGGGCTAGCCAACTCTTCACTTAAGCGGATATGGTGAGTTGATTACCATACAACTTATTAGCAAGTTGTCAACTAAAAGCGGTTTGAGATATCTTTACGAGCCGTTTGCTCATTGATTAGTCAATCCTTTTGTAACCATGGTGGATTGATAACCTATAGATGTTATCATCTCAAAACCATTTGTCAAACCTTTGTTTCAAAATATTTATTATATATCAAAAGGTTTCTTCTAAAAATTTATTTAAGCATTATATCAAAACGGATTACTTTGATGAAAGTTGTCGATCATCAAAGATACTTTGAATAAAATCTTGATTTTATCAAAAATATTTAAATAAGATTTATACCAGTTATTGATCATCCTCAGCAATAGCAGTCCAGTTGATAAAGAGATTGATGACCATTAGAGCAGTTTCACTCTCTTCTTCTACTTCCATACCATGCTCCAACATTCTTCTCATAAGATCAACTATGAGAGGATACCTTTTGTCTGCAAACATATGGATCATGGTTCCATTTTCCAGCTCCAAAACATGGACTCCAGATTCTTCAAAAATCTCCAGCAGACAATCTCCCATCTCTCTTGATCTTTCCAAACATCATCATTACTTTGTTCTTCAGCGTCCCATGCTATAGTAAGATCTCCAAGTAAAACAAAGCCTATTCCTTCTAAAGGATGATGTTCAAATAATCCATCACCAAATGATGTAAACGAAATAAGTCCACTCTGTCAACTGCATGTAGAATATCCCATAGCCTTTTAAACACCTTGAAGCTTTTATCCTCTCTGTGGAATATCATGCAACTTCCTTCTTTAGCTTCCACTACTTCAAAAGAGATGATTGGAGATCTATTCATCTTCATATCAGCATCTTCTTTTGAGTAATCAAAATCTACTACTCTGAGGTAGTTCTTCAGTTCATCACTAGTATCAGTTCTCAGTTCGATCTTCTGTTTCTTTGAAAACTGTACATAATCAGGCTTTCTTTTTCTTTTCAAACTCTTTTTCCTTTCAACTTTAGTCCAAGCAGCTTCTTCTTTATAATCTTTGATGCTTTCAGCATTCTTCTTGTAAGCTTCAATCTCAGCATCATACAACTTCTTCATATTGTTGTAGTTCAGTTTCTGTAGTCCCTTATACCCTTTAGCTTTTAAGTAAGCCATCATTGCATTCCTCTCTTTTGCACGATTTGGTCTTCTAGGTAGAAAGGCAACAGGAGTTGGTGATTGTAAAGGTGCATCTGATTCAGCATTCAACTCTGCTTGTAACTTTCTAGCAACTTCTTCATTCAATGCCTCTTCAGCCTCTATTTCAGCATTAAGCTCCTCTTGAACTTTCTTAGCAACTTCTTCATTCTTAGCAACTTCCATTGCTCTAATTTCTGCTAGGGTTAACTTCTTCTTCTTCACTTCAACTAGAATACCCTTTCCTTTGTCTTTAGGATCAATAGCAGGTTGAGATGGCCTTGTTTGTTCTTCTGCAACTTCAGTAATAACAACTGGTTTTGGTCTTGACAAGTCATGTAGAATAGTTGCAATTAGCTCATCATCACTTGCTGTCCTTTGAGGCTCTTCTGGTATAGCAGTTGTTGAAGGCCCAGCTTCTTCTCCAAAATCCAAAGCTCTAGGAGTAATTAAACCTTGTCTGTAGGTTCCAAGAAAGTCAGTACTTTGCTGTTCAGTACCTTGTTCTTCAATAACTAACTCTTCAGTACTTTGAGGTTCTGCAGTTCTTTCTTCATCAGTACCTTCAATATCAACCAGTTCCTCAGTACCTTGTGATTCATCTTCCTTCTCCTTATCATCTTCTTTCAATTTCTGTTCTTCTTGTTTCCTCCCCAAATGGACAGAAGATGATTTTGGAACTTGTTTACCTTTGGTCTTTTTCTTAAACTCCCTAATAGGTCGTCCTAGCCGTTTCTGAGATTTGACCCATAAACGATGGTGTTGAACCAATGGCCAGACAAACTTCTTGAGTCTCCTAAACTTGACCTTCAATTTGTGAATTTCTGAAGCCTGAACTTCAAAAGATTTCTTCAACCGTGTCAATTCCATGGTTAGTGCATATTGATTAAGAACCTCCTCCTCAGTTTCCATAGAAACTTGATCTCCTTGTGAGTGAGCCTCTTGTTGAGATTCTTGAATAGAATGTGGAGGAGTAGCAGCAACTTGTTCTTGAGCATCGATGCTTTCTTTGAGAGGCGGTACCTTGTGTTGCGATCTGGTGAGTGCCTTGTGTGCCAACACTTGGTGATGCAGTTCTTTGAGAGCGATTTTGTGTTGCGACACTTTGTGAAGCGATACCTTGGGCGGTCGATTACCTTCACTTTCTTCATCCTCTCCACACAACTCTCACGGCAGACAACTTCCATCATAGTAGGAGTTAATGGAGTATCTCCTCCTCTGAACAAATCACTTCTCCTAGCCATAAATGTGAATATCTTGGCTTGTTGCACAATAACAGGTAACATATCAGTAGGTTTGGGTACATCATCCAATTGTTTGTTGAGAAAAACTTGGACAAACCTTGGGTACATTAACCATTTTGACCCAGAAGATATATGTGAAAGCATCCCATCCAAAATTAGCCTTGAGAAATTAAACACCCTGTTTGTAGCTAAACCAACCACTGCAGATGCAATGTTTGATCCAAATTGCTCCCAAGAAGTACTTTTAGCACTGATGCAGTGGAGCAATGTGTGAATGAGAAACTTCCATTGAGGACAGAAAAGTGGTTTCCTGAATGTTGTTCTGTCAAGGATCCTTCATACCCAATATCTCTAAACGTATCCTAAATCAATTTCTTATCAAAACGAACAGCCCCTTCATCATCTCCAAAAAGCAAATCTTCTCGAATAGAGGACTCTGTAATCTTTACAGTCCTTCCAGCAACTGTAGATCGGATATAGTATTCATCTTCTTCCATGTTATCCCTAGCATTAGCCCAAAACTCTTGAATCCAGGGCTCAATAATATCCGGCTCAACTAAAAGAGCATAACTGATAGGCGACCCAGTAAGGTAATCGATGATGTCATGAAACGCCATATTCGCCTCAGTTTTGTCTAAATTCACCACCATGTTGTGCTTAGAAACAGTTAAACGATTCGCCATTGATGAATAAGTGAGCACAATGAAAAGATATGATCGAATAATAAAGAGATGGTGAATGGTAAGAGAAATAAGGAAAGTATTCGAAAGGATCAATATTAGAGGGAAACTCGGAAAGTAGTTATGTATGGATGAGATTTGAAAAATCACAGCCCATAATAATAAAGTTACCGTTATTTGGAATTACCCTTCAATATGACCGTTGGAACAGTACTTTAAAACGACAAACAGTACTTCCACATCAGCAGTACTTTCCCAAGCAGTACTTTCCAAGCAGTACTTTCACGAACACAAAAAGCAGTACTTTCCTAAATATCTCTGTAGAAACTAAGTATATAACATATCCTCCCCTCAAACAATGCATAGGACTATACTAACAACTTATAGTCCTCCCCTCAAATGTATCTTAGTAGTTAATCATGCCAATGCTCACGACCAAGTGATTGAATCGTGAAACATCAAAACCTTTGGTTAGTAAATCAGCTACATTATCATCTGTGTGAACCTTGACCACATTAATAAGTCTGTGCTCATAACAATCTCTGATGAAGTGATGCCTAATCTGAATGTGCTTGGTCTTGGAATGGTAAACTGGATTCTTCACAATACAAATAGTATTCTCATTATCAATGTTGATAGGAGTATTCTTAAAATTAAATCCATAATCCAAGAGTTGATTTTGCATCCACAACACTTGTCCACAACGACTTTGCGGCGACCGCATATTCGACCTCGATGATGATGATGTTCTTTGCGATTGTCTATTCTTGCATTGCCAAGAGACTAATCTTCTTCAAGATATTGGCATCCACATGGTTGATCTTATCATAGTTATCACTGCATAGTCACTATCTCAAAAGCTTCCAAGTGAAAATGTGAATCCTTAGGATACCACAACCCCAACTTGGGTTGTTGCTTCAAATAACTAAAATCCTCTTTCTTTGCATTCATATGAGAGACCTTTGGGAGACTTGATATCGTGCACATAAGCATCGCAAACATGATATCGAGCCTTGATGCGATAAGATACATGAGACAACCAATCATAGATCTGTATAACTTGACTTGATAGGTTGTCCATCTTCATCCTTGCCCAATGAGTTAATTGATTTAATGGGTGTAGTGACACGTCGCATAGCATCAAAGCGAACTTCTTAAGTATGCGGATACATACTTGTCTTGACTTATAAAATACCTTCCTTTGGTGCTTAAATTGAAGTCCCAAAAGAAAGTTAACTCACCCATTGAACTCATTTGAAATTCCTTACGCATCATTTGCTCAAACTCCTTAACCATGGACTGTTTGGTAGCTCAAAGATGATATCATCAACATACACTTGAACTAACATGATATCCTTCTTGTCTCTCTTTATAAACAAAGTCTTGTCAATAGCTCCCCTTCTGTAACCATGTTGTAGTAAAAATGTGGAGAGCCTTTCATACCAAGCTCTAGGTGCCTGATGAAGACCATAAAGAGCCTTAACCACCTTGTAGACTTTGTTGGGATGAGTAGGATCTTCAAAACCTGGAGGTTGCTTAACATACACCTCTTCTGTAATAGTGCCATAGAGAAAGGCACTCTTGACATCCATCTGGTAAACCTGAAAACCCATATATGAGGCAAAAGCAAGAAAAATTCTAATTGCCTCTATCCTTGCCACAGGGGCAAAGACTTCATCATAATCTACCCCTTCTTCTTGTCTGTAACCTTGAGCTACTAACCGTGCTTTATTCTTGATTACATTGCCTCTTTCATCTCTTTTACTCTAAAACCCCATCCGGTTCCAATAACTCTCTTCCCATCTGGAAGATCACATAAAACCAAACTTCTTGAAGTTTAAATTGAAGAAGTTCTTCTGCATAGCTTCAACCCGGCTTTCCTTAGATAATGCAGAGCAATATTCTTGGGTTCTTCTTGAGAGATAAAACATGTAAATAAGCAGGTTTGATGATCCTTATGATTTAGCCTGGTTTGCTTATACACAAAGCTAAGCAAAGCATTGTGAGGATTAGTGTAACTCTTAGCTTTGTGTCTTGTCATAACTCCAGAGGTTGAAGGACCAATGATTTGATCAGTTAGATGAATCTTATGAATTCTTGAGATTGGAGACTGTGGAACTTCATAAGTATCATTCAAATTAGTGAAATCAGCATCTTCATTAGAATCTGAAAAAATGCCTTCATTATCCGACTAATCATCGGTATCTTCTAATCCGGGCATGGTAGGATCATCCAAATCATCCAAGGTCTTGTCCTTTGGTGCATCGGTGCTTTGTTAAAATCTTGTCAAAATCTTGTGAGATAACTCTGCATTCTTGCTCTTTTTCTTTGCCTCCTCATAAGCCTTTCTTTGTTCATCGATTGTAGGAATGTGCCATAACATCTTGAAAAGCATCGATTAAGTGTGGCTTGAATAGCTTGATCCTCAGCGGATAATGAGGATTTGGGTTCATCGATACTTTGTTTTGGTGCATCATCGATTACTTTGCTTTGGAGCATCGATGCTTTTCTTAAGTTCTTCACCGATGTGATGTCGGGTCTAATATGGACTCCATGAACAACATATTGTGAATCTTCTCCATGATACAGGGTTTGTTCTCTTCTCTACAGTACATAGTTCATGGATGGAGTCAAAACTTCAAGATCAAACATCCAATCAAGACCTTTACCCTTCTGATTCTCTTGATCTTCTAAAAACTCAACGTGAAGACAATCTTGCACCTTCTTAGTAACTTTGTTGTAGACTCTAAAGCCTTTACTGTTAGTACAATAACCCAATAAATAACCCTCTTCTGACTTGCCATCAAACTTACCCAGATTGTCAATCGTATTCAAAATAGTAAGAGGGCACCCAAAAGGATTCAAAAATTGAATGTTGGGTTTGTTTCCCATCAATAGATCATAAGGTGTCTTCATTTGTGGTTTGGTGGTGATACTACATTAAGTACATAACAATCGGTGCTACGACTTGACCCGAATTGAATAGGTAGTTGTGAGTCTGCAAGCATAGTTCGGGTGCTTCATCAATGTCCTATTCTTCCTCTCTCGCAACACCATTTCTTTGTGGTGTTCTTGCTATCTTGAACTCTCTCTTGATTCCTTTGTTAGCACAAAAGTCATCCATAAGCTTGTTCTTGAATTCGGTCCCATTGTCACATCTAATACCTCTAACCTTGAGTCTTAATTGGTTTTCGGTCACGATGATTAGAGTCGAATAGCATCAAAGTGTCATCCTTAAATCCCAAGAAAAATACCCAACTCGAATCTCTACAATCATACGTAACCACCAAGCGGTACTTCTTCTTGTTTAGACTTGCCACGAGAGACAGTCCAAAAGATCCATATCACACAGACTCAATGGTTCTCTAATAGTTCTCTCCTCAAGCTTCTTGCATGAAGCTTTATGTTGTTACCCTTCTTGCATGCATGACATGAAATCATTCTTGTAAGTCTTTGAAGGTAAACCTCTAACTAAATTGCCTTTGACCGGTTTGTTGATATTCTTGAAATTAACATGGCCCGATCTTCTATGCCATTGATGTGCTTCTTTTGTTGCTTTAGCCACTAAACAAGTAGCTCTTCCATAAGGTGAACTCTTCATGTCGAGACTATACACATCATTTGTCCTTGGTACTCTAAGTACTACCAGTCTTCATCAAGAGGCTTGAAGTCGGATGAAAGAATGAGACATTACGTGTCGTTGAATAACACAGGATGCTTTTATCACAGTTTGAGAGGCGAAACAACAGGTTGAACTTGAGCTCTTTCACATATCTAACATTCTCAAAATCAATTCTACCGGCTTTGATTGTTCCTTTCCCAGTAATCCTTCCTCCATTGGGATCATTCCCAAAAGCAACTCTTCCTCCACTAATAAATCTAAAATCAGACAAAATCTCCTTGTCTCATGTCATACTTCCAGAGAAATCACTATTAACAATCAGATGATCTTTAAGATCCTCCTCTGGGTTGCCCTGCACAAAAATATTGAGAGTTAGTCTCTTTTAGGAACCCAAGCCATTCTCGACTTGTGTTCCCTTGTGGAGTTACAAACTCAAATTCCTTGAGTATGTAATTTCCTTATCTTTTAAAACATGATCGAGAATTATCTTTTGGTTTTTCACATGTGGATTTTCAACACTTTCTAGATTTTTATCAAGACTCTCTTTTGCAAAATCATTCATATTATCTTTTATCACAAAAACATCCGATTCACTTTTTGTTGAACGTACTGTTTGTCCCATTGCAGTATGTTCCCTTTTAACCCATTCAGTTTTAACACATGGTTCCTGTGATCTAGATCCTCTATGTGAATACCTTCTAGGTTGAGAGTAGTGTGATCTCCTAGGGTACCTATTCCAAGTAGTGTGAGCAGTACCTTGTGGGGATTGAGCAGTACTTTGAGAAGGTACTGCTTGAGAAGGTACTGCTTGTGAAGGTACTGGTTGCCTAGAAAAAGGTATTCTCTTGTGAGGTACCTATAGTGCAGTGAGAAATTACTATGATTGATCTTATTTGAATTATTCAGTTGGTTTGTTCTCTCTGAGTTTCGGTTGGTAGACTGTGCTTTGGAAAGTTGCTAAGGTATTACGAGTGTCGATCACGTCTTTGATTAAGTGATGAGGACTATAACACACAAAACACAATTTTTCACCCATAGTTCCAAAGTGTCTACTCCTATGCGTGACCAAAACTATTGTGCCTTCTAGGTGAATGGTAGGACTGTTTTGACCAAAGTTATCCCAAAAGGTTTAGCGTATTATTTTGAAAAGGTTTTCTGAAGGTCTTGCTTGTGGAGCGATACTTTGAGTTGAAGTCTTGCTTGACTTTGAACATTGGTTTTGATTTCTTTTGGGATATCGGACCTAGATTGACCAATTAGCTTTTTCCTAAACTCGAGACTATCTACACCAAATCTAGAAACATCATGCCTAAGGGGTTGATGAATACCAGTGAGATGAGGAATTGCATGATAACCAGTATCTTTCTTAGGCTCAGGAGGTAAATCACCAATTGAATACTCATTACTAGATGTGTCTACATAGTTAATGAGTTCATCATCACTAGTGGTTATGTCTTCTAAATCATCCTGATCACTCGTGGTATTTTCTTCCATGTTAGTAAAGTCCATACCAAAACCTAGGCCAGTTCTAATGTAAGCCCTTCTGCATTTTTTCAACATGAGAAACATGTGACAGGCAGTTCATTCCGAGCATCAAACTTAGCTAACAATGTATCTCTTTCCTTAGTGAGTTTCTCAATTTGACAATTTCTGATTTAGCTTCCATTCAATAAGTTTTAGCTGGTAATCCTGTTGTTCATATTTTTATTGAAGCCATTTCATTATTTTCATGAGTTAGAATTTTGGCTTCCATAGACTCTAATGTAATTTGATAACCATTACCTCGGACCTAGCCCTAATGCAATTATCTCTTTCAATCACATAGCTACTTAACAGCTTTTTGATAGAAATCATGACAATTTGAGCATACCTCGAGAGATAGGAGATGAACTTGGTGATGTAGCTACCATAGCAAGTAATACAGGATCATCTTGGACTCTAAGCTCAATCAAATTCTCTAGGCGGTCTTTGGGTTCCAAAGCAAAGCATGTTCAGTTCCTCATCAAAAGCGATGCTCCAATCCGGTTCTTCCATGAGTCTTTAACCTCTTCCTCCATAGCAACCATCTGATGAGTTCTTGGTTCATCATCAAATTCGGCCTCATCAACATCGATAGACTTTCTTGAGCAACCAAAGCCTTGGTTTCGTGATTGGAATTTCTTTGAGTTCCGACTTTGGTTTTCGGTCATCCTATTTGCTTGATACTTAGCAAACCCGCACTCACTTGCAAAGTGTCCGATCTTTTGACAATTGAAACACTCAATCTTTGATTTGTCAAAGTGATTCCTATTTTGGCTTGAAATCAATGTTCTTCTGTTTTCTTCATGTACTTCTTAATCCTTGCGATAATCATTGCTACTTGCCACCTTATATCAATTTCTTCCAAAGCATCCTCTTGATCTGGAGAGATCTTCTTCATAGGTGACGGTAAAGAAGCTTTGTTGTGCAAAGAAGGAACACACAACTTCATCCGAGTGCATAGTAGTAGATGGTAGTGCTTGCGAGCATGAGTGGGGCAGACATGAAGCGATGCTGAGTCACGGTACTTTGAGTAGGAGAAAGCGGTACTTTTGGTTGAAATCGCCCTCTTTTCGAGATGATAGAAAAGCAATCTTTGTGAGACTTAGAACTCGTTTGACCATTCATCTCATGTTCATAAACTTTTAGATGATTGTAGAGATCATCAAAGTCCATGACATCTAAACCGGTTGTCCTCGATCATTGTAGCAATAACATGCCATGAAGATGGCAAACTCCTTAGAAACTTGATTAGCATCTTCAACCGATACTTACGCCTTGTAAAGCTCCGGCATGTTGAGAAGATTACGAAACCTACCATATGCGACATCAAGACTTTCTCTTTCACCATTGTGAAAGTTTCAAATTGTTAAGAAGATTTACATGCATCTTCTTAGAGGCTTCATTCCTCCAAATCTTGTCTTGAGAGCGACCCGAGTTGCTTTGCATCTTTAGCATCATGAAACTTCAAGAGATGGCCATCGGTATAGCGACAAAAGAATATTAAGAGCCTTCTCTTGATTCCTTATTGTAGCAATCGGTAAAACGACTTTGGGTGGTTTAGGTTGTCCTTCAGCACTACTGAGTTGGAACAACTTCATTACCATTGACAATTACATTCCATAAAGCATGGTGCGTAATGGCAATGCAACTTGCTTATCTTCATACACGAGAGGTCATATTCTCCTTCTTGATGATTGGAATCCTTAGTGAGGTGATAGATGGTGGTGGAACGAGCTTGATCGACATCTTAAAGTATGTTGTAGTAGGGTTTCTTCTTAGTCAGAGTTTCCACACAAGCTCTTATACCACTTGTTGGATCGATGTACTCTAACAAACTAACTTAACTAGCTTGTTTAAGGTTTAATAACCTCGAGATAAATCCTAAGTTATTAACAATGAAACAACAACAATCTTTATTAAGTCTGCGAATTTACTCAATAAATATAAGAAGAACAACTTTTATTAACTCTAAATCGCTCTTTATGCAGAATACTTTAACAATACTAACAATATCGAACTCTCTAAACTCTATACAACTTTGTAATCGTAAAACTCTAATACTTGTGAATTGCACCTCTAATGCCAATCTAGGGGTCCTTTTATAGGCTCAAGGATAACCTAGTCGGTTTACAATTGTATCCTTATGCGACAAGTAATCTAATCTAATACTTTCCATAAGCGAATAAGCAGTTCTTTAGCTCTTGTAGTACTTTGACCTTCATGCGATACTTTGACTTTATCTTTAGCGATGCTTTGACTTGTTGACTTTCTCTAGAACTTTGTATATCTTGATGCTTTAACCTTTCGGCACTTTCATATCCCAGCAGTTTGCGGTAGAGGATCTTGCACCTCTTGTGAGCGTTGCCTTGGAGGTGCAAGAGTAGCTGTGCAAGCCCGAGCATCGAAAATCTGACGAGGAGTCGTATCCATGGTGATGTCTACTATAGTGTGCGCAGATGGCTCATAAGACATGGTCTTCGCCTTGCACTAAATACTCGGAATCGCCCGGAGGTGGTTCTTGCTGGGAAGTTGTTCGGTCTTCTGAGCGCGGCAAAGCGAGCGTGGAGAAGTTGCATGAATCAGAACTGCTAAAGGTACCCATTAACGAGGTACCTAATTATGATGCTAAGACTTATGATCACCTTGTCGCTACTATGAAAAGGATGAAAGACTTAGAGCTCCCCATGATTGCTGAACTGGAGCGTGATCAGGATTATCCTATAGACGTCATCATGGCGGGGTTGACTCTTGCGCGTCATCATGCTGAGGGTGCAGAAGCACAGCCGGACTACTTTTTGAAGCCACATGACTCACAGCTGCAAGTACCTGTCTTCGCTCGTCCTAGGGATATTTTAAATCCTTTTGCTTTGGGGAAAGAAGTATCTTTGAAGGAGGTACTGGAAGCGCATGCGGCCAGACTTGCTAAAAAGCAAGGCATCAAAGGGAAGGCAATCTTGTGCTGGGTCGGTGTGGCGCACCAACCTAGGTCTCATGGGGTGCCCGTGAGTGTTGCTACTGTGTCTCGACAGGATTCAGACTTGTTGAAGAAAATGAGTGAGGCCAAGGATGCAGCTAGTCACACGAGTAATTCTTCTATTAAGCGATGTAATAGCTGGTAGTCTATACTTTGTAAAATAGTTTTCCTTTTGTAATAACTCGTGGTTATTAAAAAAAAAACTGTTGTTGTGTATGAATATTGTTGCAACTTGTAAGATACATACTTTTCTGTTTATTGAAAGTTGTATACTAGTGCGAATGGTATGAGAAGTTCATAATCATGTATGAAAATCGTAATATACCTAAGTGTTTGTTCTAAGTATTTTGTTTTTTAGCATAATCGTGTATGTTATGATATGCAGCGTACTGTAAATATCATATGTAAGAAATCAAGTGTCTCGGTTTCTAAGTTGTTAAACGCACATCATATGCGATGTTGCGCACCCATCGTAGGGTGCACACAAACTTATTCCAACGTCTTGAGAACAAGGTGTTTAACAAGGATACATGATCCGGCGTTGATGGGTTTGCAACCCTCTTACTCAGCAAGTTATTTAGTAGGTTAACTTATCCTTTTACCATCGTGGGTTTTTTATAGTGCACGCACGCCTTTAGGCAAGAGATAAAAAATTGTTGACACATACAGTATATGGAAATAACAAACTAAAGTGTGTCGCGGAATTAGCTAAAAACCGCGACGTTATATTAATACCTGCAAGTTTAAATAAATAAGACATTAGACCAAAGAGAACAAAAGATAAATACATGGGTGCTTATTGGGTATAGTATTAAAATGCAGGGGCGTCTGTGCGCTGGGCCGTAGCCATTCCTACAGGTAACACCTCTTGAGGTTTCAGATGTTCCGTATGTGCGTGGCGATTCACGACCATCCAAGCCCGAAGTAGCTTATGCCTTTGTTCCTAGTGCTTGATAACCTCATGGGGTCCTCGGCCGGTCCAAGCTTACCTGTGTCTTCTGCGTGGCTTGCGTCATTAGCGCGGTAGACGAAGTCGCCGAGTCTGAATGAGACGCCTCGCACTTTAGCGTCATAGTATCCTTTCATCCTTGACTTAGATTTTTCCTCACGTATAGCTGCGCGTTCGCGCCTTTCTTCCAGCAGGTCCAAATCAATACGTCATTCGTCGTCATTAGTTGCCACGTTTATTTCCACAGTGCGGATGGTTGGCATTCCGATCTACAGTTGGTATGGCAACCATCCGTAGACTAGAGAAAAGGGTATCTCTGTCTTTGGTTTTGATTGAGGTGCGATGCTCCCATAAAAACATGTGATAGCTCTTCCACCCATCTTCCTTTGTGCTTTTCCAGGCATGCCTTGATTCCTTCGCCTAAGCTTCGATTCGCCCGTTCCACTAGGCCGTTGGTTTGTGGGTGTTTAACTGACGTGAAGTGGTGTGTGATGTTTAGCTTCTCGCACCAGTCCTTGAAGGGGTTATCACAGAATTGTTTCCCGTTGTCTGAGATGATTTCCCCAGGGAGACCGAAATGGCATACGATGTTTTTCGACACAAAGCGCTTCACCTGGTTTCCAGTGATTGTTACCACTGCCTTTGCTTCGATCCACTTGGTGAAGTAGTCTATGGCAACTATGAGTAATTTTAATCCACCCGCTGCGATAGGAAAAGGGCCTGCGATTTCAATATCCCACTTATAGAATGACCATGGTGATGTTATTGGTGTTAGCTCGTGTTGTGGTTGGCGCGGGACGGGTCTATGAACTTGGCAATCATTGCACTTCCTTATTAAGTCCCGCGCATCACGGTGCATGGTTGGCCAGTAGTATCCTGATCGCATGGCACGTGCCACAACGGACCGGGGTCTGAGTGCATCTTGAATGAACCTTCATGGTTTCTCGACGTAATTTGCTTGCAAGGGGACACAAGGACCATGGTTGCGGGGAAGGAACGTCGGTACAATATGTTGTCTCGGTTCGAATCTTTCGTGTGTCGGCCGTATCCTGCGACTTCATACGCTCACGGGTAACGTTCCTTTGCTTAGGAAGTCCGTTATCGGTGTCATCCATGGGACCTTCCTCCTTTATTATCGTGGAGACTTCCATCTCAAGAGATTGACTTGCTTTTAGTGTTTCCACCAAAGACTTGCTTTCATAGGTGTCTGCAAAGCTTGTCGAGGCAATCTTGCTTAGTGCATCGCCTTGCGGTTTTCCCTAGGAACTTGCTTGATAGTGAATCATCAAAGCCTTTGATCGGTGTCTTGGTCTTATCGAGATCTTTGGATCATAGTATCTTCTTTAGCCACGTATTCGCCCAATAAGTGGTTGGCCACTAGTCGGGAAACCACATTTGCTTCTAGGTTCGTGACACCCATTCGGTATGATGCGTAGTCCGGTAGAGCTTAGATACTCTGCCTCATTGTTTGTCGTTTGTAAATTCAAAGCGCGATGCGTAAGTGAATTCCATTCCTACGGGTTTGTGAGAATGAGGCTGCTCTGAACCGTCAATGCATGCGGATCCATCGGTAAACAAGATCCATGGGTCATGCGTTCCGTCTTACTTGGAGCGGGTACCGTCGGTGTCCGCTTTTCAATGATGAAGTGCGCGAATCATCTTTGATTGTTGTCGTGGCTGTAAGAGATGTTGTGTTCGCTGTGTCGCTCCAACCACTGGTCGGCTCGATCGTCGGGCTTGGAGATGATCTACTTGATCGGTTGGTGCGTGATTCTGCTATCGGGTGCGCTTGAAGTACTGCGTGAGTCGTTTGGCGGTGAACACTAATGCCGAACTAGTTTTACCATGGCGTAGTTCATCTCCATCTTCTTGAGCGCTTTGCTTACAAAATAGATAGGGTTTGTCTTGAATCCCTATCTGTTTGTCTTCATCTTGTTGGCCGCTCCATCGATTCTTGACAAATACATGATCGGCTCTTCCCACAGTCGGGTGCGACGAGTGTTGGGCGTTGCGAGATCTTTGCTTAAGTCGAGTGAAGGCCTCTTACGCCTCCATAGTCCACTTGAAATCACCCTTTTTATACACTTCTTGAGTGTTTTGAAAAGAGGTAATGACTTTTCTGACTTGACTTGATAGGAACTGTTTAGGCGACGCCTTCCGTTGAGAGATTGGACTTCCTTCAGCGTCGGCGGTGAAGGAAGTTCGATAACGACTTTGGTCTTTTACAGGCGCGGTTTTATCTGGTGGGCTCTATCGGTATCCAAGGAACATGCCTTGACGTACGGATGTACACTTTGGGATTGAACTTCATGTTGATCTCTCGTAGAGTTTTGAACGTTTCCTCAATATCGGCGTATTAGTTCATCTTGATGATGGCTCTTTATGACTAGATCATCAACATAGACCTCAGGTTGCGGCCACTTTGTTTTGAAGCATTATCCACCAACCGTTAGGTGGTGCCCGTTCTTGAGCGAAGGGCATTTTGTGTAACGATGCGCGCTTGGCTTGTGTGGAAGGCGTTTTTCCTCGTCTTCCTTAGCCATCAGTTTGATGGTATCCTTTATGCGCGTCGAGGAAACACTTCAATGGATATCCGCACAGACTCTATTTTCCGATCTATCTCGGTAATGGGTAGCGATCTTGTGGACATGCTTTGTTAAGATTGGTGAAGTCTCGCACATTCGCTTGCCTCCGTTGCTCTTTTGACCATTCTTGGGTTGGACACCCAATCATGGTAGTAGACTCACGCATAATTCCGCATCCACGGTTTGTGTACCACGAGGATCGCATGCGCGCTCACAGGGCTTGGCAGCGCATTCTTCGGTGTATTGGTGAGTACCGCCGCAGTTCTCATTTTATGCTATGTGATTGGCGTGGTACCCGGGTCATGTTCTTTGGCTCCATGCAAAAATATCCAAGTTCTTTTGCGGGGCCGCACGACACTTGCTTTGCTGTTGTCCGGCGTGACCTCCGATGGCTATTTCTTGTTCCGGAGTATTCGGGTGAATCGCAACCTTGATTCGAACTTTGGTTGCGCTCTGTCACTGGGATCGGTGTCGTTTAGGTATGTAATTGTGTTACACTCTCTATGCGATCAAGTGGCATTGTAAAGAGTAACAATGCCCCTTCCAGCAAATTTAAGCATCCGTGCGGTTGATGGCATGCTTCTTGGCATAGGCGATATCCAGGTCTCCGATGATGTCGTTGTATGGTGAGGAGATTTGATCACCATAAATTCCATCCAAGGCGTCATGGGTGTTTTCGTTTCCGATGTTGTTGGTAACCGTATTTGCCCATAGGCCATATTTTTCACCGTAAAACCGATCAGCGCCGTTCGACAGGGCTTAGCGGCTGCGTATTTCGGGCGCGATCGCTTGAAGCGATGCTCATACATGATGTCCGCCGATGCTCCACCATCAACATACATCGATGGATATCGTGACCCCACTAATCTCAATGGTGGTGGCTCCACCACTGTGTTGTCCTTGATTAAAATTTGGAAAAGATTTGATTCCTTTGGAAAACTCTGGTGACCTTCATCTAGTGACCCATTGCCATGGTGTATCATGTAAATTGTGTCGGCCTTTTCCTTGGGTGTTTCCTTCTTGTTTCCACTCTTGTCTATCTTTTCCTCCTTGATATTTTTGACGGATGGTCCAATCTGCGTCTTTAACCATTTTGTCAATGATGCGTAGTTAGACACATTCGTTAGTGGTGTGGCCCTTTGCGTGGTAGTCACGGTATCCACTCCCCACTCATGGGTCCTCAGAGTGCTTATCTGTGGTGGTCTTGGAAAATTTGCACCTCTGTTGCAGTATTTCCTTGACGTTTTTGACAGTAGTGTACTTGTCGTTGTCGCGCCCTCACCTTGGTTGTGATAGTTCTATTTACGGTTGCTATTCGGTCCGTGGATGGTCTCGAGTTGTTCCGTGACCGGTAGTTTGAATAGTTTTCTTGCTATCCGCGCGCTGGCTTCTCCTTGGGCGAAAGACCGTGTCGTTTCATGACTTCATCAAAGGATTGTGGAATCTTGTCATTCAATCTTTTGATAAGTTACGGGTTCTTGATCCGTTCATGAACCACGAAATTTTGAGTACCTCGGGACATGCTTTGACTTGCATGCACTCATCCTTGAAGCGCTCATGAAAGCGCCGTGGATTCCACCATGCTGTTTGACTCTGGCGAGTTCAATGGGGTTTTAGCACACTTTTTCCGTTGAGTAAAGTTTAGGCGAATGCCTTCCTCGATTCTTGAAACCATTGGTGGTCTTGGAAAATTTGCACCCTCATTGCGAGTATTTCCTTGGCGTTTTTGTCGGAGGTGTACTTGTCGTTGTCGCCCACTCCGGTTGCGATAGTTCTCATTACGGTTGCTATTCCGGTCATGGATGGTCTCCCGGGTTGTTCCTATGATGAGGTGGTTTGAATAGTTTTCTTGCTATCCGCATGCGGCTTCTCCTTGGACGAAAGACCGTATGCGCGTTTCATGACTTCATCAAAGTTGTGGAATCTTGTCATTCAATCTTTTGATAAGTTAGGTTCTTGATCCGTTCATGAACCACGAAATTTTGAATACCTCGGGACAAGCTTTAACTTGCATGCACTCATCCTTAAAGCGCTCCATGAAAGCGCCGTGGATTCCCCCCATGTTGTTTGACTCTGGCGAGTTCAATGGGGTTTTAGCACACTTTTTCCGTTGAGTAAAGTTTAGGCGAATGCCTTCCTCAATTCTTGAAACCATTGATGCTCTGCGTGGAAGCTTGTTGAACCGATTCGCGCATTTCCACTAATGTGGAGTTGAACATGTGGCACCGCGGTGGCGGTTCTCGATAGTTGCGGTGATTCAAAATTTTCGGTGATCGTCGGGATCACTGTTCCGTCATAGGTTTAACATTGCACGCGTGCGCCTTCTTCTTGTTCTCGAGAAATCAGCGGTCGTCTAGTGAGCGCATCTACCTTCGGCGGCGCCGGGAGACATATCCTCCTCTTCTTGGTCGCGGCATTTCCATCCGGACTTCCGGTGTCGGTCTACGCTATCCTCTTTGTCAGGAATTACTAGAGGATAGCTCTTCTCCTCACCGGTAGCTTCCCGATTGTCTTTAAGTTTGTGCTTGAAGGACTTTCACTGGGGAGTATCGTGTCACACCCCAAATTACATTTTCAATTGAATGGAATTCACAGGGATTGTATCATAGCATCACAATCACGGTTATATTGAGCGACCTAAAGTGTCGTTTGGAAAATACATCACTTGATTTAATAAAATAATCGGAGTTTACAAAGTATAGGTCCACTAATGAAAATCAACATGCGGAAATAAGTTTGTTACAATTCAAACGATGTTTTAAAGTGCGTAAATCCTATGAGAGGCGCGTCACCACGACTCTATGATATGTCCACATGCATGACATGAAGTGTATGCCTTAGATACACGAGATAAAACATGCTAAAAGTGTCAACACAAAGGTTGAGTGAGTTCATAGAGTTTGTGTTGAAATGTAAAGCCTTTAAAGAATATTCATGCAGCAAAGGCATTGCAAATCCACTCGGTTCAAGTTTCACCCATACAAAACTTGCAACACTGTATTCACAACCTTGCCAAAATGTATAAAGTTTATGTTCAAGCGCATGATGTCAAATGAATTCACATAATAGTATATTACATACTCTATCAATATTCAATTGATATAACACATATAGTGTTGTTTCAAATAATTCCAAGACCATTAGTTCATGATTGTACGGGACCATCGGTTCAATGATTATACCAAGACCATCGGTTCAATGATTATACCAAGACCATCGGTTCAATGATTATACCAAGACCATCAGTTCAATAATTATACCAAGACCATCAGTTCAATGATTATAATATAGAAATTCTAAGTATGGCAATACTGTTACTTCGTATAACTAAACATTCATTTTAGTTAAACATATAGTTTGCAAATAGTCATGAATGTCATAAAAGTTGTTGAGCATGTATCTCCCCCAAAAGTAGTATAAAAACAATTGAAAATGGGGCTATGGAAACTCACTTGATGAAATGATGCGAAGACAAAAGTGAGTACACTGAAATGTAGCGTGAATCTCTAACCTTGACCTATTATGAATGATATGATACATAATAAGTTATGATGTCATGTTATGCATGCAATTCGTATGATATCTATACCACTTGTGAATTTTTGAAAATAACACTTATCGTCGAAAAATAATCTCATAACGTCTTGACCATTTTTAAATTACTTTACATGTATTTACGTTGAAATGATATCATACGATAATCATTTAGTGATTTATTATGAAATTATAACTTTTAAATAAAGTAAAATAATGTCGTTGAAAATTTCATGAAAGTGGCTAAAACGGCCTTGAAAAGCTAGTCGTAAAATGGTGCGCGTCGGCGTTAGGAAGCGAACTCAACGGTTTTGGGAAGCTTGTATCATTATCTCAAAGTTTTAGCATTTAAGTTTTCATCCTAGAAGTCTCGATCATGGAGAAAATATAGGTTAAGTATGGTACTTTTGTCCAAAATATTGTTTAAGGGTGGTTTTATTAAAGTTTAAGTGACCGTATTTTATTCGTTACAACTCCGCTTGACGAGCAGTTGGACATTTTGGAAAATATGCTAGGAGAACTTACTTTTACTAGAAGACATCATTTTATAAAAAGTACTCCGTCATTGTTAAAAGCGACCCTCAACATGGTCCCTACGTTGTAGTAGTATGTCTAATAGAAATATATTAATTTTGCTTATATAATAAAGTTCTGCAACTTTGTTTAGCGATGTGTCGTTATAAGTCCGTTTTCTAAGTTTTCTACATCCTTAGATTCGTATTAAAGTATACTAATATATTTTTGATAAGTCGACACATTTAATAACGCTTAAACCTCATTTTTGACTCGTAAAAAGTAGATGTAACATGCTGAATTTTCATAATTTTATAGTTTTCGTCGTCTAACTTAAAAAATTCATATCTTGTTCGTTATAACTCCGTTTTAACCTGTTCAAGCGACCACATTTTCTTTTTAAAGTATATTTTCTAAATATCGGGCCAAAAATTTTTATCTCTTGTCAAAATTCCAGTTTCAAAAATATGGACGGACCATAAGTAAACTTTTAGAAATGAGTTTTCTCGCCAAACCTATTCTAACCAATTCAAAACAACTCCGAAGCTATTCTAATCGTACGATACACCTTCTTAGGGTGTCATGGGTTCCTAGACATCATCAAAGTGATATATTTCAAGGAGTAATTATAGGATGATAAATATATATATATATATATATATATATATATATATATATATATATATATATATATATATATATATATATATATATATATATATATAACACTTAAAAACATTAAAAAGTGGTATAAACATCATTATGACTTGCATGCTTTTCTTATATATGATGAAATGAATACAAAATAAATATGAAATATGAACATGAATATGAGATGCTTACTAGTGACTTGATGAGGTGAAGTGAACAAAGGTTTAATCCTAAACACCCTAGGTTTTTATTTCAACACCTTACTTAAGAGTGTGTCTAGATTGTGATGAACTTGACTAAGAAACTTTTTATGGTTTCCTCTTGGAACATCAATATGGCCGGTTCATATGGAGGAAGAAGAAGAGAGAACAATTTTCTTCACACCTTTGATATTATCTAACTATGTGTTGTGTTGTAGTGTATAAAATAATATATGTATAAGTATTGTAGATATTTGGTTCAAGATATGATGTGAGTCATGAGGGTGGTCAACACTTATGAAAGAAAAAGAAATGAATCACTTGCTTTGTATAATATAATGTGTAAGTATACTAGTAATGTATAGTTATTTAAGGATAGATGGTAACTTGTGTATATAATCAAGCAATTTAGGGTAGCGTTAGCTAAAAATAAATTTTAACGGATCACCATAAAATATATTGAAGTCATAAAAATCATTAAAATACATTTCTTACAAGAATTGAGCGAATAAATATTTATCGGGTTGAATTGACGAAAACCGTCGTAATTATATAAATATAACAATTTATATACAAAATAAAATTTAAAAAACTGGGTAAACTCATAATAATATTTTTATGATCTTAATATGAGTATAAAAATATATCGGGATAATTTTTGGAAGTATCGGATCAAATGTTCAAAATAATCAATTACGCGATAGCGTTTATTTAATAGGAAATTATACGATTTATGTAAAATGCAAAATAATGCATGAACTAATATGATTATAATGATGTGTAGACTAAACCTAGTCCATATGAAATGTTCTTGATGAAATGTTCATGAATTCGCAGCTAAACCATTAAGGTTACGCGAAGTTGATACTCGTAAACCTAGTTTACGATAAACGATGAAATAGTGAAACTTGAATAGTGATTTTCTCCGGGAATGAATAGTGTTTCATGAATTGTAAATTTTGAAATACGTTCTCAGAATATTACTTCGACTTCGAAAATGGTGAATAGTAAAATTTTGAATAGTAACCGATGAATAGTAAATTCCCGAGATGAATAGTAAATTTTGAGAAATGACCTGAAATTGCGAGTTGTCACATTCGCCCATCCAAAAAGGAATTCAGTCCTTGAATTCAGTCTATGTTAGGTTCTACGGTGTTACTTGTGAAAAGGTGAGGATGTTTGAGTCGTATCGGGTCGTCCAGTGTGTTAATACAAATATCGTCATTAAACGTTATTTATACTTTTGATCTTTGCCTAAGTTTTGTTAACGACAAAAGTAAATTTAATTTATAAAAGCCTAAAGCTTGTCAAAGTTTAATTGATATTAAAACAAGCTTTTTCAAACAATATATTCATCATTCAAGCATTTACATTTATGATTAGTAACATCTTGATATGACTCTAATCATTATGTATGTTAGTAGTTTTTAGAATGTGTTAGGGTCTTAAAACCAAACACTACTTAAGCATTTGCATATTTCTAAAAATAGAAATACAATATATGACATCATGTATTACATCATAGAAATCATTGGAAGATTTCATTAGATATTTTATGTAGATTTGTACTCTTCATATCTTGCACAATCTCACTTAGATAGAGTTGACTTTGGCAAGATTTGATATCTTAATTGTCGGCGGTACCAAAATGGTACAGGCGGAACCACAAGGGGTCCGCCGTCCGTGGGCAACTCTCATCCATTTGGCTATAAATAGCAATGCCAAGCCAAGTAGTTTATCATCCCTTTCTAACATTCTCTCATACATATCTTCTCTAACCTTTCTAATTCGGTTTCATATCATATTAGTGATCTCTTTTGTAGCAAAGAAGATCAAGTCATATTCAAGCTTCAACGAGAGTTGAAAGTCTTGTTTGTTTAGTGTTATCGATCTAGTGTTGATCCATACTTCATTGTTGTATCAAACCATCATAATCTTGTGGTGTGAGTGGTTAGTATTTTAGTCCTCAAAATACATTGTGTGTGGGAGTAGTTGTACCCTTGGAAAGAACTCGACATCTAGCTTAGTGTCGGAAATAGTGTGGCGAAGTGTAAAGGTTTTCTCCGCGGTGAAAGGAGCTTGTTGACTAGTGAAGTTAAACTCTCGAGTGTGAGACTCGGGGGTGGAGTAGGGCAAGGAAAAAGAGTCCTTGTAGGCCAAACCACTATAAACAACTTGTTGTAGTTTGATCATTTATTTCCTTATTTACTTACTACACATTGCTTGCATATTTCATTAACATACTAAAGATCAATATCAATTGATCTTTCAATGAGTTCAAAACAAAGTTTTAATTGGTAAACTATTCAACCCCTTCTAGTTTTCTACAATTGGTACGAGCCTCGTTGCTCAAGAATTTCTAAAATAACTTGTATTTTATAAACTTGAAACGATCCATGCATTTTGAAAACTTTAAAGAAGGGCAATCTATGCAAAGACCACTACTCTTTGAAACCAATGGATTTATCTTTGGAAAAACCGTTTTGAAACATATGTAAAATCAAAAGATATAGATCTTTGGTTTATTATTGTTAAAGGAGATTTTAGTTCTACAACAAAGGATATTTCCGTTGATGAACAAAAGAAATTAGTTGCTAAAATAATGAAGCTAAAATGATGCTTTATAATGTTTTACCTAGAAAAGAATATGAAAGAATTTTTATGTGTGAAACCGCCAAAGATATTTGGGAATCTTTAATTGTTACACATCCAGGTAATTCACGGTCAAGGATAACAAAATTGATCTTCTTGTTCAACAATATGAACAATTTGTTATCCACGAAGATGAAACCATTGATTGTGGCTTTGCTCGTTTCAACACTATCATTACATCACTTAAAGCACTTGATGAATCTTTTCGTAGTAAGAACTTTGTCGGGAAATTTCTTAGAGCACTCCATCCCAAATGGAGCTAAAATAACCGCTATTGAAGAATCAAAAGATCTCTCAATAATGTCACTAGGCGAGCTAATTGGCAACCTCAAAGTTCACAAAATGGTAATGGAGAAAGATTCGGAGATCATCAAAGGAAGAAAGGAGAAGATCAAATCCGTTGCTCTAAAAGCAAAGGCGGAATCAGCGATGATGATGAATCTTGTTCGGTAGTGAAGATGAGGAGTATGCCATGGCGTTAGAGATTTCAAGAGTTCTTTAGAATCGAGAAAAAAAAGCCATTCGAAAGATCGGGATGATAAGAAAAGTAAAGGTGAAAGAAAGTGTTTTAGATGTGGTGATGCAAGTCATCTCATAGGAGAATGTCCCAAGCCACCTAAAAGCAAAACTCAACGAGCTTTTGTAAGTGGTGCTTGGGTGATAGTGAAGATGATGAAGAATCAAGCAAGGAAGAGATCGCTCTAATGGCACATGAGTCGAATGAGGTACTTTCCGACTCTTCTTATTCTTCTATGATGATGACACCTTGCAAAACAATATAATCAATTGTGTGAGCTAAGTCTAAAATCATAACTAAAATAAATTTCTAAAAACCAAAAGGAATTTTGGAAAATGAAGTATATGAGTTGAAAGAAAAAGCAAAGCGACTTGAAAAGGAAAAGAAAATGGCGATGATTGTAACTCATGTGAAGAACTTAATCTTGAAATAGAAAAACTAAAACTCACACAAGAAGTTCTAATCGAAAATAATTCTAAGTTTAAAGGTTTAACAAAAACATCGCTCTTGCCGATGAAATAGTTAAAATCCATAAAACACGGGAGACATGAATGGGCTAGGTTTTAATGAAGTATTAATTCCTAAGAGTCAAAACAAAGCGGCGAAAATAGCGAACATTTTGTCAAAATTCTTGCAAGATGCAGACCACGGACGAACGGAACCAAAATAAGGGTTCGCCCGTTGTACAAAATGGTACATGGTGCCAGTGAGCAGAATGTTGTAATCTTGACCGTCTTGAATTTGTTAAAGTAACAAAGAAAACCAATGATAATGTTAAACTAAAACCAGCTATTACATCAGAGTAGGACTTGTTAAAAATGAATTTAGATAAAAAAAAAAAAAAAACTACTCAACAACGATATAAAACTTCTTTTGCCAAACGTCCCTTTCCTAAGAGCAACCACAACGTTCAACCTAACTACCAACACAACGGTTGGAATCAAAGTTTCCCTAGACCATATCAAACTCCGTTACATGCCATGGAACTCTTACCCATCATTTCCATACATGAATCAACTAAATGGTATGTTTAACCCAAACGGACCCATGAGATATTGGGGACCAAATGCTTGAGTTATTTGCTTCTTAGGTATGCTTAAAAGTTGGATTGGAACCGATGAATGGATAAAAGATAGTGGATGCTCACGACACATGACGGGCAACAAAGTCTCTTCTCATCATACCAAGAGTATAGCGGAGGTAATGTCACTTCGGTAGCAATCTCAAAAGCAAAATCATTGACAAAGATACGATTGCTCATAACTCCTAACTATTGAAAATGTTGCTCATGTGGATAGGTTAGGATTAAATCTACTTAGTATTAGCCAACTATGTGATAAAAAGTATAAAGTACTATTTGATGAAAATGGTAGTAAAATACAAAAAGATGGTATCACCATAGCTAAAGGAGTTAGGAAAAATAACATATCGTCATGAAAATAGATAAAACATATAATGACAAACTTTGATTAACAACATTAGGCGATAGCTCATCTCTTTGGCATAGGCGCTTAGGTCCCGCTAATATGAGACTTATACAAAACCTATCTTCAAAAGAGTTGGTTAGGAATTTACCAAAACTAAAATATGACCAACACTTTTGCGGCGCTTGCAAAATTGGTAAACAAACACATAGTAGTCACAAATCTAAAAATATCATCCACATCTAAGTGTCTAGAATTATTACATATGGACTTGTTTGGACCATCCGCTATAAGAAGCTATGGAGCAACTTATACACTTTGGTCATAGTAGATGATTCCTCGAGGTTTACTTGGACATTATTTTGAAAACCAAAAATGAAGCTTTTGATAAATTTGAAATACTTAGCAAGAAAATTCAAAACCTTCTAGGTGTCAAAATTGTGTCGATCCGAGCGGATCATGGTGGTAATTTGACAACGAAACTCAATTTGGAAACTTTTGTGATACAAATGGTATAACTCATAACTTTTCCGCTCCACGAACACCTCAATCAAATGGAGTAGTAGAGCGTAAAATAGAACAATTCAAGAAATGAGTAGAACAATGCTTAATGAACAAAACATTCCTCAAAAGTTTTGGTGTAACGCGTAGATTGACACTTCTACATATATTTTAAATAGAGTCTTAATCGTCATTTCCTAAACAAAACACCATATGAACTTTATAAAGGTAAAAACCCAACGTTAGGATATTTTAGAGTCTTTGGTTGTAAATGCTTTATTCTTAATGCTAAGGATTATCTCACCAATTTTGACCCAAAGTCTTATGAAGGTGTATTTCTTGGTTACTCTCAAACTAGTAAAGCTTACATTGTCCTAAATAAAGAAACAATGATAGTCGAGGAATCGTTGAACATAACATTTGATGAAAGTCCACCTCCCTCTAAGACATCACCTTTGGTAGATGATGACTTAGTTGAAAGTCAAATAATAGAAAGTCAAATTAATAATAACAAGGAAGATGAACCATTAAATAAGGAAATTGTCAACATCAAAGAATCTAAAAGTCATCATTAGAAAAGGTCATAGGACAACTTAATCAAAGAACCTTAAGGTCATGAAGCCAAAATCAAAGTAATCACTTTTGTTTTGTATCCACCATTGAACGAAAACCATAAATGAAGCAATAAAAGATGAATCATGGGTAATTGCCATGAAAGAAGAATTAAACCAATTAGTTAGAAATGATGTTTGGAAACTAGTTCCAAAACCCAAAGATCAAACTATAATTGGAACAAAATGGGTCTTCGAAACAAAATGGGCGAACATGGTGTAGTATCTAGAAACAAAGCTAGGCTTGTTGCACAAGGTTATAATCAACCGAAGGAATTGACTATGATGAAACTTATGCGGTAGCTAGATTTGAATCTATTAGAATATTACTTGCTTATGCATGTGCTTATGACTTTAAATTATTTCAAATGGATGTTAAAGTGCTTTCCTTAATGGGTTTATTAACGAAGAAGTGTATGTTGCTCAACCTCCGGTTTTACCGACTTTGAGAAACCACATCATGTCTTCAAACTCAAGAAAGCATTATCTGACCTTAAACAAGCACCTAAAGCTTGGTACGACCGTCTTAAGACTTTTCTTATTGATAACAAATATACTATGGGATTAGTAGATAATACTCTTTTACCAAGAAAAAGGAATCACAAATTATTATTGTTCAAATATCGTTGATGACATTATATTTGGATCAACTTGTCAAGAACTATGTGATAATTTCTCTAAAATCATGCATGACGAGTTTGAAATGAGTATGATGGGTGAGTTAAATTTCTTTCTAGGACTTCAAATTAAACAACTAGAAGATGGTATTTTCTTTAACCAATCTAAATATATAAAAGACATGCTTAAGAAATTTGGTCTTGAAGATTCCAAACCAACTAAAACACCCATGTCCTCGGACACTAAACTCACCAAGACGAAGAAGGTGAATCCGTAGATAACACTAAATATAGAGGAATGATTGGTAGCCTACTCTATCTTACGACATGAGACCCGACATTATGTTTAGTGTTTGTCTATGTGCTCGCTTTCAAGAAAACCCAAAGGCATCACACTTAGAAGCATTAAAAGGATTTTAGATATATTAAAGGGAACAACGTGTTTAGGATTATGGTATCCCAAAGGCGGGTATAGAAACCATAGTGTATGCCGACTCGGATCATGCGGTGATTATATCGATAGAAAAAGTAAAATGGTATTTGCACTTTTGTTGGACATTGTCTCACCTCATGGTTTGCAAAAAGCAAACGGCCTTAGCCATCTCTACTCAAAGCCGATGCGTCTCGGTAGGAAAAGCATGTCAACAAGCTCTTTGGATGAAGCAAGCTCTCGTGAGACTACGAATTCATCTCAGCGACATTGTGATACTTTGCGACAACAAAGGAGCCATCGATCTCGACAAGAATCCCTTTCAACATGCTCGTACAAAGCACATTGAAATCCGTCATCACTTTCTTAGCGACAATGTTCAAAAGGAAACATTTCAATCGAAAGTATCCTCAAGAAAACATTGCCGACATCTTAACTAAACCTCTTAAATGAGAACCTTTTAATCTTCTTAGACATGGTTTGGGATTAATGGAACCAAACATGTAGGATAAACATAGCCCAAAACATTAGAATAATCAAACACAAAAAATTTTGTCTTGTACACTCATGTAGCTACGGCACCAAACGACAACAAAGACGGAACCAAATTTTTGGTACCATCAGTGCATGGTGTCTCTGAAACAAAGCGCTATATACAAATCACCCTCTTCCTCAAAACCCACTTTACCAAAACGTGTAAAACTTAAACCAAGCTTATTATTGTCATCTTCCCACTCACTAATCACTGAAGATAACATCATTGTAAGTATCCTAACTACATTTCATCTCTAAATTATGAGTCTAGGATTCTTATTTATGCACAAAACTATCACAAATCATTACATGGGGTTTTATGTATGCTTTTATACCAAATATGAATTCAATTGGCAAATTGCATAACTAGTCATTGAAATTAGGTACTACATTATCATATTGCATAAACAATTCATGCTTCCCACTAATTGATAGATAATAAATATAAGGCCTTATTCAAACAACCAAACACCCCATGTCAAAAGTTTTGAAAAGCTTCTCACTTGTAGGAAAACAATTTTTTTCATTGCTAATACAAATAGAAGCGTTAAAATTTTCATCACTTGCATGCTCTTGAATACTAAAGGTATTGCATAACTAATATGCACTCCGGGTATATTCAAATGAAGCCACATTGAATTAGGAGCATTTGGGTTATCTCATGGTATTTGCCAAACACCCCACTAAAACTATTTTTTTTGTGCATAAAATGAGTCGAGATAACCGCAACTCCAAATTGTTTTCATATAGGCACACACTAGAACCAAAAGACGTTAAAATTTATTCTCATGTTTAACATATTAATTCTTGTCCTTAGGAATAACCATGGTAGCCGCAAGATTCTATGATCACAAAGACACCCTTAACTACATTCCCAAACACCACAAAACCAAAGGACTTACCAAGGAACAAGTAGAAATATTTAAGGGTCTAGAATCAAGGTACTTCCATGAGGGTAGAACCATTCACCCATCATTCCTTTAACATACCAATCTTCGTGAAGAACTAGCCGCCATTCAATTCGATTGTCTTCTTGACATCGATGAACCTATTGTCCTAGGTTTGTGTTAGAATTCTATGCTAGTGTGACGGTTTTAATGATGAAGGCGATGATGAATTTTGTCGTAGCTTTAGAATCAACCAAAATGACTTCACCATCACCTTAACCGAATTTGCTAAAGTGCTAGGAATTCCCAACCGAGGAACTTGTGTCTACGGACAAGTGGTCCTCACCGCTCTTGATACAATCAATGATCGCACTTCGCTACCTAACTCGTTTGGCCGATAAGGATACCATCCGTGAACACCTTTTTAACCCAAAAAGTGATACAACCCGAGTTACGAAAGGAAAAAGGTAAACCGAGATCCATATGGAATGGAGCTAAATGAACTTAAGCCGAGTTTAAGAAATGGGAGGAGCTACTTAGAGCCAACGTCATTAGCACCATAGGAAATAGGGATCACATAAACGCTTGTCTTTGTCACATGCACTACAACTTGTCCACCGACCAACCATTCAATTTAGCCTCTTGCATTGCTAGGAGAATGATTGATATTCCAACT
This sequence comes from Chrysanthemum lavandulifolium, assembly GCA_022545495.1. NCBI lineage: Eukaryota > Viridiplantae > Streptophyta > Magnoliopsida > Asterales > Asteraceae > Chrysanthemum > Chrysanthemum lavandulifolium. The sequence goes on from CM040240.1 coordinate 289,665,869, forward strand.
CAAGGTCGGTTGCTCTTCCATATGGGATGCTCCTTACTCGTCTCTATAGAAACTTTGCACCAATCCCACCAACTCCAAAGGGATGCACCTTCACTATGAACTCATTCCTTACATCTTTGTACCTTTGAGCGATGAGCGAGTTGCTAAGACTAAAGGCAAGAGAGCTAAACCTCCAACTCCTTCATCATCATCATCAAATAGCTCCGAGGATGGTCTTCCAAGCTCTCGTCTTCCACCTCATGAGTATTACGCATCTCTTCCCGAGATTGAGAATGAATCAGCAGAGTTCAAACAAACTAAGGGAATGTTCAAGTGCCTTGGTATGATGATGAACAAGATTTACAAGAAGTTGGACAAATGAGGGTACTTTAAGGAGTGTTTGGAACAATGCATTTGTGTGTGGGAGTAGTTGTACCCTTGGAAAGAACTCGACATCTAGCTTAGTGTCGGAAATAGTGTAAGCGAAGTGTAAAGGTTTTCTCCGCCGGTGAAAGGAGCTTGTTGACTAGTGAAGTTAAACTCTCGAGTGTGAGACTCGGGGGTGGAGTAGGGCGAGAAAAAGAGTCCTTGTAGGCGAACCACTATAAACAACTTGTTGTGGTTTGATCATTTCTTTCCTTATTTACTTACTACACATTGCTTGCATATTTCATTAACATACTAAAGATCAATATCAATTGATCTTTCAATAAGTTTCAAAACAAAGTTTTTAATTGGTAAACTATTCAACCCCTTCTAGTTTTCTACAGGTGTTTTACAGATCGTCTGCGCCTTTCCAGAAGGACATTCAACATAAATCTGTTGCCAACTTGATATTCTAATGGTTTGCGACTTATGGAACATACTTCCAATATTTTGCGTCGTACATCGACGTAGCTTATCTAGCTATTTGTTGTTGTTTGTAACTGATTCTTGATTTGTACGATTACTTTGTTGTCTCATGAAATAGTTATGGACTAGTGAGTTAGACTTCCCTGGTTTATCCCTATAGTGTTGCTTAGTGTGTATTCGCTTTGTACTAAATGTTGTAACTCGGTCCAGCTGATGCTTTTGAAATGTTATATTTTGGCTTCTAGTCCAAAGATAGTGGTTCGGAATGTCTCGTGATGTCTTAAGATTTTTGTTGGGTTTTGAAACGTCTTACTACATACTTCTAGTCCTTGTTGGAAATTCTGAAATCCTTCTATTATTTTCTAGTATTGAGGAATCCTCCTCATAGATGGTATAGGAAGCCTTTCCTAAAAAGGTCACTCGTCAAATTCTAACTTATCGGTTGGCGAGGATGAATAACGTGAAACTTCATAGAGTGTTAACAAAAAGAAATGTTTATGAACAATTTATCGATTACAAAGCTTTGCTTTTGAGTGAAGATTGTTTTAAGAGATTTGAAATGATGCTTGTTACTTTCATGACATAATTCTTCCTGAATTATACATAGGTGATCAGGCTATGTATAATCAAGGACAAACGATGTGATGCTTGGTTTGGTTGAAATGGTATTATGTTTCTCCGAAGTCTTAGATGGTATTCAACGTTTTGTTTTGTAAGATAATGGCTCAATAATTTTTCAGAGTAACATGAAAATTCTTTCGCATGATGGTATTAAATAATTGATAAAATGACCGAAAGCCAATTGATAGGGTGGTAACGAAACAACTTGTTTTAAAACGTTATGAAACCATGTTTCTAAGATGGTGTAGATTAGCTTGAAATAAAATTAAGTGAAATAATGTTATGAAGTAGTAGCAATGTAACTTGAAATATAATTTGTTGAATGGTTTGTAGGATACATGGGAGAACCTCATAGAATGGTAATATTCTCTTAATTAGTCAAGAATAAAGTTGGCCTAACCCCTAGTAAGATAGTGAGGTACTGTCACAAAATGATTGAAAAATTAGGCAATCGGAATGGGGAATGAAATAAACGAAGGTTGTGATTATTGTGGAGATAATAAATGATAAAGATTACATTAGCTAGAAAGGTACTTATTATATGTTCCTGTTGATGGTCAAATAGTGTTTCAAGTGTAGGAATAGTAAACGGTCTAGCAGCAATAGCCCTAGAACTCTCACAGTCCTCAAACCTATGAGATGGTGTAGTGTCTATAGTCTTAGTGATAGATGGTAATGGTGTGTCAAATCATCCAAGCTTCCCAAGCTGCAAGTCAGATGTATGAGTAGTAGATCCACTAGGACTAGGCTTGTAAGTCCTACCAAATGGTATGATCTGTCCCAACAGAATGATAAAAATTGTCATGATCCTACAGTGAATCAATGATGATCGTGATGGTGTAGGTGCAACTTCGTCCTCCTCAAAGGATTCAGTCTCATTATTTGATGTTATCGGTGTTGAGTCAACTGATGTTAAGATTGTGTTAGGGAATGACAGGGCATTCTCCACGTTGGTGTCTGATGTGAGTATGATGGGATGGGTATTTGAAGGCATCTATGTGACATTCGATTTTGAAATGAAAGTAAAAAACTTTGAAAATGTACGTATGAATCCGCATGCAAAGTGAATATGCACTTATGATGAAATGATGAGATGCTATGATGATAGTTATAGTCTATAGGGTCAATGATGCAACCTAGTTCTCTATAATCAAAGCTCGATGCCAATCATCACACCCCAATTACATTTTTGCGGTGAATGGAATTCACGGGATTGATTGTCATAGCATCACAATCACAGTTATATTGAGCGACCTAAAGTGTCGTTTGGAAAATACATCGCTTGATTTAATAAAATAATCGAGTTTACAAAGTATAGGTCCCAAATGAAAATCAACTTGTTCGGAAATAAGTTTGTTACAATTCAAACGATGTTTTAAAGTGCATAAATCCTATGAGAGACGCGTCGTCACCACGACTCTATGATATATCCGCATGCATGCCATGAAGTGTATGCCTTAGATACCTGAGATAAAACATGCTTAAAGTGTCAACACAAAGGTTGAGTGAGTTCATAGAGTTTGTGTTGAAATGTAAAGCCTTTAAAGAATATTCATGCAGCAAAGGCATTGCAAATCCACTCAGTTCCAAGTTTCGCCCATACAAAACTTGCAACCTGTGTGTTCACAACCCACTGCCAAAATGTATAAAGTTTATGTTCAAACGCATGATGTCAAATGAATTCACATAATAGTATATTACTTACTCTATCAATATTCAATTGATATAACACATATGAGTGTTGTTTCAAATAATTCCAAGACCATTAGTTCATGATTGTACCAGGACCATCAGTTCAATGATTATACCAAGACCATCAGTTCAATGATTATACCAAGACCATGAGTTCAATGATTATACCAAGACCATCAGTTCAATGATTATACCAAGACCATCAGTTCAATGATTATAATATAGAAATTCTAAGTATGGCAATACTGTTACTTCGTATAACTAAACATTCATTTTAGTTAAACATATAGTTTGCAAATAGTCATGAATGTCATAAAAGTTGTTGAGCATGTATCTCCCCCAAAAGTAGTATAAAAACAATTGAAAATGGGGCTATGGAAACTCACTTGATGAAATGATGCGAAGACAAAAGTGAGTACTGCTTTGAAATGTAGCGTGAATCTCTAACCTTGACCTATTATGAATGATATGATACATAATAAGTTATGATGTAATGTTATGCATGCAATTAGTATGATATCTATACCACTTGTGAATTTTGAAAATAACACTTATCGTTAAAAATAATCTCATAACGTCTTGACCATTTTAAATTACTTTACATGTATTTACGTTGAAATGATATCATCGATAATCATTTAGTGATTTATTATGAAATTATAACTTTTAAATCGTAAAATAATGTCGTTGAAAATTTCATGAAAGTGGCTAAAAGCGGCCTTGAAAAGCTAGTCGTAAAATGGTGCACGTCGGCGTTAGGAAAGCGAACTCAACGGTTTTGGGAAGCTTGTATCATTATCTCAAAGTTTTAGCATTTAAGTTTTCATCCTAGAGGTCTCGATCATGGAGAAAAATATAGGTTAAGTATGGTACTTTTGTCCAAAATATTGTTTAAGGGTGGTTTTCGGCAAAGTTTAAGTGATGTATTTTATTCGTTACAACTCAAGCTTGACGAACGGTTGGACATTTTGAAAAATATGCTAGGAGAACTTACTTTTACTAGAAGACATCATTTTATAAAAGTACTCCGTCATTGTTAAAAACGACCCTCAACATGGTCCTCGTTGCGTAGTATGTGTCTAATAGAAATATATTAATTTTGCTTATATAATAAAGTTACGGCAACTTTGTTTAACAGCGTGTAATTTAATCGTTATAAGTCCGTTTTCTAAGTTTTCTACATCCTTAGATTCAGTATTAAAGTATCTGAATATATTTTGATAAGTCGACACATTTAATAACGCTTAAACCTCATTTTTGACTCGTAAAAAGTAGACGTAACATGCTGAATTTTCAGAATTTTATAGTTTTCGTCGTCTAACTTAAAAAATTCATATCTTCTTCGTTATAACTCTGTTTTAACTTTGTTCAAGCGACCACATTTTGTTTTAAAGTATATTTTCTAAATATCTAGGCCAAATATTTTTATCTCTTGTCGAAATTCCAGTTTCAAAAATATGGATGGACCCTTAAGTAAACTTGTCGAAATGAGTTTTCTCGTGCCAAACCTATTCTAACCAATTCAAAACAACTCCAAAGCTATTCTAATCCTACCATACACCTTCTTAGGGTGTCATGGGTTCCTAGACATCACCAAAAGTGATATATTTCAAGGAGTAATTATAGGATGATATATATATATATATATATATATATATATATATATATATATATATATATATATATATATATATATATATATATATATATATATATATATATATATATAACATTAAAAACATTAAAAAGTGGTATAAACATCATTATGACTTGCATGCTTTTCTTATATATGATGAAATGAACACAAAATAAATATGAAATATGAACATGAATATGAGATGCTTACTAGTGACTTGATGAGGTGAAGTGAACAAAGGTTTAATCCTAAACACCCTAGGTTTTAATTCAAAACCTTACTTAAGAGTGTGTCTAGATTGTGATGAACTTGACTAAGAAAATTTTATGGTTTCCTCTTGGAACATCAATATGGCGGTTCATATGGAGGAAGAAGAAGAGAACAATTTTCTTCACACCTTTGATATTATCTAACTATGTGTTGTGTTGTAGTGTATAAAATAATATATGTATAAGTATTGTAGATATTTGGTTCAAGATATGATGTGAGTCATGAGGGTGGTCGACACTTATGAAAGAAAAATAAATTAATCACTTGCTTTGTATAATATAATGTATAAGTATACTAGTAATGTATAGTTATTTAAGGATAGATGGTAACTTGTGTATATAATCAAGCAATTTAGGGTAGCGTTAGCTAAAATAAATTTTAACGGATCACCACAAAATATATTGAAGTCATAAAATTATAAAAATACATTTCTTACAAGAATTGAGTGAATAAATATTTATCGGGTTGAATTGACAAAAGCAAATAATAATTATATAAATATAACAATTTATATACAAAATAAAATTTAAAAACCGGGTAAACTCATAATAATATTTTTATGATCTTAATATGAGTATAAAAATATATCGGGATAATTTTTGGAAGTATCGGATCAAATGTTCAAAATAATCAATTCTGCGATAGCGTTTATTTAATAGGAAATTATCGATTTATGTAAAATGCAAAATAATGCATGAACTAATATGATTATAATGATGTGTAGACTAAACCTAGTCCATATGAAATGTCCTTGATGAAATGTTCATGAATTCGCAGCTAAACCCTTAAGGTTACGCGAATTTGTTACTCGTAAACCTAGTTTACGATAAACGATGAAATTGTGAAACTTGAATAGTGATTTTCTCCGGGAATGAATAGTGTTTCGTGAATTGTAAATTTTGAAATACGTTCTCAGAATATTACTTCGACTTCGAAAATGGTGAATAGTAAAATTTTGAATAGTAACTGGTGAATAGTAAATTCCCGAGATGAATAGTAAATTTTGAGAAATGACCTGAAATTGCGAGTTGTCACATATCGTCCCCCCAGGTCTATCTTGGACTCTGCGGCTACAAGTCTAGCATGGACATTGGTGCGCCTTTCATCTTCCTCACTTTCTTCCACATCTTTGTGAGTCGGATGTATCATCTTCCTCGACTCTCCTTCCGATTCATTGAGCAGGGGTCGGCGGTTATCCTCAGCGCCTCCTTATGGCGATGGGGATGTCTCAAACTCAGAGCCAAAGTCGAGTCGAGCATGCAGACTCCGACTGCCTTTTCTTTGCTTCCTCTTGCATGAGGATAGCTAAGGCTTCGTAGTTTGAGAGACAAAACTACTTGGCTCTAATTCGGTCGACCTACTAAACGAGGGTATATGTTTCCATCAATATCCCTTGTTCTTATCGGATCGTCGGTGCTTTTGTGAAGTTAGTTTCTAGTACCGATTGGAGTGGAGTAAAAGGGGTCTTGTGACGGATCTACACACTTGTTGGTGGTAGGCATTGCACAGGTTGTCCCGAACGCGCTCCACTAGAGGAAGACCGATTCTGGCACGATCCACGATTTTTAGCGCGGTTGTCCCAGTGCGCTTGGGTCGATCCGTGCGTCTTCTTTCTATTAAGGTCGATTGCGATCGCCGTCATTCTAGTTCTTGGTTCTTAGTGAATGGTCCCACGGATGCCGCCACTTGTTGATGCAAAAGTTGGGCGTTCCTTGTTTGAGCTCGGTTCCGCGCCAATTGAGAATCGTTGCTTGAGACTGCGCACTAAGAGCGAAAACACCGTTAGGCTTACCGTGGGATTGTCTCCCGATTATCCTCCGGCGTGAGTAAGTAATCGGTTTAGGGTTTAAGGAGAGTTAGAGTTTGTAGATCGTACCTTAAATGAGAGATGGGATTCCCTTTATATACACACGGAATCCTTGTTGGTTCTGTGTTCCTCAACTTTCGGCGTATCCCGCCTAAGTCGGTTGGGAAGGATAATCTCCATAATTAGGAGATATCCGATATCGTGTTCAGTAATTAACATTGGGCTTGGGCCTTCGTGGGCCCAAACACTTATCGGAGTAGCCCAGTTCGTGCTGGGCTCATTAGTATTGGGCTTTGGTCGGGTTCGTGACCGAATATAGACTATCGTCATCGGTGACTAAGCGGGATAGATTGCCTTTCACTTCATGATGTTTCCGCCTACCTTCATCCGAAGGTGATGGCATAATACAAACGATCCTCTTTGTGTAAACCACAAAACTTGAGTATGAACTCATAAAAATGCTACGATATTATTACAAAGATTGCCGCAAAGGAATGCATATGTCGATTACCTTGTAGTTTGCTAAATAAAGCTTAAGTATGTATTAGCATATGCCTATTAACTAGGGGCTTCAATTTTTGACACGACACGATAAACGAAACGAACTCGACAAGAAGTTAAACAGGTTCGGGTTGAGGATAAATAGGTTTGGGTTGAGTAAGTATTAAACACGTTAATCTGTGAACCCGTTTAAGTATAAACCTTTAAATAATAAAATATATATAACTTGGTTTTTATGTTGGATTTTCATTAAAAATGTGTTTTGTTATGTACTTAATTAAACGGGTCAATCAGTGAACTCGTTTAAGTATATAAGCCTCTAAAAAATGAAATATATAACTTAGTTTTTATGTTGGATTTTGATTAAATGTACTTTATTATGTACTTAATACGAGTGAAATTATCATTGAGTTATTTGTATGTAACTTTTATCATTTTTTATATCGTTATATTATTTTTGGACTTAAACTAGCCAAATCGACAAATTTGGCCGCTTGATCTATGTACTTAAACAAGTTAAACAGGTCACAAACGGGTTACACATGTTATGCAGGTCTAGAGTAGGGTTGAGTTTCTTGACACGATTAATAAACGGGTCGTATTTATGTAAAGGTTATACTAACCCGCCAATCAGTGAACCCGAATAGATCAACCCCAACACGACTCAATTGCCACCTCTACTATTAACCAGTTTAACTATTAAGGTTACTATACTAATTAAGTTTTTCTATTAAAACTGTCATCATGAGTTGAGATCAATATAGATCTCATATCTACCATTAATCCAATAAACCAATCTTAGCCATCCATTTTTAATCAAAGTTAATAAAAAACCATTTTTCATCTTTCTTTCTTTTTTAAAAAAAACATATCTTGCAAACGGTAAATCTTCAAACTATAGAAAATACACCATCGCGACGAGAATTAAATTATCTTTCTATTAATATGCACTTTTCTATATTTTCGACAATTTTTTTTTTTTTCAAAAATGCCGCCCAGAAAAATCATATATAATTTGTAAAATCATATATGATTTTCAAAAATCATATATGATTTTTAAAAATCGAATCATATATGAGTTTCACAAATCATATATGATTTTCAAAAATCATATATGATTTGTAAAAATCGAATCATATATGATTTTTCTGGGCCGAAACTTTGAAAAAGAATGTTAAAAATATATAGTAGTGCATATCTATAGAAAGATAATTTAATTATCGTCGCGACAATTAACGGTTTGCGAGATATTTAATTTTTAAACGGGTCAATCAGTGAACCCGTTTAAGTATATAAGCCTCTAAAAAATGAAATATATAACTTAGTTTTTATGTTGGATTTTGATTAATTGTACTTTATTATGTACTTAATACGAGTGAAATTGTCATTGAGTTATTTGTATGTAACTTTTATCATTTTTTATATTGTTATATTATTTTTGGACTTAAACTAGCCGAATCGACAAATTTGGCCGCTTGATCTATGTACTTAAACAAGTTAAACATGTCACAAACGGGTTACACATGTTATGCAGGTCTGGATTAGGGTTGAGTTTCTTGACACGATTAATAAACGGGTCGTATTTATGTAAAGGTTATACTAACCCGCCAATCGGTGAACAGAATAGATCAACCCCAACACGACTCAATTGCCACTCTACTATTAAGCAGTTTAACTATTAAGGTTACTATACTAATTAAGTTTTCTATTAAAGCTGTCATCATGAGTTGAGATCGATATAGATCTCGTATTTACATTAATCAAATAAACCAATCTTGCCATCCATTTTAATCAAAGTTAATAAAAACCATTTTCCATCTTTTTTTAAAACAATGTATCTTGCAAGCGGTAAATCTTCAAACTATAAAAATACTGTCGCGACGAGAATTAAATTATCTTTCTATTAATATGCACTTTTCTATATTTTCGACAATTTTTTTTTTCAAAAATACCGCCCAGAAAAATCATATTTAATTGGTAAATCATATATGATTTTCAAAAATCATATATGATTTGTAAAAATCGAATCATATATGATTTTCACAATCTGGGCCGAAACTTTGAAAAAAAATGTTAAAAATATATAGTAGTGCATATCTATAGAAAGATAATTTAATTATCGTCGCGATGGTATGATTTTTGTCGCGTAACAATTAACGATTTGCGAGATATTTAATTTTTAAAAAAAGGGCGAAAGTTTATTTAAAAAGAAAATGAATTGCTATTATTAGTTCATTGGATCTATGGTAAATTTGAGATCTATATTGAACTTTTGCCATGTCATCATATGTACAAGTGATTTTATGAAACAATTGTTTTTAGGTTTCTACATGATATTAGAGCCATCATTTTTTTTTATCCGATAAATCTCACTTTAACCAAACCCCACTCCAGTATGGCCCAATTTGTCTAAAATTTCATTTCCCCAATTCAATTTCAAGAATCAAGAAAATATTAGGGTTTAAGTTAAAAAAACAAAAATTTTAAAAAAAAATGCAGCGTTTGAAATCATTGTCAGTATTGAAACGTTCATTGCAGTTGAAATGTAGTAACAATTTTTGTTATTACTCTAGTTCTGCTGCTCAACGTGATAATGTTTATGATCATTTTCAAGATGAGGTATTATTTATATAAATCTTGAAATGTATATGTTTTGTTATTTAGTTTAGGTTTAAGTTTGTGATGGTTGGTGGGTGTGGTTTTTGAGGGGGTGTTTTGGATTAGCTTGTTTTTCGGGCTTATGAGCTTATTTGAAATTGGAAAAGCTTATAAGCTTGGTTTTTTCGGACTTTTAAAACCGAAAAAAACCGATTTCGAGAAAAAAAAGCAAAGCGATTTTGGAAAACCGGTTTATTGAAACCGGTTTCAAAACAGCCGATAAAACCGGTTTTTGTGCACCTCTAACGCATACTGATGTCACCACCGTAATGAGAACCCCGCGCGGTTAGTGACCACCTCGGATCTAAGAGACTAGCAATCCAAAACCTCCTCATCATATATATATGATTGTTGGGCCAATATAATAGACCTCAACCCAAATCATAACAAAACTGGACTCCAAATCTTGAAGCAGTCACCTTTATGAACAATTTTACAAATTAACAGGTACCCATTAAAGAATCTTGAAATGGGTATGGCCCAATTTGTCTAAACTTTCATTTCCCCAATTCAATTTCAAGAATCAAGAAAATATTAGGGTTTAAGCAAAAAAATACAAAAAATGCAGCGTTTGAAATCATTATCAGTATTGAAAAAGTGGAAATGTAATAACAGTTTGTGTTTTTACACTACTTCTGCTGCTCAACGTGAACTAAATCATTTTCAAGATGAGGTATATATATTTTTATATATAAATCTTGAAATGTATAAGTTTTTTTATTTAGTTTTAAGTTTGTGATGATTGATGGGTGTTTTGGATTAGATTGTTTTTGGGGCTTATGAGCTTATTTGAAGATGGAAAAAACTCATAAGCTTGTTTTTTTTGGCTTATGAAGTTGAGCTTAAGGTCGCGTTGATTAGCGTGTAAGCTGAAAAAAAGGAGCTTATGAGTTTTTTCAGTTTCAAATAAGCTAATAAGTCCGGAAAATACGATGATCCAGACACCCCGTTATAAGTTTGTGATGTTTGATGGGTAATTGTTTAAGGTGGTTTTGATTAGTTTATTTTCTGGGCTTTATGAGCTTATTAGATATTGGAAAAACTCGTAAGCTCACTTTTTTCGGCTTATGAAGTTGAGCTTATGGACTTGAGAAGCTCAAGTCGATAAGGTCATAAGCTCAAACAAAAATGAGCTTATGAGCACTTCCATTATCAAATAAGCTCGTAAGCCCAAAAGATAAGCTAATCCAGATACCCCCCAAGTTTACGATGTTTTACGTGTATGATTTAGGGGTGTTTGGATTAGTCTGTTTTTTGAGGTTATTTGAAACTGGAAAAGCTCGTAAGCTCATTTTTTCGGCTTATGGACTTGACAAGTTCAAGTTAATAAGGTAAGAAGCCGAAAAAAATGAGCTTACAAGCTTTTCCAATATCATTAGCCCATAAGTCTGAAAAATAAGCTGATCCAAACACCCGCCTTAGAAGTTTGTGATGCTTGATTTTGTGTAATGATGCAGGTTTTGGTGGAAGGAAGAGCTTTTTCAAGAGCTGCTATACTTAATAGACCATCTCAGCTCAATGCTATTACTACTTCTATGGTATCCCTTCAATCTCTTTTTTTTCCACAAATTTTTTATCGATTTTACGCACTTTCGATATTTTTTAAAGTTTGAAGTTTTAGTCTAGATTCAATGTTTTGAAATTGTTTGAAATATTGACCCAGAATTGTAATTACTATTACCGGTTAGGTTAGGATGTTACATAAGTTGATGTCGCATGTGTTAGACTTAAGTTCCCTATACATAGATAATGTGGTAATGCATGATACGGGTCAGTTTTTAAAAAACGTCACAACATCGAAAGTTGAGCAATTAAACTTTTAAAAAATGATCACATAAGTGGAACGATGGTGAAGTTTCTTTGATACGTTTTAACCATTCAAGTTTCAGTTTTGATACATTGTTATGCATTCTTATTGAACAATGAAACCGCTCCCTGTATTATCGATTATAATTTATAAATGTTGACATGGTGTGATAAACGTGTAGTCCATATTATATAAACATGATGGTGTGGCGTCCATTCTACAATGGGCATTCATGTCATCAAGCTTATATAGTTGGCACGTCGTGTCAGCATATGTAACCGGATAATACAAGTGGCTGGTGAATGTTTCAATTAGAATTCACAACATTTAACAAAATTGAAACTTTAGTGGTAAAAATAGTTGTTAACTGACCCATGTTTAATCACATATACGGTCTTGTTCTGTGATATTTTCTGTTACTGAGCAACATGTGAATGTTGTAATGTTACTAAAAAATTGTACACAGGCTGGTCGGTTACAAAGACTTTACGAGTCATGGGAAGACAACTCACAGATCGGATTTGTGACCATGAAGGTATTTCATATGCTTACATGAAATTTATTCACTCTTTATAATATGCATTGTTTGTGTCTCTAAATGTTATTCGAATTTATTGAAGGGTAGTGGTAGGGCATTTTCTTCTGGTGGAGACATGGTAACCATCTATCGTTTGCTTCAAGAAGGTAGACAATCCATTTATTTATTTTATATTTATAAATAGTTATATTATGTACATATACGAATGAAATTGTTGTTTATAATGATTTTCCGGTTGACATATGTACAGGCAAAGATGCAGAATGCAAAGAATTTTTCAGGACGTTATATCAGTTTATATACCTTGTAGGGACGTATTTGAAGCCAAATGTGAGTATCCAACTTTTTTCCTCTCTCTGAGAAAAAGCGTAATTTGTGAAACCTACTGCTAATGTAATAGTGCAGAGATGATAATATACACAATAATTGAATTATATGCGTTTACTACATTGAAGTTATTTTCTATTCATTGGCATACTTTTTTCACAGTGTATGTAAAGTTTGGTGTTTGACTATTGACCTAATTGACAGTTGACTATCTTGGATGGTATCACGATGGGCGGTGGTGCAGGAATCGCAGTTCCTGGAATGTTCCGCATTGCAACTGACAAAACTGTATGAACCATCCTCTTTTCATCAGTCTTTGATAAAACTTGTTGACTTAAATAAAGTGACTATATGTTTGAACTATCCGCTTGCAGGTTTTTGCAACTCCAGAAGTTCAAATGGGCTTCCATCCAGATTCAGGGGCTTCATTTTATCTTTCTCGTCTCCCTGGTTATTTAGGTAATAATGTAAAATCTGTAGCTTCCACTTAGTTTTATAATAGTCGTCAAAGTTTATTATGGATCATCTCTTATCTTGTTTTGTGTAGGTGAATTCTTGGCCTTGACCGGAGAAAAGCTTAACGGGGCTGAATTGGTTGCATGTGGTTTGGCTACACATTATTCACTAAATGCGGTATGTACTGTTTACTCCTGAATGGGTCAAGTTGTGTTGTATTCTATCCTTGGCGGGTCATATGGGTCAATCTGGTTAAAAGTCACCCAAACGATATTTTTAATGCTTTCAGCCTCATCAGTTTTATTTCAAAAAGTTCGATTATTTTTGTTAAAGCATAGTGATCTTGTAATCATATTCAACACTTTTAAGTTTTAACTATCTGAATAAATTACCCGCCGGAGTCCAAAATTTTTTAAGTTTTGTTACTATCTATGATGATATATTGTATTGATCTCTGCAGAAACTTTCTTGGATTGAAGAACGCCTTGGGCAATTGATGACAGATGATCCTTCTGTCTTATCAGATTCTCTTGCTCAATATGGCGATCTTATCACAATAGATAGACACAGCGTTCTTCACAAGTAATGAAATATTCCGCTGTCTATCTCATATTATCACTTGGTCCTTTTAATAGATCTTGTAGACATAACAATTTTTATTGATTTATAGTAGTATAACATGGTTCAATTGATATTTTAAATTTGTGTTTCAGGATTGACAGAATAGACAAATATTTTTGTCATGACACCGTTGAGGAAATTGTCGAGGCTTTAGTAAGTTCCCTCTCCTTCTGTCTCTATATCGTCTTTGAAATACACGCTCTAACTTGTGCCATTATTGGGCAGACAGAAGGCGAGTCTCATGATGAATTGTGTTCAACGACCCTGAAAAGACTGAAAGAAGCCTCCCCTTTGAGCTTGAAGATCACTTTGCAATCGGTGAGTCTGCTAATCCGGTGTTAGTTTTATATGAAATATTCAATATCGTACCAATAGGTTTTTAACAATTTCCTTCCAAGCAAACCGTGCAACTTAATGTGTCCAAATGCAGATACGGGAAGGTAGATTCCAACCCCTTGATCAGTGTCTGGCTCGTGAGTATCGTACATCATTGCATTGCATCTCCAAAGAGGTATCCGGAGACTTTTGTGAGGTAGGACAGTTTCTTCTTGATCTATTGTGTCATATATATAACTAATAATATTGTGCACGTGTGTATGCGTAGTTATGCAATAATTTAATATATACTTCCTCTTCTTCTTTTGCAGGGCATCCGGGCAAGACTAGTTGACAAGGACTTTGCTCCAAAGGTGATGTACCCCTTTGTGCTCGTTAACACTCCCAAAGATAGTGGTAGCAGTTCGCACCCATTTACTTGTGAAGTTGGGTGATTTAGGCTATATTTTATCATTGACGGGTCAAATTAAAAATATTCGTCTTCCATAATATTTACAAAATCATTATATTTAAAAAACGGATTACTATTTTGTAATCGTATTTAACACCTCGAGTAATTTATAGAAAAATTTGACTTCACCCCAATGTGTGGCGGGTCCAGCCCATGCCAGCCTTCTTTAACTTGTATCAAAACTACCTGTTTTGATCCGTTGTCTATTCCCACCACCCATTTTTCCATATTTAGTCCCAGATATGATTATGAAGTTATATATAAAGCGAAAAGACTGCAAAACTTAATATTCTTTTTTTCTTCTTTGGCAGTGGGATACTCCAAGTTTAAAAGCAGTATCCAAGGACATGGTTGACTGCTACTTTGCGCCACTTCCTATTTCTGAGCCTGAACTGAACTTACCTACGGCCTTGAGAGAACCCTTCATGTGAAGGTTCTCTTGTGGTTGCGAATCAGCTTCATGCTCCTTTTCCCTTTTAAGTATACCTTCCTCCATAAAAAGAGCAAACAATATTTTTGTTAGCAAAATTATTTCAACTAATTAGTTGTGTTAAATTTGTTATGTTTCAAATCACTGTCGGGATGTAATTTAGATATTGGGCGACTAGCTAGATTTTGCTGAGGGAGTAGTTGATGCTGTTTAAGGAAAATGTTGTCATCGATATATGCGGAATTATGCATTCCAAACCCTAGTCAACTGATATAAAGTGTTACCATGCTCAAGTGGTTAAAAATAAATCGAGAGAATTTCATCCGCATCCTTTGAAAACTTCATAACTACATCGGTATTCTTACAAATTTTCAAATTACGTCAATATCCTTTATAACCTTAAAAATAATCGTTATATATCCATTTTACATATTTAATGATTATTAAAGGATTTTCGTATTAATTTTTTAATTCAATTACCAAGTAATATGCACGGTTTTTCAGTCCATCCCATTTTTAGTTTTTCAGTTAGCATCAAAAGGTTGATCGTGTCACGAGCTTTGTTTGATAAGAATCTCGATCTTTGAGACAAGAAGATGAATTTGATATGAGATTTTAGTTTTAGGATGATAAAAGGGTAAAATGGTAATATAATATTTTAAAGATTATTTACATTATAGTTTTGAATATATTATTTAATCGTGATTAAATTGGTTATTATTATATATACTATTTGGCAGGAGCTAAGATTGTGCAAAACATGCATTTAATGCAACTTTCTTGAAATTAGCGAGAAATTTTGAGGTTCAGTGTCACTGCAGTAAGTCGCTTTGACATTAATAATCTTTCGCAACTTGGCAAAACAACCCCGAGGTTTAAATGTCGTTCTGAGTAAATCCTTTAGTTAATCCATTGCGTCACAGTTTTTCAACACTCGTTTGGATATATATGTGAGGTTTTGAAAGGATATTAGTGTAATTTGAAATCTGATAAATTACACGAATCCTCCTTGTAGTTTATGACCCGATAGTAGTTAATTGTCATTTCACTCTTAAATTTATTTTCGTATTTTTATTCTTTGTAAGTTTTTTTGTTTTTTTTTATTTTTGAGTAAATTACAGTTAGTCACGTGGTTTTGCTCGAATCACCACTAGTAGTCCTTGTTAGTTTTTTTGCTTTTTGCTCCCTATGGTTTACATATTGCCTGTTATCAGTCCTTATCGCTAGCGCCGTTATCTTTTCCGCTAGTTCGGTGGCAGCGTTAGTCCATTAACCAAGCGATCGTTTGCAACGTTAGTCCTTTATACTAACGACCGTTAATAACTTAAAATTTTCTTTAAAAAATTTTCCGATTTAAAAAATTACGTTTTTTTATCGATTTTAAAAAGTTTTTCGATTTAAAAATACGTTTTTTAATCGATTTTAAAAAGTTTTTAGATTAAAAAATTACGTTTTTTATCGATTTTTAAAAAGTTTTTCCGATTTTAAAAAAATCGTTTTTAATTTGATTTTTAAAAAGTTTTTTCGATTTAAGAAAAATTACGTTTTTTATCGATTTATAAAAGATTTTCCGATTTAAAAAAGCGTAATTTTTAAAAACTTGATTGTTAAAAAGTTTTTCCGATTTTAAACGTAATATGATTAAAAACTTTTGAAAATCAGTTAAAAATGTAATTTTTTAAATCGGAAAAACTTTTTAAAATCGATTAAAAAACGATTTTTTTAAATCGGAAAAAAATTTTAATCAGTTAAAAACGTCATTTTTTAAAAATTACACCATATAAAAGCGGACAAAACGTAAGAAAAGCGGATGGCGTAAAAAGCGAAGGAAAGCGTGTAAAAGCGGTAAGCGTAAGAAAAGCGGAAAAAGCGTGTAAGCGTATATAAGCGGACAAAACGTGTAAGCGTAAGAAAAAGCGGACAAAAGCGTAAAAACAAAGAAAAGCGATAAAAAGAATAAAACCGTATCGCGGCGTAGAAGCGTATAAAAGCGTGAAAAGTAGGCAAACGTATAAAATCGGACGAAAACGCACGAAAACGTAAAAGCGGTAAAACGATAAAACAAGCGTAGAAAGATTTTTTTTAATAAAATTTTGAGTTATTAACGGTCGTTAGTATAAAGGACTATGACGCAAGTCATCGTTTGGTTAGGACTAACGGTGCCATTGAGATAACGAAAAGATAACGGCGGTTAGCGATAAGGGCGACGTCTGATATGTAAATCATAGGGAGCAAAAAAAAAAAAAGAAGAGACTACGGTAGTGATTTGGAGCAAACCACTGGGACGAATGGTGTAATTTACTCTTTCTTTTTTAAATGAAATTTTAATCATTTGCAAAACAATTCATTCACAAATGACAAGATATAATTTAGTTTAAGGTGTTGGACCGATGATCTGAGCCAGTTTAACACTACAAAACCCAACAAGAACTACAACCCGATGTCCCAACCTGAACGAGATTGACCCACACCATTTGAACCATGACCCGCAATATTTGCAAGTGTTGGGGGTAGCGGTCCAAGTGTTGTGGTTCAATTGTCATGGTTCATATATGAGTATGGCTTGCAGCAAGTGGTGAGGGTCTGTCGTTTCAAGATGCGGTTCAAATCCAGGTAAGGTCATCTAAAAATAGATGTCGGTCGAGGTTCAAGTCGCTGTCCTAGTTGCAACAATATATTTGTAAGACCAGTGGATGTTAATTGTGGGGTGAGAATGGAAGTCTGGTTATGATAATTTACTTTTAAAAGAAGAAAATAGAGAAAGAGATGAAAAGACTATTCTACCCTAGATGTGCCAAAACGGGTGAGGCGGTGGGCTCAGTACACGGTCCAAACAAAGACGAGAAACTAAATGGTACCAAACACGTCTTCTTGTTATATGAATCGCTTTAAAACAAGCAAGCGAAAAAAGTTTCTTAAATCCAACACCTCATTTATATTCAAATAAATATATATATATATTATATTTTAAGTTTTTTTTTTTTTTTTTTCAAATAATTGCAATGTTATTCAATAGAGAGAAAGCGTGTCTTTCGTTAATGACCATTTATCTTTTAAAAAGCCACATGCCCATTTAAAAAAAATGGCTAAATGCGTCAATATCATTTACAAATTAGCCTATAAAAACTTATTTTTATGATTTTAGGTACAAATTATCACTTCTATTCTACCCTCGTGTTTAACGGTCAAATTTAATGTCTGTTTGATTAAAGTAATGTGGGTGTTAATAGTTTCAGAGTTAAAGACTATATGTCAGAAAAAAATGTCAAAGAACTATACCTGAAAGTCAACGCAAACCGTAAGAGACGATCCATTTAATTTACTCTTTGAAAAATAGTAAGGATATTAATGTAGTTACGAATTTTTTAAAAATATAGATGAAATTCTTTCAAATAAAATTAATTGCGTCACAGAACTTGTGAATTGAGGATTTAAAATATATTTGAAAATTGAAATGTCTTTCTTTTGTTGTTTTGTTTTGTTTCTTTCAAAGTCTATAACTGGATGCGACAAGTGCAAACGTCATAGACCAGCTTGTGAGCATAACAAACCAACTTATGTGGCTTAGTGGTGTCACGTGCTCGAAGTTGGTGAGCGGTTTATCTTATTGTTATGCACACCTGGTTTGTGACGTTTGCACTTGACGCTTATGGCATCCAGTTAGACTTTAACAGCTTAGTGGTGACAAGTGTTCTAAATTGGTGAGCGGTTAATCTAAGCAAAAAAGTGCATAACGAACCATCTATTTGCAACCTCCATTAGAACTTTTCATTCTAAGAGACTTCTCCATCAGAACTTATTCAAGGAATAGTCGCAACTGTTTGATGCAACAAGTTTTCTTGTAGCTGATTTTATTATTCTAATTGTTCAAAAAATAAATACTAATCGGCTGATGACCAACAGATCAATTAAACAAACAATGGTCTGTAACATTTGTGAAATTATACCACTATATGCATCAATGAAACCAAATCAATAGAATTTACTTGGTGTGGTGATAACAATTAAACCAGTCGAAGCATAAAAACTTTCCATAAATAAACTATATACAAAACACGACATAAATATCCCAGCGTTCGCAACAAGACAGCAGCTAAAACTGCAGAAGGACTAAAGTTCCTAATCATAAACAATAGTTTGTCATGTATACCTACAATATAATACACGAGGACTCGGTTTGAATATGCAAATGTAAAATCAGGGAAAACAGCGAACAGTCGCTAATGCGTCGTGGAGCTATACTTCTTGCAGAGAGCAACATTAAATTTAAGACAAGATAAGATAACAAATTTATGCAGCACTTAAGCAGTTCTCCCAAGTACCATACTTTGAGCTGAAGGTGCCACCTCCGCTTTGTTGAGCGTAATCGGAGATAACGGCACGAGCACAAACATCCCAAGTCTTTGCAATCTCATTAAGTGACATAGGTTGCGAAAGGCTTCTGAGAGAAATGCTGAACCTTGACTTGGTCTTTGTTGAAAGATCTTCATACTCTTTGCTGTAAAAGCAAATGGACCATGTCAAAAAAAGGGTACATCCCTCTAGTTTTACATTTTACGTGCAAGCCTTTTTTCTAAGATTATCTCAAACATTTAAAACCAACTTCTTACCTGACTTCAGCAGGGAACTTATCCAATAGTATCGGGGAGCAATTTGGATAATTTGCAGGAACAAGCAATCGCAATGGTTGAATAGGTGACTGCACATCAATCAAAGAAATTATAAGGATGCAGGCAACGTGACAAGGTTGGCAAAAACCAACTTAACATATCAGGTAACACCGTAACACACACCATTTGTGCTGAAGCATATTGTGACTTCAGGTTTGGACCAAGAGCCACAGCACTGAACGAGCATTTAACAACGGTTCCATCACCACCCTCCGAAGCTGCAGCTGGATCAGCATCTTCCTCGCTAATATTCACCACAGTATCAATGAGTCCCCTATTAATCTCCTTTATTTCTTCCACAAGGGCATGGTTGGTCTGCAATAATATGCAAAATTTGACTCAGGTTAGCAACAATTCTTCTCAACGCAATAATATGGCATTCTAGCAAAACATACATGTCGCATATGAATGCTGCCTTGACACGTTATCGGAGGAAAAAAAAAAAAAAAAAAAAAAAAAAATTTAATTCCAGAATTGCTTTAAAATTAAAATACAAATTACGATCTTTCCAGAGTTAAATAAAGGAAGTCGTCATTGCAAGCCATGGATTCTAAAAGAAGTTCATCCTGTGATTCCCTTATAACCTTTCAGTCACAAAGGAGTATGCTCATCAGTTGCTCTAAAGGAATGGAAAATGAAGTTCTACATCATTCTTTTAACAGAGGCAAATAGGACTATTTGTGTATATGGCATTGCGTTATCAAGCACAAATGCCAAACTAACAATGAGAGATGTCATTCTTTTAACTCACATATCCAAGATACCTTAATCAAACAAATGTATCAGACTAAGCCTCAGAGAGGTTACGCAAAGAAACAACTCTTTTTGTTACACAGCCTAGATCATTTCTAGCTTCCATGTATCAAGCAGAAAAATAAAGGCGAAAGCTGATAAAAGATAGTACCTCAACCCGGGGCCTTTTGATTGCAGAAGATGCAGTTGAATCAAGCTCTGAAGAATCGACACAAGACAATTGCTTGAAACTATCATTTACACTGCCAGCAGATGATACAACATTTAAGGGCATTGCACTTGTAAAGCGTTTCATCTTCCTCACGCCATTGGCTCCATCTTGAGAGACCAAAGTTCTTGCTTGGAGACGACATTTTGTCATCGCCACCAAGTCCTCACCAACAGCAGCTCTCGATCCATTACCTGGTGCTGATCCTGCAATCCTATCGATCATACTGACAACTGAACCAATGTCACTAACTGAGGCACTCAAAGCTGCTGGTGAAATTGTTTTTACCTATGAAGAAAATAATTACAAGATGTTAGTCATACACTTTTACGATATAACAGAAGCATTAAAAACACACCCATCTATTATAAACCACTTGAGTTTAAAAACTGACCGCTTTAAGTAAGCGCTCTAGAGGCTGTTCCGTAACACTGGACCTTCCTGATCCAATTGATGGCACAACACCATTAATTCCATCTGGACTAGTGAACTCTGCTAGTAAAGGCGAGGCCGACATTCCAGGTGTGCCTATAGCAAGAGATTGAGAAGGTATGACTGCAGCATTTGCTTGTTGATGTCCAGTGTTCCCAACATTAGACAGCGATGAAACACCATTTATTCTCTCAAACTCCCCTGGCCCTGGGAGCGGAGACGCAGAGGAAGTTGAAGGAGAAGGTACAGCAAATGGTGAGTTTGCAGATTGCAAAGGTGTACCAGATTTAGTGTGCGAGTTGAACATGCCTTGCTGGTCTATCTGTGGAGATGCATGCTGTGACATTTGTGGAGAAGCAGCCGAGAGTAGTTGAGGTGAAAAGGGAGCACCTGATTTCAACTGTTGGTGATACGCTGAACGCTGGGCAGCTGTTGCTTGTTGCTGCTGAAAAGCACCCGACTTCATATTCATCTGTTGTCTAAGTTTTATGTCACCGCCATCATTTATTTGATGAAGCTGACCTAGTTGGTTTCCTTGCAACTGCCCACCTTGTTGCTGCTGCTTTGCTTGTTGGTGAAACTGCTGTTGCTGCTGTTGTTGTTGCTGTTGCAAAAGTTGTTGTTTATGCACATACTGTTGCTGCATTTGACGATGTTGAAATTGCTTAAGTTGCTGGCTCTGGAGGAGTTGTTCCTGCTGTTTAATATGCTGATGTTGAAGCATATTGTTGTTCGGCTGCAGTGTACCCATCCCACTATGAGACGCCATTGGATTTATGTTTACTTGTTGGCCCCCACTCACCGCATTTTGTTGTAGAGAACCGCCAGGGACCTGCTGCAAGGAGTTCATACTGCTATTCTGTACTTGGTCAAGATTTGAGCTAGGCTGCATCGAATTCATCATGTTTTGTTGAGGGTTTGCAGACCCTTGCAGAGAAGAAACAGAATTTTGCTGCATACTTCCCATGTTATTCTGTTGCATTCCTCCCATAGAGCCCGGCATATTTCCTGTTTGCATTTGGGAACTCATCTGATTGTCAAGCGATTGCGAATGTGGTTGTTGTGACTGCATATGTTGTGGAGGAAGTGCTTGTCCTTGCTGCTGTGGGACCCCAGGTTTCCGCCTATTTGAGTTGATGACATTAACAATTTGTTTCTCGTAAGTACTTAGCTTGTCCTTATAATTAGCCAATATACTCTGCTTTGGGATTTGTAAGAACGCCATGAAACGCTCCAGCATATTTTTAAAGACTTTCAGCTTCTCAAGTTGCTCATTCTTTGGCTGCTGAGGAAGAGAATCATGCTGGACAACACAAGCCATTCATTAAATTCAGAATAAAAAAATGCCAATGGTCATTCATTATAATCAGACATAAAAGGATAGGGATACAAAACCATGCAAAAAGCACGATGGCAAAGCATGGTGATAAAAAACTATTATATGAGCTACTAACTTACATGCTGCAATTTGCCAAGAATTTTCTGGTGCATGTCATTCAAATCATGCAGATAGAGGTCCTTCATAGCTTTTATCTGTAAGCAGACGAGAAAAATCAGGTCTAGAAAATCTATAATGTCAATATATTCATATTTTAGTATACGTAATGAAATTTCTAACTTGTAGAGAACATATGCTTTGAAATTAGTGTGAAAAGAAGCATAACTAAATTCTAGTTTAAGCAAACGTGAAATTTAGTTCAGCACTTCCGATACTTATAAAGATATGTAGTTTAATATTCAGTACCTTTTGGTACACTTCCTCTTGCCAATCAACACCATTTGCACTTCGTGTCTGATCAGTAGAATCCAATGATGCTACAAAAGAGAGAAAATATGATGCATCAGCTCGTTGAAAATCTCCCCAAAAGGAACATATTACAGTATAGGTAACAGTAGAATACATGGTAAAACTACAAACACAAACAAATCTATACACGAACTAGTATACAAGTGTTTATAGCTAATGCTTATGTTTAACGGTCCTGTCATATTGAGAAGTTCCTTAGCAGAATATCAGGGTCGTAATGAGCCAGCTGGGTCAGATTGAGTGTAATAGACCGATACTAAATAGTTGCACTGGCACACTATTAAAACACACGTGACGGAATTCACAACTGAAAGCAACTTCAGTTGCTTATTTAAAATAGGTCAAATAGTGGTTTATTGTCGCCAATAAAATAAGCCAAAGTTGGACGCTTGAAAACACATACTCGCTAGTCGCTACCAAGTTCTTATAACATAAGTGTCATCAAATAGAGCTGAATGTTTGAAAAAAAACAAATCTAATAATTGTCTTACTTGACGAAGCCTCAGGCATGGCTCTCTGTTGTTGATATAGCTTCTGCTGATCAATAACGTTTTGTTGCTGAAATCCGCCTGCTGTTGGAAGCCTTTGTTGCATATCACGTTGCATCAGATTCGGCTGTTGTTGCATGCCCCCCATCTGCTGCTGCAGCTGGCCAGACTGAGATTGCATTTGTGGCATTACCTGCTGTTGTAACTGTGGTTGTGATTGTTGAACCTGCGTTGGCAACATCGTTGCTGAGCTTTGCTGATTTTGTTGCTGAATTGGCATCTTATTTTGTAGCATCTGTTGCACCGAATGTTGATTAGTCTGCATGCCGGCGTTACCAGATTGACTTCCAAGCAATTGCTGCTGGCCAGATGCATTACTTTGAGAGCCCAGATGTTGTTGTTGCATGCCAGAAAGATTGTTGTGTTGACCAATTAAGTGCTGTTGTGGCTGTTGTACACTCGAAAGCTTATTTTGCTGGCCTAGCAACCTCTGCTGCTGCATATCAGAGTAGTTATTTTGTTGTCCCATAAGTGGGTTTTGTTGCATATTCGTAGCATTTGTTTGCTGCCCCATTGGATTTGACTGTGTTGGCTGTACTTGCTGCTGTGTTGGCTGCACTTGCTGTTGTCTTTGTTGTTGCCTCAAAACTGATTGCTGGTGGTTCAGTAAAGGCTGAGACGACTGTGGTACAGCCGCCTGCTGATTTTGACCAACACCAGAGAGAGAAGGCGTCTGCATCATTGTCGGTTGCATACCAGATTGCAACAAATTCTGTTGCTGCTGCTGTTGTTGTTGCTGTTGTTGCATTTGGGATTGCATTGCAGGATTGATGTTGTTCTGTTGGAGCTTCTGTTTAGCCATTTGATGTAACTGCTGCTGATAGAGATAATGTGAGTTCGGATTTTGTTGTTGTTGTTGTTGTTGTTGTTGTTGTTGCTGCTGTTGGGGAACAAGTTGTTGCCTTCCTGGTATCTGTCGTTGATTTGCGAAGTTATTGGCCCCCATGGTATTTCCAACAGAGCCTTGTTGCATTCCGGACATGTTTTGCATGTTCTGCAAATTTGAATTTTGCCCAGCAACATTTGTCATGGTGGATTGCGATAAACCACTGCCAGTTGGCAATGCAGCTGATAAACTAGAAGATCCTTGCATTCCAGTTGAGCCGATGTTATTCTGCATGTTTTGTGGCATCATCTGCTGCTGTCCTGACTGAGAGGGCACGGGCATTGGAAGTTGTTGCCCTTGAATGTTCACTTGTGGCATGACTTGCGAACCTACCAAATCAAAGAACTTTAGTTAAACTTGTACAATGCGTGCATTATAAGAGTATTATAGTAAAAGAAAGAGAATGGCCATTTACAAAGGTAGAGAGAATGCATTTTGTGTGTGAATTTTGTGTGCAGGGTTGTGTCTTTGGGCGTGTGGTGGTATAAATGACAATAATACCCTCAATGTGGTTTGCACATGAGGGGCTTTAACATTAAAAACTAACGCCCGTCAGAGAAAGGGCCCATGGTGTTAAGGTTACCGTGTTAGGGACTCTTGACATGAAAAAAATCAAGGAACCATACATGCAAGTCAATGCTGCTCACGTGAACGATCCGTATAATTCACTCTTATTAAATTGGATGAGAATGTAACAAAATTTAGGTAGTATCGACGAACTGGATTATTATGATTCTGAAACAAGGGTTAGGAGTATCACGTGGTCATACTCAATCTTGATTTTAGAATAATAGAGAAAATGACAAACTACCTTTTTCATAATCACATTATTAGTCTCCGGAGTTTGTACCTGGATCCGTGGATTTAAACCACTGTTTGCTTGCATAGAATCTGGCATGGGATTTTGTGATCTAGTCTCCATGGTCAGCATCTTCAAGGATATCTTCGTGAGATAATCAGACTGCAAGTCAAATGAATTAAAGTGTTTAGGTTCCAAAGTGTATTACAGCGTACGAGAAACATGATATCAATTCCATGTTCTGTTATCAAATTACCAGGCTCATTCTTACAAATAGACTTCTAAATAATCTTTGTTCCAAAAAAGCAAACCGGAAAAAACTACATAAAGAAAAAGATGCACACACGCATAACGAACCTGGCTTGTTGCAGCAGTATAAATCTTCTCTTCAAACCGCACAGCTATTTTTTTAAGTTCCTGTAGCCCCTCATGTCCAGAGAAAGGAAGGTGCCTCTTCAAAGTTTCCATTCTATGCAAGATCAACATGAGCCAGTCAAATAATATAGGTGCATTAACTCCTTAGAACTTAACCCTCTCAAAAGAAACACAGAACACAACACTAAGTTGTGTGCATAGTAAGCAAAGTAATCCAAATCAGCCGAATAACAGAGTTCTATTTCTATTTTCCTCTCTTCAACACGGTCATAAATGTGCAGGTTCAATTATTTAATCATTCTGGACCACATTTTCATCGGGCCTTACTATATTAAGGATCTAAAGAAATAACATCCACGTCAAAGCAAAAGCATTAAAGGCGAACTGAAAGTAACCACTATACATCAAAGTAGTATCTATTAGTGTAAGTTTATATTTATTCTATAACTATCATATAACATCCATCTACTGATAGTTAATTATTAAATTCATAATATATCCTAGAAAACAGTAATGCATTTAATGACAAAGTGAGAATCAGTCCATATAAAAAAAGTAAAAATCGTTTAACTGAACGATGCCATCTCAAAACATTACTAAATCCGTGACAGCCTAACCACATGCATGTACCATCCACCGCTATACATCTTTTATGTACTTAAACTCTACAGTTATGTTAACATATAGTAACAATCACATGCATAAAATTTCCTTTCATCATAGTAATTGCTAAAGATGCAGTATACAGGATATATCGACATAAGTGAGGAAACTATAAGACCTACGAAAAGGCACTAACTCATCTTTATAGCAATCCATTTAGTGCTAGCACACAAAATGCTAAAAATTATCATACTTTTACAAGAAGAATAAACATACGAAAACAGATGAAATAACGGAAAATTATAATATAAGTATACGCTAATAATGGCAGCATTAAACATCACAACTAAGGTAACATTCTGACATTCTAAACAGGTCACCACGATCAATATCTGAGATCACAATCATAACAAAAATTTAAGAGAACAATATAAATACATACATCTTGTTCACGATCCTTTGCCGTGAATCTGCTTGCAGCTGAGCCCTCCAATCACCAGATTCCATAGATGGGTCACCAACAGGGCCTCCACTTACACCCTGAGTCGGCCGCCAATTACTGTTATCCATCTCCTATTCAAACAATTGCTACTCAATCCTGTTTTTATCAGTAAAAATGATTCAAAGATAAGAACAACAACAACAACAACAACAACAACAACAACACACCCAATCCCGCCGAGGGGGTATGGGAGGTAAAATGTGAGCAGATCGTACCTCTATCCTGGGATGAACCGGAGTAGAGGCTGCTTCAACGAGACCTCCAGGCAAGTGCGGTGTGCGGGTGAGAAAAAGGAGAGAGAGCAAAAGGCAGAAAACAACATGCAGGAAAGGTATAAGGTAGCAGGCGAAACAAACAAAGCACGCAAACACGCACAATAAAGCATAAACAAACAGACAAGAAACCCGAAGAAAGAACCAAGCAAAAGGCACAAAATCAAAGGACAAACAAAAGGGACCAAGGCACCAACAGCAGACAAAAAGGCAGAAAACAGCATGCAAGAAAGGTATAAGGTAGCAGGCAAAACAAACAAAGCGCGCAAACACGCATGTCACAAAGACAAACAAACAAACAAGAAACAAGAAGAGAGAACCAAGCAAAAGGCACAAAAGCAAAGGACAAACAAAAGGGACCAAGGCACCAACAAAGCAGACAAACCTAAGGACACACACAGAGCAAAGCAAAGCAACAACCGGGGGCAAAAACAAGGGCACAGTGCGGGAAACACCTACACAAAGAAAACAACGACCGGCCTAAAATCTACTACAGAGCAAAGATCGACAACCAAACCAAAAGCAAGGCGTGGCAACAAAGAGACACCAAAAGCCTAGCCTCTAAAGAAGACAAAAGCCACCGAGCTCACCCTAAAACAACTACCCGCAGATCCTAATTCTATCTCTCCAGTCTTCCTATCTCGAGATCATGTCCTCGGACAAGAAGCTCCTTCATGATAAAAGATACAAAAACTTCTTGCTATCATCAAAATACAACTTCGTAACACATGAATTCTTAACACGTATTAATAGAAATCATACCACGATCACCAAACTTTTTATAAAATCTAAACTATCCTTTGTTTAGTTGTAAAAGATTTTCAATTTAACAATAAAACACTAAGGCTGCGTTTCGTTGTAAAATATTTCCTTCAATTTTCAATCTAAATCTTTCTAGGAAAAAGAGGGGGGGGGGGCCCCCCTCCAAAAAAGGCGTTAAAATTTTAGAGAACGCGTCTAGATAATATTATATTATTATTAAAGAAGTGAAAATTGCAAGGGAATTTAAGAAAGTGCAAGAGAAAAACGTAGGAAATTGCATATCCCACTAGATAATATTTATTAGAGAAGTCAAACGCATTTTCTTTTTTTCGAAATTTTCAAGGAAATACCTCTATTTTTTCACAACTAAACATAACTTAAAGAAGCAAAGATCAGTACTTTTACAATTGTTAATTCCTATCATCCACAGTGACGGGGCTAGCAAGATGGCGTAAATTATTCTTGAAATATTAATCTTTAAACGACAATCAAATCTTTTTCACAATCAAACACTTAAAATCACTACTTCATCATTCGAGCTTCTCAGCCGACTAAATTACAATAAAAACATTGAATTTATACCAAAATCATTCTCTTTAATGATAAGACACCAAAATCACAGATATCAATCATCAAGATTCGAACTAGCGAAATAGCGTAAAAGTCACAACTTTCATAATCGTAAACTTCAATCGTCAAAAGGGTTAGCAGAAAAACCTAAAACTATTATTAAAATGTATAATTGAAACCAGAATCATTTCATTTTCATAATTAAACATCACAACACAACATCAAGAAAACTAAAAAATCACTACTTTTATAATCATAACGCAAAAATCCCCACTTTTCTATGTGTTAGTTACTTAGTTTTAAGTTAGAAAAACAACTTTTTGAAACGTTATCTTGAAAATATTCGATTTGAAGACGTTTACTACTTTTACAATTAAAAACTCCAATCATCCAGATTAGACAGCCAAATAGCCTAGATTACGATAAAAATGTCAAAAGTTCAACAAAAAACCATATCACTACTTTCGTAATCATAAACATCAACCATCCATTTTAGGGCTAAAAAAATAACCTAACACGAAAATTATATCATTTTCACAGTCTGAACACTAAAAGTCACTACTTTAGTCATCACAAACATCAACTATCCAAATCATGACTAGATTAAAACAAAATCTTATTTTGAAACCAAAATCAAATCTTTTTCACAACTTAAAACTGATAATCACAACTTTCATAATCATAAACTTTAATCGTCAAAAGGGTTCGCAAAAAAAACCTAAGACTATTATTAAAACGCTTAATACATGCCAAAATCATTTCATTTCAACAATTAACACTAAAAATCACTACGTTCGTCATCACAAACATCAACTATCGAAATTATGACTAGAAAAATAGCCTAAATCACAACTAAACACTAACTATCACAACTTTCATAATCATAAACCTTAATCATCAAAAGGGTTCGCAAAAAAACCTAAAACTATTATTAAAATGCTAAATTTAAACCAAAACCATTTCATTAGAACTACCCAAATATCCTAAATTACAACAAAAATATCAAAATTAAACCAAAATCAAAACCAAATATCCCAAAAATGTTAAATTAAACACAAATATAATTTCATTTTCACAGCATAATACAACATCAAGAACACTAAAAATCACTACTCTCATAATCACAACCATCAATCATCAAAACTAGACCTACCCACATAGCCTAAAACATTATAAAAATAATAAAACACATAAAAATCACAACTTTCATGGTCACAAACTTAAATCTTCAAAAGGGTCAGCAGAAAATAACCGAAAAGCCAAAACTTTATTTTAAAAAAAAAAAAAAAAAAAAAAAATCCAATATCACCATAAAACACATAAAAATAACAAATTTCATGATCACAAACATAAATCACCAAAAGGGTCAGCAAAAAAAAAACCCAAAACTAAAATCCCCAATTTTTCAAGATTAGGGCTCATTTTAATAACCCTAATCAATTACCAAAATTAGGGGCTTACCGTTGGATGATCGGCGATAACAAGAAAGTGAGAGTGAAAATTTGGGAACGATTGATTGAGTTGATTTTAAGCAGGTGTTAGTATTTATAGACGTCAAAAAAATAATTGTTTTTCTATTTTCGGAGAAGATGCGTAGGAAAAGATAAGTATAAATAAGCTTTATCATTTGTAAAGTTTGACTAGTAACTTTTTACTTATTATGATTAGCAGGTTACATAGCGATGATACGGCGATTATCTTCGCGATTGGTGACCGGCATGAAAAGTTCAAAACTGAATAGGACCGACAAAAACCGAACCAACCTGACTGCCCTTTGGTTTGGTTTCGGCTTTGGTTTTTTACGATTTTCGTTTTCGGTTCGGTTCGATTCGACCGAAAACCCTGACCAAAACACACACAAACACACCTAAACCGAATCGAACCGACGGACCCGACACAAACCGAACCGAACCAACCATATTCGAATCAGTTTCGGTTTAAGTTTTTTATGATTTTTTATTTTCGTTTTTTCAGATATGTCGGTTTTGGACCGATGCTCAGCCCTACCTCTCACTAAATTTTTTGACGAACGAATGTTATTTTCTTTGGGTTGTTAGCTTTCATATTTATGTTTTGGAAGTTTAATTTGATTGTATTGTGATTAAATAGTTGTATATTTATTTTGATGAATGGGTGAATTAAATCACAGATTAATCATATCGAATAATGTCAAAAAAAAATTGTTGATGTTTTTACTATTTTCGGAGAAGATGCGTAGGAAAAGATAAGTATAAATAAGTTTTTTCTTTTTTGTAAAGTTTGACTAGAAACTTTTTACTTATTATGATTAACAGGTTATCCGCTGACGATCTTGACTGTCAGTGACTGTACGAGCATGGAAGTTTCAAAACCCAACTGGACTGACAAAACCGACCGAACTAACAAAAACGAACGACTCGACTGCCTTTCGGTTCGGTTTCGATTTTGGTTTTTTACGATTTTCGATCTCGGGTCGGTTCGACCCAAAACCGACCAAAACACACACAAACACACCTAAACCGAACCGAACTGACGGACCTGACACAAAACCGAACCGAACCGACCATATTCGAGTCGGTTTCGGTTTAGGTTTTTTACTTTGTCGGTAGGGATCGGGTCAGGTCGGCTTTGGACCGATACTCAGCCCTACGTGTGACTAAGTTTTTTGACGAATGAATATTATTTTCTTTTAGGTTGTTAGATTTCATATTTGTGTTTTGGAAGTTTAATTAGATTGTATATTGCGATTAAATAATTGTATATTTATTTTGATGAATGGGTGAATTAAATTGTGTATTAATTGTACGTGTTGAATAATGTTTTCTTAGTTTTATTTGTGCTTCACATAATTGTAAATTATGTTTTTTCACTTGTATTTTCTTAAAAGTATTATATTTATACATTGTGCTTAGATAATTGTATATATTGGTGAAGGAGTGTTTTAAATTATGTATTAATTTTATGTAAGAAAGTGTTTTTGTAATTTAATTTGTGCTTTACATACTTATAAATTATGTTTTTGGACTTGTATTTGCTTAAAATTTATTTAAAAAAGCCTTAAAACTTATATATGAGGGAAGTGTCTAAATGCTATAAGTAGTATTGATATTGATACGTGTAATAAATGCATATTTTTGTTAGCAAAATATGTTTAATTGGTATTATGTTTTCTCAAAAGATTTAAATCAATAAAGAAATTTAAAATCATATTTTTTTCAATGTCGACTGATTTTTTCACGAGTTAACATCAGACGGTGAGCATATGTTCCGGTGACTTCTAGCAATAAGTTAGGATTGAGCGTTACTTATTCTTTTACTTGGGCGTATGTGATGGAGAGTAATAAGTTTAAATAAATTTTGTTATTTGTAAAGTTTGACTAAATTAAATTTTTGTACGTATTATGTATTGTGTAATAAATGCATATTTTAGTTAGCAAATTTGTTTAATTAGTATGTTTTTGTAAGGTTTAACTCAATAAAGAAATTTAAAACTGTAACTTTTTTAAATGCCAACTAATTTTTTCACGAGTTAACATTAAAATAGTGAAGCATAATGTTCTAGTGACTTCCAGCCCTAAGTTGGGATTGAATCCGTTTTTTATTGTGTCAAGGCGATAATGGTTCATTCGTGTAATTAGTATAATGATTAGATGTAAAAGCTTAAATGATGGTAAGAATTTTGGGGTCAAAGAGGAAAATCGGTTAATTTACTTTTATTTATTGCAATCGGATAATCAGTATATCTTCTTTCTCATTTCGAGGAAAAGTTATGAAAAATTAAAATAGTTATTTAAACAGTGTTTTCGAAAAGACTGGGTATGTTGTTTGCGCGTGCAGAAATGAGAAATTTATTAAAAAAGTTATATTTGGAAATGCACTAAACATATGTATATCATGTAAAAGTGAAAAAAGATATAGATTATGGTGAATCGGTGATAATGGTTACTTTGATTATAGGGTTGACACGACTCAAAAGATGTGTATCGTATAGGATGAGGTGTTGCCACGTGGGAGGTATATGTAATCCTCTCCGAAAAAGATGTTCAACAGACCATTCGGTCAATGAAACACAAAAGGATATCTATATTCTATGAGTAAGGCTAGCGTGTTTGTCATGTAGAGGCTCGTGCCACTTATGATCCGATTCTTGAATTAGTTACTGCAAGAGTTTAGTCATCGGTTTGGTCTTGTTTGTTATACGGGATTCATAAATTGATTATTTTACTTTAATGAAAATTCGTTAGGATGATGAATTATTTGTATACGGAGCCGGATTTGGGCCTGTGCAGGGTGGGCAACTGCACAGGGCTCAACATTCTAAAGGGGCTTCATATATATGTCCATCTGCTCTATAACAAAATCTGACCCATCAAACCCGATTCTAGTTTTGTTTTTTGTTTTTTTTGTTATGCGAGGAAAAGAAAGAATAAATTCGAGTATAAAAAGCATTAATATACAAAGTATTTCAACCTTAATGAGCTTTCATTTTACTTTTTATAATTACAATAGAGTTAAGTACATAAATGGTCCCTGTGATTTATCGAGTTTCATGGATTTAGTCCCTAAACTTTTTTTTATTGCGGATCCTCTCCTTATGATTTTGACCCGTTACGGGTTTGATCATTTGACCACTTTTTCTGTTAATTAACCGTCAAGTCAATATTTAGATAACTAGAAGTTAAAAATTGTTATCCTAATATAGAACTGTCATTATATTCTAACTTATATTGGGTATAAAGGTTTTTCTTATTTTTATTTGTTTGTTCATTTTAATTACTTTCCTTTCTTTCAATTTTCCCTTCACAAACTATAGCCTGTAATAAGTTTATTTTTACCCAAAATAGAAATCAGAACAAAATTGGTTGCCTTTTTATTATGCATATAGCCCATTTCGGTATGCCAAAATTATGCTAATCCTTGTGCTCAATATGTAGAAATTATTTTTTTATACACACTATCAATTGTGCCGGTCAATAACGGGTCGGTCATCGCTATCACAACTATAAACACCTCATCTCATACTACAGTGAAGCCAAGACCACTTTCACCTTACTTTATGTACATTGAACCATGTTTAATATCTCTAAATTCGTGAATTATGTAGAACTAGAGATAATGGGTCAAACGGGTTGAAATAGGTCACTTCTAGTGGGTTGTGTTTTACGATTTCCTATTTGTTCATAGATAGTTAATTTGTAAAAGATTGTTCAAAAAACAGTTGTTGTAAAAATAAACTAAACTATGAATTGTCATTTTAGGAAAAAGCTACCATTTCATTCCATTAAGATTAAAGAACATAAAAAATAGATTCGTTTGTAAGGTAATCGTGTCAAAATTTGATCAGAACTATGTTATGTCTTTAAATAAGAAAGTCAACTATAACAGTCAAACAAGAAAAGTCAAACAACCGCTTTTCCCGCCGAACCCATTTACCCATTCCACATATAAATATAGAATTAGTGTTCATTTGTAGTTAGCTAATCAATTGTAATCAATTTATCTCTTCTGCCTGTAAACCTTCATCTTATCAATAACAAATCATTTTCATTTCAATTCGTGATTCTATTCTTATTTGTCGGAATTGCCTATTGTCTTAAAGGTACTACTTCATTTCCTTGTGATTTCTAGTCGTACATACCAATTGGTACTAGAGCAGACATCTTCGCACCAAGTTTCTGTTGATTTATCAGTTACATCTATCTTACATCATCATTTCATCATCACACATTCATATTCACATTCTCGCGCCGAGTCCAAAATACTACATAATCTCATTCTTTAATCCATTTCCTAATTGAAAAAAACAATTTGAGTCCAATTCTTGAGTCTTTTTAGTGGTTCTTGATTACTTAGTGTTCTTGGTTTGTTAGTTGGAAATTTGTTACAATTCATACTCTGTTCTTGATCAATTGGTATGTACCACTAGAAATCACAAGGAGTAGTACCTTCAAGACAATAGGCAATTCCGGCAAATAAGAATATAATCACGAATTGACATGAAAATGATTTGTTATTGATAAGATGAAGGTTTACAAGAAGAAAAGAGAAATTGATTACAATTGATTAGCTAACTACAAATGAACACTAATTCTATATTTATACAGGGAATATTTTGGCGGGAAAAGCCGTTGTCTGACTTTTCTTGTTTGACCTGCTATAGTTGACTTTCTTATACACATAACAAACTAATGATCTGGTTTTCTTGCAGGTACGAAATCTTAAAGCCTCCAAGTTCTCTTGCTCCTAGGCATTTGAAGGTATTGTTCATTCCATTATTTAGAACCTCATTTAAACATCAACTGTTGTGTATTTCATCTCCTATGAAAAGAAAAACAGATAAATAAATAGATGAGGAAATCCATGAAATATGGCAATGACTTGCATGTCTTAGTGTGCACATTGCTACTATTTCTTTTACATGTTTCAACTTTTAAACGAAATGGGGGATCCTGAAAGTTTAAAGCTTCGAGTAGGATATAAAGACCTAGGAATGCATATTTGATATAAGACATCGAAGTTAGCGCATTGATCTTGATTTTTTAGCTTATGGTCGGGTTTACTATTAGGTGGCTACGAGTAAAATTTTAGGTAAGTTGAATGGGTGAGATAACAAGTCAAAGTCGGTTTCTACAGGGGTTAAACTTGAATAATGTTTATTTTTTTGCTGGATATTTACAAATGTTGGGTGCGTTTAGTTTGGCGAAAATACCCTTGTTTTCTACAAAATATTTTATGAAAAACAAGGAAAAAATAGATCGCGCTAAAATCAACGTTTTCCAACAAAATGTTTTGCAAAACACAAAATCCCCTATTTTCTAACTTAACAAGGAAAACTACAAAACAAAATTTAGTTGTTTTCCTTCTTTTTCAAAATTGAAAATACATACATGAAGTAAACGCGTTACTATATTTTCAAGTGTTTTGTGAAGATAAATTTCTCTTAAAAAAATTTACAAAAACTAAAGATAGAAAATAAGATAATTTTTTCTCCAACTAAACTCACCCTATGTTAAGTATGTTTTATAAAAATTCAAATATGACAACCTGCTTGGTAATTATTTTTTGAATAGTGATATAATACGTTTAGCACTACTTAATTTTTCTCCAATTAAACGCACCTTATGTTAAGTATGTTTTACAAAATTCAAGTATGACAACACCTTGGTAATTGTTTTAAGAATAGTGATATAATATGTTGAGCATCGTTAATTTTTTCCAAAACCTCGGGATTTATACTCTCATTTCACTCAACTAGTATAAATTTTCTTTCTCAAAAATATATTCTTTTGAAAAAGATAGAACTTTCCATACACCATCTTTGACAGCAATACCCCGTTTTATTATAGTTGATTATCTGATTGATTCTTTAGTCATGTAATCATATTTAGAACGTATATCCAAACACTCCTTTTACGAATGCTAATACGAAATGGAATTTTGGTTTAGATACGGTGGCCATCACGACATGTAGTCGATCCACTAGTGAATTTCAGGTTTGGCCGTTTGGGTCAGGATCATATTACATGCAAGGCATAATATCTATATTGATACGGATGCTTAACTGTAAGGTTATGTTGAAATTTAGCAAAGGATTAGCTTGACTTTTGGTTACTTCGCTTGTGGATCATCGATTATTCATGGATTCGATTAATACTAGCTTTGGTAGAACTGGAAGCAGCTTCTCTATTCTAGGTAGGGTAAAATTTGTCACATTTACACCTCCTCATACAATCGAGTGGAAGACGGTATTGGGACCCATAACCCTGAAAGACGGTATTAAGAGTTACTTTGCTTTACTTTTTTACTTTGCAAGATTGCAATAAAGCCCTTTAACAAAGGGTGGACTAAATTAGCCTATTAGTCCAACACTAACACCATTAATTCATCAAACATGATTATAGCAACTTCAAGGACAGAAGCACATCCAAAAACTGTTGAACCTAGGAAACCAGACGATCATGAATAGAACACAGTTGAGTGTTCGTGTGCTTGTACTTGTGTGTATGCATTATATACTCACTCTGCCTTGAGTAAGGAACATTCGGTCGAAGCTCAATTCTTGCATTGCGAGTGAATGTCCTTCATTGACATAGCTTGTCAATGTTATGGATTTTACCCTCCCATGTCCCATTTTGTGTTATTTGTGGCTTCGACAACATTGATTCCTTCCACGACTTCCGATACACTGTCCTCTGCTTTTAGGTTGGCAATAGCTAGCAATTAATACCAAAAATCCATGTTAATTAAGGCAACTACACGATAGTTTCAAAGGTAAGTGAAAGATACGACCAATAATGTGATATTTATAACAAGGGTATATTCAGATAATAGTCTCTTAAGGAATGACCATTGGTGAAGGTAAATTAGTTTGCAAAAAGACGATTGTCGGTAAAAAGTGAATGTTTTTATTAATAGTATCTCACCTATGCTCGTCTGTCTCTTTCTTGAGAACAATGTTGGAGTATTTTCTTGTTAAACCACGTTCTAGATGAAGCCGATTCTGCAAGAAGAAGAAAAAAGTTCATAGTCGTTAGCGATTCGTACTCTGCATCATGAATGACTATTTTAAAAGGGACCAATGAAATCAGTCAAAAGCAATTAAAAGAAACCCTTTGCAAATAGCTATTTTAAATGTCCAACTTAGAAGTCCTACTACGGTATCCTAAATGACTATTTTAATAGTCCAACTTAACAAGAAGAGCGCTAACAAATTATTCTTACACTCAAGGATTAAATTTCCCAAGTGGACCATTTTACATATGATGTTTCCTTGTCTTAATTGCAACAGCTAGACAATTGCCGCCATTTACTCGTCGTAAAGTGTGTGCACTCTGCTATAATTAGTGTATATTGAATCTTAATCACAGTTTCTGATTTTATCAACTATTAAGAAAACCGTCCATCGGATGGGTAGAGACCTAGTATATGCTTTGAAATTAGTGTGAAAAGAAGCAAGACTGAATTCTAGAATAAAATAATCATGAAGATTAAGTTCAAGTTAAAGCAAACTGTGCACTTCCGATAGTTTTATAGATATGTGATTTAATATACAGTACCTTTTGGTACACTTCCTCTTGCCAATCTCCACCATTTGCACTTCGTGTATGATCAGTAGAATCGAATGATGCTACAAAAGAGAGAAAATACGATGCATCAGCTCGTTGATAATCTCCCCAAAAGGAACATATGACAGCATCGGTATACATGGTAAAACTACAAACACTAACAAACCTATACCCCAATCTAGTACCCCTCATGAACTATGTTTGACAGTCCTGTCATATTGAGAAGTTCCTTAGCAGAATATTTATAGAAAGAGAAAGAGAGAGAACATTTATGCTGCTGTGGGGCCTCAGGTTTCCGCCTATTTGAGTTGATGTAAATAGCAATCTGTTTCTCGTAAGTACTCAGCTTGTCCTTATAATTAGCCAATATACTCTGCTTTGGGATTTGTAAGAACGCCATGAAACGCTCCAGTATATTTTTAAAGATTTTCAGCTTTTCAAGTTCCTCATTCTTTGGTTGCTTTGGAAGAGAATCTTGCTGGAGAACATAAGTCATCCATTAAATTCAGAAGAAAAAAGCTGCCTACAACAGTAAGCTTTCGCAAGACAACATACTATCAAATGATTCTACGTACATTTTGAACACAAAAGAAAATAGAATACTAAACTGATTTTCCATTAAAAAAAAATCCTAATGAACAGTTTTTTGTTATCATCAAACATGAAAGGAGAGGATACGAAACCAAGTGAAAAGCACACATAGCAACAAAAAATATTTATATGAGCTACTAACTTACATGCTGCATTTTGCCAAGAACTTTCTGGTGAATGTAATTCAAATCATGCAGATAGAGGTCCTTCATAGCATTTATCTGTACGCAGAAGAGAAAATCAGATCTAGAAAAGTTATATTGTGAATATATTCATATTTTATCACTCACTATCAGAAGGTATTTTATATTTTTATGCTTTCTTGAATCTAGACAATTGATTTGTATTTTAGCATCACTAATGAAGTTTCTAACTTGTAAAGAACATATGCTTTAAAACAATCATGAAGATTTAAAACAATCACGAAGATTTAGTTCAACTCAAAGCAAACTGTGACATCAGGCACTTCCGCTACTTTTATAAATATGTAATTTAATATACAGTACCTTCTGGTACACTTCCTCTTGCCAATCTCCGCTTGCATTTCGCGTCTGATCTGTGGAATCCAATGATGCTACAAAATAGATAAAATATGATGCATCAGCTCGCTGAAAATCTCCCCAAAAGGAACATATGACAGCATCGGTATACATAGTAAAACTACAAACGCTAACAAACCTATACCCCTCATGAACTATTATACAAGTGTTAATAGCAATTTTTTTATGTTCGACGGTCCTGTCATATTAAGAAATTCCGTAGCAGAACATTTATAGAAAGAGAAAGAGAGACCATTTAGAAAGGTAGAGAGAATGTAATTTGTGTATGAGTTTTGTACAGGTGCAGGGTTGTGAGTTTGTGCGCGTCGTAGTATAAAATGACAATAATACCCTCATGTGGAGAAAGGGACCATTGGTGTTAAGGTTACCGGGTTAGGGACAATTAACATAAAATCAAGGGACCATACATGCAAGTCAATGCTACCTAAGTGAACGATCCATATAATTTACTCTTTTATCACATCAGATGAGAATGTATAAAAATTTAGGTAGTATCCACGAATTAGATTATTATGATTCTAAAAATAGGAGTTAGGACTATTACGTGGTCATGTTCAATCGTGATTAGAATAATAAAGAGAATGACCAAACTACCCTTTTCATAATCACATTATTAGTCTCCGGAGTTTGTAACTAATTACATTATACCTGGATCCGTGGGGTTTAAACAATTGTTTGCCTGCATAGAATCTGGCACGAGATTTTGTGATCTAGTCTCCATAGTTGGCATCTATAAGGATATCTTCCGCAGATAATCCGACTGCAAGTCATACGAATTAAAATGTTTAGGTTCCAAAGTGTATTACAGCGTATGAGAAACATGATATCAACTCTATGGCAGCCTAAACATGATATATTTTTCTGAATTTTGTCACCTCGAAGCATTTACTAAAATCAATGACAGCCTAACCACACGTATGTATCAACCACCTCAGCAGACTCCAAACTCCAAAGCTATCTATCTTTAAGTTCTTAAGCTCTACAGTTTACTAATTTGACACACTATCAGTAAAACGTCGAAATACAGTAACCGTCACATGCGTAAAATTTCGTCTCATCATAAATGCTAAAGATAAATCACCATTATAATTTATAAATATCCCGATGGGCTATTAGTCAAAATGAATCAGTACAATCATAAAAAAAAATAACGTAACAGAGCTACGCCTCGACTAATACATCTATTTCTGTCACGACATTCATAAAAACTAAAGATCACTACTTACATAATCATAAAAACTCATTAGTTCAATCATCAAAACTAGACCTACCCAAATAGCCTAAAACTTTATAAAAATAATAAAACACATAAAATCACAACTTTCATGATCATAAGCTTAAATCATCTAAAGGGTCAGCAAAAAAAAAAAAAAAAAAAAAAAAAAAAAAAAATCAAGATTAGGGTTCTTTTATCTAACCCTAACTATATCACAATAAAGCAATCAAATTATCAAAATCAGAATGATCGCCTCGCCTGTGGTATCAAGAAAGTGTGATTTTTTTTTGGTTATTTTATAAAGTTGAATTTAAACAGTTGGTGACCTTATATAGATTTTTTATATATTTTATTTCTATTTTTAAATGTAGTTTTTTCTATTTTGGAGTAGGTAAAGACAAGTTTTAAAGTCACAACAATTAAAATGCTGACCCTTACTAAAGTTTGACAAGTTTTACGGATTATAATAGGTGGAAATGAAATGATCTGCACGCGAAAAGCTTTTGAATCGATTGATAAAAAACT
This sequence comes from Chrysanthemum lavandulifolium, assembly GCA_022545495.1. Lineage (NCBI taxonomy): Eukaryota > Viridiplantae > Streptophyta > Magnoliopsida > Asterales > Asteraceae > Chrysanthemum > Chrysanthemum lavandulifolium. The sequence goes on from CM040240.1 coordinate 289,705,974, forward strand.
CGAACTAACTGAAGCCTAAACGAGTTTGATCCCAAGTTCGAGCTTAAGTTTTGGCACTACACCAAAATCAGAGTTTGGGGACGAGTAAATTATTTGGGTCGACAATGTCGTGCCAAATTGCAAGTAGGACACCCACACGTTTTTCAACAAAAGTAGCAGTCAACCAAATTTTTTTGGCACGACGCAAAAAAGCACCACATTTTTGTAATTATTTGTTTTTTTATAATTTCAAAACTTTTTAAAAAACCAGTGAAGTTAATAAATACATCCCGCCCTTTTTTTTATCCCGCCAAACACTTTGGGACTACATTGTCGTCCCCAAACTCAAATCTATTTTTTTAAACTTTATAAACCGCTTTTTAATTAAATTATTTAATTTTAAAAATTATTTTATCTAATTTAAATAATTTTATTTAATATAGAATTAAAATTAAATAGTTTATATATATAATTAAATACTTTAATTTAAAATTAAATACATTTATAGAATTAAAAAAAATATTTACCGCCAATAGTTTCCCGCCATTATTTTTACCGCCAATAAATTCCGCCATTATTTTTCCCGCAAAGTTTTCCTTATATATCCCGACAAAACATAAATAACTCAATCACAATTCCCACAAAACACACGTAATAATATAATGGCGATTACACGAAAAAAGAGTGGTCACCGGTTTTATCGTCGATATATCTCTTTACTCGAGGTCTTGATATGTATGGTCGAATTTATGATGAATATGGTTCTTATAAGAACATAGACCGTTGATGAGAGACCGTGATTAATAGTCGATATATCGTCGATATATCTCTTTACTCGAGTTCTTGATACGTATGGGTCGAAATTTATGATGAATATGGTTCTTATAAGAACATAGACCCGCCATGAGACCGCGATTCGAAATGGTTAAGGAAAGAAGCGATTCTACAGGGTATATTTGGAATGTGAAGCTAATGGTGTTGGAGGAGAAAACACGCTGGAAGTCAAGCAATGCGGGCAGCTCCAATCAAGCAAAGAAGGAAAAGATGAAGTCGAAAAAGCCCGCTCGATTACACATTTAATGATGCGGAAATAGGGTAACAAATCTTGAAGCATTGTTTGAACAGTTCGTCAAGCAAAGGAAGGAAAAGATGGTGCGGGTTCTAGAGAATGGAAGTAGTGGAAAAAAATTGAATGGGCGATGTTTGTTATGGTCGGCGTCGTGTTGTCAAGTTGTTTCGCTTGATCTGCTTTCGTTTTGTTGTCAAGTTGTTTTGTTTGTTCTGCTTTTGTTGTCAAGTTGTTTTTATTCATGTGTAATTTAGTATTGGAAAATGGGTGTTTGGAAACCATAATCTTGTTAACTTAGAACATGGTCAAATTGAAAGGTACATAGTAATAATTGATATGCATACCAATAGTACCTATACTTGGTCGTTCAACATAATATGTATACCATAATCTGGTATTGGAATTAGTATTGGAAATAGGTTGTTTGGACACCATAATCTGGTTAACTAAGAACATGACCAGCTTTACAAATCTAGCATGTGCTTTGATTTATAAAAATACTTGACAGATACATACTACAAGAACAACATCAACAACAACTACAACAACTACTACTTTGATTAACAACAACAACAACATCAACAACAACTACAAGAACAACAACTACTACTACATACGAAGATTTTCCGTGTCACCTAACATTACGTAAGAATGATCCGACCGACATGCGTGGTCGTCGTGAATCCTCGCCATTTCAAGTCGGCCTCCAAAGAACCTTACTCTTGTCTCTAGCACATGTTTTGTGATTCCAAGAAGTTTATCCTAAGATCTTTTCATGGCAATGAGCTCGAGCACTGCTGGTGCAGATCCGTAACCTCGGTAAGAGATTGTTCTTAAGTACTCGTCAAATGCATCCTTCCACATAAAATATCCGCACCCATTATCTTTTCCGGTCATTACATAATAAGAAAATTATAAGAGATTACAACCAAATTATTTGTATATTTACATAAATAAGAAACGTATGATTGTTCACCTTTGACGGATGACATGACAATATTGTTGTCCAAATTGAATATTCTCTATGTGATGTTCTTAATTTTATATTTCCGCCCACAAGAAACACATAAAAGGATTAAATGGCTCCATCTCGTGTTTTGAAATTTGTGTGAAGATAAGAGGTTGTGAATTTATATAATGTGTTTGTCATGTTTTTGGTGGGAATTCTTGGCCATTTTTTTTGGGAATTCTTAAGCGCCATTTTTGTGGAACTGCAACAATTTGGACATATGTAATAATAATAATAATAATTGGTCGTTTAACGTGACACGATACCATAAAGACCTATACTTGGTCGTTTAACATGACACGATACCATAGCACCTATACTTGGTCGCCCAACATGACACGTATACCATAGCAGACCTATACTTGGTCGTTTAACATGATCGATACCATAAGACCTATACTTGGTGGTTTAACGTTAAAACTAACGCCTGCCGGAGAAAAGGCCCATGGTGTTAAGGTTACCGTGTTAGGACTCTGACATGAAAAATCAAGGAACCATACATGCAAGTCAATGTCGCCACGTGAACGATCCGTATAATTCACTCTTATTAAATTGGATGAGAATGTAACAAAATTTAGGTAGTATCGATTTAACCGGATTATTATGATTCTGAAATAAGGTTAGGAGTATCACGTGGTCATACTCAATCTTGATTTTAGAATAATAGAGAAAATGACAAACTACCTTTTCATAATCACATTATTAGTCTCCTGAGTTTGTACCGGATCCGTGGATTTAAACCACTGTTTGCTTGCATAGAATCGGCATGGGATTTTGGGATCTAGTCTCGGTGGTCGCGATCTTCACGGATATCTTCGCAGATAATCGATCGCAAGTCAAATGAATTAAAGTGTTTAGGTTCCAAAGTGTATTACGATGTACGAGAAACATGATATCAATTCCATGTTCGTTATCAAATTACCGTGCTCATTCTTACAAATAGACTTCTAAATAATCTCGCTCCAAAAAGCAAACGGAAAAACTACAAAAGGAAAAAGATGCACACACGATAACGAACCCGGCTTGTTGCAAAGAAGATAAATCTTCTCTTCAAGCGCACAGCCTATTTTTTAAGTTCTGTAGCCCTCATGTCCAGAGAAAGGAAGGTGCCTCTTCAAAGTTTCCATCCTATGCAAGATCAACATGAGTCACCAAATAATATAGGTGCATTAACTCCTTAGAACTTAACCCTCAAAAACACTAACACAACACTAAGTCGCTGTGCATAGTAAGCAAAGTAATCCAAATCGGTAATAATGTAGTTCTATTTCTATTTTCCTCTCTTCAACACGGCCATAAATGTGCGGTTTCAATTATTTAACCATTCTAACCACATTTTCAACGGGCCTTACTATATTAAGGATCTAAAGAAATAACATCCACGCCAAAGCAAAAAGCATTAAAGGCGAACCTAAGTAACCACTATACATCAAAGTAGTATCTATTAGTGTAAGTTTACATTTATTCTAGAACTATCATATAATATCCATCTATTGATATTTAATGACAAAGTGAGAATCACTCCATAGTAAAAAAAGTAAAATCGTTCAAGTGATGATGTCATCTCAAAGCATTACTAAATTCATGACACCCTAACTCGCACGTATGTACCATCCACCGCTATCCATCTTTACGCCTTAAACTCTACTTATATGTTGACATATAGTAACAAGCATATGCATAAAATTTCCTTTCATCGTAATTGCTAAAGATCAAGTATATACGAAATAGATGTATATAAGTGAAACTATCGACCTATGGCGGCACTAACTCATCTTTATAGCAATCCGATTAGTGCTAGCACACAAAAACTAACAATTATCATACTTTTACAAGAAGAATAAACATAGGTAAACAAGTGAAATAACGAAAAATTGTAAAATAAGTCTACGCTACTAGTGGCAAAGAAAAAATCACAACCAAGGTCACATTCCGACATTCCGCATGTGTCACCACAATCAATATCTTAGATAACATATCATAACAAAACTTAAGAGAACGATATAAATACATACATCTTGTTCACGATCCTTGTCGTGAATCGACTTACACCGAGCCCTCCAATCACCGATTCCATAGATGGGTCACCAACAGGCCGCCACTTACACCTCGAGTCGGCCTCCATTATCATATCCATCTCCTATTCGAACAATTGCTACCGATCCTGCTTTTATCAAGAAAATGATTCAATGTTATTCATAAAAGATATAAAAAAACTTCTACCCAACATCAAAATACAACTTCAGTACACATGAATTCTTAACACGTATTAATAGCAATCATACCACAATCACCTAACTTTTATAAAATCTAAACTATCGTGGATTTAGTTGTAAAGATTTTCAATTTAAAATAAAACACTAAGGCAACGCTTTATTGTAAAAGATTTTCTTCAATTTTCAATCTAGATCTTTAGGAAAAAGAGAGGTTTTTTTCTTCTCCAAAAGGCGTTAAAATTTAGAGAACGCGCCTAGATAATATTATTTAGAGAAGTGAAAATTGCAAGGAAATTTAAGAAAGTGCAAGAGAAAAATGTAGGAAATTGCATATCCCACTAGTCTAAATTTTAGAAAAAATGTCTTGAAAACATTTTATTTCAACACATTTTCTTTTGTTCAAAATTTTCAAGGAAATGCCTCTATTTTTTCACAACTAAACAAAACCTAAAGCACAACGATCTACTTTACAATCACTAATTCCAATCATCCGATTGACGGTTAGCAAGATAGCGTAAATTATTCTTAAAATGTTAATATTTAAACGACAATCAAATCCTTTTCACAATCAAACACTTAAATCACCACTGTATGATCATCATCATTCGAGCTACCCAAATGACTAAATTACAATAAAACATTGAATTTAAACCAAAATAATTCTATTCCATGATAAGACACTAAAAATCACAAGTATCAATCATCAAGATTTTAACTAGCTGAATATCCTAAACGTCACAACTTTCATAATCATAAACTTCAATCGTCAAAAGGGTTAGCATAAAAACCAAAAACTATTATTGAAATGTATAATCGAAACCAAAATCATTTCATTTTCATAATTGAACATCACAACACAGCATCAAGAAAACTAAAAAATCACTACTTTTAAGATCATAACCATCAATCACCATAATCAGGACTAGTTATTTAACCTAACACAAAAGTCCCCACTTTTCTATTTATTAGTTATAAGTTAGAAAAGCCAATTTTTCTATATGTTTGAAAGTTATCTTGAAAAAATTCAATTTGAACACGTTTTCTTTTTTTTTCGATTCTTCCTAGAGATCACTACTTTTACTATTAAAAACTTCAATCATCCAGATTAGAACTAGCGAAATAAAAATGTTGAAACTCAACAAAAACATATCACATGACACAATCCAACACTAAAAAATCAGTACTTTCGTAATCATAAACATCAACCATCCATTTTAGGGCTAAAAAAATAACCTAACACGAAAATGCTAAATTTCATCATCACAAACATCAACTATCCAAATCATGACTAGATTAAAACAAAATCTTATTTTGAAACCAAAATCAAATCTTTTTCACAACTTTCATAATCATAAACTTTAATCGTCAAAAGGGTTAGCAAAAAAAACCTAAAACTATTATTAAAAAAACGCTTAATCGAAACCAGAATCATTTCATTTTAACAATCCATCACTAAAAGTCACTACGTTTGTCATCACAAACATCAACTATCCAAATTATGGCTAGAAAAAAAACCTAAATCACAACTAAACACTAACTATCACAACTTTCATAATCATAAACCTTAATCGTCAAAAAGGTTCACAAAAAAACCTAAAACTAATATTAAAATGCTAATTGCTAAATCTAAACCAAAACCATTTCATTAGAACTACCCAAATATCCTAAATTACAATAAAAATATTAAAATCAAACCAAAATCACCCCAAGTTCACAATAAAACACTTAAAATCACAGATATCAATCATCAAAAAAAAAAAAAGTAAAATCGCTCAAGTGATGATGTCATCTCAAAGCATTACTAAATTCATGACACCCTAACTGCGTATGTACCATCCACCGCTATCCATCTTTTACGCCCTTAAACTCTACTATTATGTTGACATATAGTAACAAGCATATGCATAAAATTTCCTTTCATCGAATTGCTAAAGATCAAGTATATACTGAATAGACGAGACATAAGTGAGGAAACTATCGACCCATGAAGGCACTAACTCATCTTTATAGCAATCCGATTAGTGCTAGCACACAAAAACTAACAATTATCATACTTTTACAAGAAGAATAAACATAGGTAAACAAGTGAAATAACGAAAAATTGTAAAATAAGTCTACGCTACTAGTGGCAGCAGTAAAATCACAACCAAGGTCACATTCCGACATTCCGACAGGTCACCACAATCAATATCTTAGATAACATATCATAACAAAACTTAAGAGAACGATATAAATACATACATCTTGTTCACGATCCTTGTCGTGAATCAGCTTGCAGCTGAGCCCTCCAATCACCAGATTCCATAGATGGGTCACCAACAGGGCCGCCACTTACACCCTGAGTCGGCCTCCAATTACTGTTATCCATCTCCTATTCGAACAATTGCTACTCGATCCTGTTTTTATCAGTAAAAATGATTCAATGTTATTCATAAAAGATATAAAAAACTTCTACCCAACATCAAAATACAACTTCAGAACACATGAATTCTTAACACGTATTAATAGCAATCATACCACAATCACCTAACTTTTATAAAATCTAAACTATCGTGGATTTAGTTGTAAAAGATTTTCAATTTAAAAATAAAACACTAAGGCAACGTTTTATTGTAAAAGATTTTCTTCAATTTTCAATCTAGATCTTTAGGAAAAAAGAGAGGTTTCTTTTTCTTCTCCAAAAAGGCGTTAAAAATTTAGAGAACGCGTCTAGATAATATTATTTAGAGAAGTGAAAATTGCAAGGAATTTAAGAAAGTGCAAGAGAAAATGTAGGAAATTGCATATCCCACTAGTCTAAATTTTAGAAAAAATGTCTTGAAAACATTTGATTTCAACGCATTTTCTTTTGTTCAAAATTTTCAAGGAAATGCCTCTAATTTTTCACAACTAAACAAAACCTAAAGAAGTAACGATCACTACTTTACAATCACTAATTCCAATCATCCAGACGACGGTTAGCAAGATAGCGTAAATTATTCTTAAAATGTTAATATTTAAACGACAATCAAATCCTTTTCACAATCAAACACTTAAATCACCACTGTTATGATCATCATCATTCGAGCTACCCAAACAGACTAAATTACAATAAAAACATTGAATTTAAACCAAAATAATTCTATTTCATGATAAGACACTAAAATCACAAGTATCAATCATCAAGATTTTAACTAGCCCAATATCCCAAAAGTCACAACTTTCATAATCATAAACTTCAATCGTCAAAAGGGTTAGCATAAAAACCAAAAACTATTATTAAAATGTATAATCGAAACCAAAATCATTTCATTTTCTAAATTGAACATCATAACACAACATCAAGAAAACTAAAAAATCACTACTTTTATAATCATAACCATCAATCACCGTAATAAGGACTAGTAATATAACCTAACATAAAAATCCCCGCTTTTTCTATTTATTAGTTATAAGTTAGAAAAACCACTTTTTCTATATTTTTAAAAAGTTATCTTAAAAATATTCAATAAGGACACGGTTACTTTTTTTCGATTCTTCCTACAGATCACTCCTTTTACTATTAAAAACTTCAATCGTCCAGATTAGAACTAGCCAAATAGCCCAAATTACAATAGAAATGTCAAAGTTCAACAAAAAATCATATCACGTTACACAATTGAACACTAAAAAATGGCTACTTGCGTAATCATAAACGTCAACTATCCATTTTAGGCTAAAAAATAACCTAACACGAAAATTATGTCATTTTCAGAGTCTGAACACTAAAAGTCACTACTTTAGTCATCGCAAACATCAACTATCCAAATCATGACTAGATTAAAACAAAATCTTATTTTGAAACCAAAATCAAATCTTTTTCACAACTTAAAACTGATAATCACAACTTTCATAATCATAAACTTTAATCGTCAAAAGGGTTCGCAAAAAAAACCTAAGACTATTATTAAAACGCTTAATCCATACCAAAATCATTTCATTTCAACAATTAACACTAAAAATCACTACGTTCGTCATCACAAACATCAACTATCGAAATTATGACTAGAAAAATAGCCTAAATCACAACTAAACACTAAATATCACAAATTTCATAATCGTAAACCTTAATCGTCAAAAGGGTTAGCAAAAAAAGCCTAAAAGTTAATTCAAATGCTATATTTAAACCAAAACCATTTCATTAGAACTACCCAAATAGCCTAAATTACAATAAAAATATTAAAATCAAACCGAAATCACCCCAAGTTCACAGATATCGATCATCAAGATTTAAACTAACCAAATATCCTAAAAATCACAACTTTCATAATCATAAGCTTCAATCGTCAAAAGGGTTAGCAAAAAAAAACCTAAAACTATTATTAAAATGCTTAATCCATACCAAAATATCCTAAATTACAATAAAAATAACAAAAATAAACCAAAATCAAAACTAAATATCCCAAAAATGTTAAATTCAATACAAAAATAATTTCATTTTCACAACATCAAGAACACTAAAAATCACTACTTTCATAATCACAACCATCAAAACTAGACCTACCCAAATAACCTAAAACATTATAAAATCATAACTTTCATAATCACAAACTTAATTCTTCAAAAGGGTCAGCAAAAAATAACCTAAAACTTAATATTAAAATTTATAAAAAAAAAAAAAAAATCCAATTTCACAACTAAACACATAAAAATCACAACTTTCATAATCACAGACATAAATAACCAAAAGGGTCAGCAAAAAAAAAGCCCAAAACTAAAATCCCCAATTTTTTCAAGATTAGGGCTCATTTTAATAACCCTAATCAAGTACCAAAATTAGGGGTTTACCGTTCGATGATCGGCGATAACAGAGAAAGTGTGTGAGTGAAGTTTTGGGAACGATTGATTGATTGAGTTGATTTTAAGCAGGTGTTAGTATTTATAGATGTTAAAAAAAATAATTGTTGTTGTTTTTTCTATTTTCGGAGAAGATGCGTAGGAAAAGATAAGTATAAATAAGCTTTATTATTTGTAAAGTAGTTTGACTAGTAACTTTTTACTTAGAGTAGAAAGTTCAAAATACATCCCCATGGCTTGGTTATCCCTAAACTTTTTTCTAAGACAAAATCATTCCTCCGATAAGAAAGTTGCAGACAAATACATCCTCTCGTTAGTAAAATCGGTTAGTGAGACTAACTGCAAATATTTCTCCGTTATCTCCTAACGTAAGAGAAAATATTTGCACTGTTAGTTCTGGTGACTAACGATGTAATAAAATAAATCATCGTTAGTCCCAGGTATAAAACCCCACTCTCACTCTCTCTCTCACTTTAACACAATTTTATCACACTTAATATTCCTTTCTCTCTAGTAATTCTCCCACCACCGCCCACCCGCCACCATCACCTTTTTCGCCACGCTTTGTTGCTTCACCGCCTCCACCTGTGTGATAGATCGCGATCTCGTGGTTACTATTATATGGCACACGCGCCATCAATCTCACTCACGCCGTAGATCTTGAAAATAAGATTCTGATGTGTGGTGATTTTCTTGAAAGTTTGCATGGTTGAATCGGGTTTAGTGTGATGGTCACGCTTAGGAGTTACTCTTGGTTCGAGCCTTAATTGCTCGGAAGCATATCAAGCAAATCCGTGCCCGATTGAAGTTTCTTGTGTTTGGTTTATCCCACCACGACTCCATTGTGGGCTGCTACATCATTTCAAATAGTTTCTGTGTGAGGCTCAGTTAAGACAACATCATGTTTGGTTCAGGGTGTATGATATGTTGAGTTGTGAGTGTTTGGTTATTATTTTGAGCTCAAGGCTGCTGTTGTTCTTAGTGGTTATATTTTCTTGTGAGGCTTTTTTGCTTTTGTTGTTTTCCTTATTGTGGGGCTGCTACTCTACACATGGGTCTGGTCCATTTGTTTCTCATTGCTTAAATTGGTTTTTCTTTCTTGCGACAGTTCCTGTAAGGCTTTGTGATTGTTTCTAGGTGTTTGGCTTTTTTGTAAATAAATTTTTAAATCATTTAATTCTTAGTTGTATGCGACCTTGAGTTATTTGTTGCACTTTGTTTATTAGTCTTGTGTATTCAAAAACAGACTTAATGTGTTTTTAATGTTCTTATTAATTACGAGTATATTTTTGCAACAATGGTGAGGAAGGATGGTGGTGGCGTTGGGTGGTGGAGGTGATGGTGGTGGCGGTGGAGGTGGTAGGTGGCGGTATCGTGCAAATATTTTCTCTTCCGTTAGGAGATAACAGAGATATATTTGCACCGTTAGTCCTCATTAACTGATTTTACTAACAGAGGGATGTATTTGTGTCAACTTTACTAACGGAGGGATGATTTTGTGCCAAAAAAAAGTTTAGGGATGAAAACCGACCCACAGGGCAAACCACAGGGATGTATTTTAGGAGGTTACCCGTGCGCCGCGGCGACAGTTACCTTGTAACTAGGGCTGAGCATGAAAGGTTCAAAACTAAACCGGATCGATTGAATCGACAAAAACCGAACCGAATCGATCGCCTTCCGCTTCGGTTTCGCTTTGGTTTTTACGATTTTCGGTTTGGTCGATTCTGTTCGGTTCGGTTCGATTCGACCCAAAACCCGACCAAACACGCAAAACACACCTAAACCGAACGAACCGACGGACCGACACAAACCGAACCGACCATATTCGAACCGTTTGGTTAGGTTTTTACGATTTTCGGTTTTTCGGTTTGGTTTAGATGCTTTTACAACCTATGACTAAGTTTTTGACGAACGAATGTTATTTTCTTTTGGGTTGTTAGCTTTCATATTTATGTTTTGGAAGTTTTATTAGATTGTACATTGTGATTAAAATTGTATATTTTGATAAATGGGTGAATTAAATTGTGTATTAATCAGACGTGTTGAATAATGTTTCTTAGTTTTATTTTGTGCTTCAAATACTTGTAAATTATGTTTTTCACTTGTATTTTTTTAAAAGTATTGTATTTATACATTGTGCTTAGATAATTGTATATATTGGTGAAGGGTGTTTTAAATTACGTATTAATTGTATGTATGAAATAGTGTTTTTGTAGTTTGATTTGTGCTTTACATACTTATAAATTATGTTTTTAGACTTGTATTTGCTTAAAATCTATTTAAAAAAGTCTTAAAAATTATATATGAGGGAGGTGTCTAAATGATTTATAAATATTATTGATATTGATACATGTAATAAATGCATATTTTGGTTAGCAAAATATGTTTAATTGGTATTATGTTTTCTCAAAAGATTTAAATTATTAAAGAAATTTAAAATCATATTTTTTCAATGTCGATCGATTTTTCACGAGTTAACATTAGACGGTGAGCATGTGTTCGATGACTTCTAGCAATAAGTTAGGATTGAAGTCACATTTTATGTTTTTACTTGGGCGTATGTGATGGAGAGTAATAAGTTTAAATAAATTTTGTGTTTGACTAAATTAAATATTTTTACATATTATGTATTGTGTAATAAATGCATATTTTAGTTAGCAAATTTGTTTAATTAGTATGTTTTGTAAGGTTTAACTCAATAAAGAAATTTAAAATCGTATCTTTTTTAAATGTCAACTAATTTTTTCACGAGTTAACATTAGAATAGTGAAGCATAATGTTCTGGTGACTTCTAGCCCTAAGTTGGGATTGAATCCGTTTTTTATTGCGTCGAGGCGATAATGGTTCATTCGTGTAATTAGTATAATGATTAGATGTAAAAGCTTAAATGATGGTAAGAATTTTAGGGTCAAAGAGGAAAATCGGTTAATTTACTTTTATTTATTACAACCGGATAACCGGTACTATCTTCTTTCTCATTTCGAGGGAAAGTTATGAAAAATTAAAATAGTTATTTAAACATTGTTTTCGAAACAATTGGGTATGTTATTTGCGCGTGCAGAAATGAGAAATTTATTAAAAAAGTTATATTTGGAAATGCACTAAACATATGTATATGATGTAAAGGTGAAAAAAGTTATAGATCATGGTGAATCGGTCATAATGGTTACTTTGACTACAGGGTTGACACGACTCAAAAGATGTGTACCGTATAGGATGAGGTGTTGCCACGTGGGAGGTTTATGTAATCCTTTCCGAAAAAGATGTTCAACAGGCCATTCGGTCAATGAAACACAAAAGGATATCTATATTTTATGAGTAATGCTAGCGTGTTTCTCATGTAGAGGCTCGTGCCACTTACGATCCGATTCTTGAATTAGTTACTGCAAGAGTTTAGTCATCGGTTTAGTCTTGTTTGTTATACTGGATTCATAAATTGATTATTTTACTTTAATGAAAAGTCGTTAGGATGATGAATTATATTTGTATACAGAGTCGGTTTGGGCTGCATGCGTGGTGCAATCGCATGTGGCTCAACATTCTAAATGGGCGTCATATATATGTCCATCTGTCTATAACAAAATACAGCCCATTAAAGCCCGATTCTAGTTTTGTTTTTCTTTTTTGTTATGCGAGGAAAAGAAAGAACAAATTCGAGTATAGGAAGCATTAATATACCAAGTATTTCAACCTTAATGAGCTTTCATTTTACTTTTTATGATTACAATAGAGTTAATTACATAAATGGTCCTTGTGATTTGTCGAGTTTCATGGATTTAGTCCTTAATCTTTTTTTTGTGGATCCTCTCCCTATAGTTTTGATCTGTTACGGGTTTGGTCTTTTGACCATTTTTTCTATTAGTTAACCGTCAAATGAATATTTAGATGATTAGAAGTTAAAACTTGTTATGCTAATATAGAAAAAACGTCATTATATTCTAACTTATATTGGATGTAAAGGTTTTCTTAATTTTATTTGTTTGCTCATTTAATTACATGCCTTTCTTTCAATTTGCCCATCACAATTCACAAACTATAGCATATAATAAGTTTATTTTTACCCAAAATAGAACTCAGAACAAAATTGGTTACCTTTTTATTATGCAGATAGCTCTTTTCGGTATGCCAAAATTATCCTTATGCTAATCCTTGTGCTCAATATGTAGCAACTATTTTTTTATGCCATTGGGCTTATAGCTCAGTTGGCATTGCTATGATGGTGAAGAGCCCAAAAGCCCGGTGCGGGGTTCGATCCGAGCGAGACGGGTTTCATCCGGACGTTACTCCATCCTTGTATCACTCCAGAAGCCACTCATTAGTACCGTGGACCGGTTAAGACAACATAGTCCGGTCAGTGGGTTAGCCGATTAGACCAGTGAAACCAAAGTCTTGTCAAAAAAAAAAAAAAAAAACTATTTTTATACACCCTTTAATTGTGCTAGTCAATAACGGGTCGCCCATCCCTATCACACCGAAAACACTTCAAGCTCATACTACGGTAAGCCAAGACCACTTTCATCTTACTTTATGTACATTGAATTCTTTAATATCTCTAGTAAAATTGTTCCAAAATTCTCGTATTATGTAGAACTAAACAAACGGGTTGAAATAGGTCACTTCTTTGCGTTTTAGGTTAAGAGTTTAGTTTATTGTCATACTTGAATGTTTGTTTTAGGGTTCGTAGTAGTATTTTCTTTTTCAAAAATATGTTCTTTTAAAAAGTTAGAACTTTCCATACACCATCTTTGACAGCAGTACCCCGTTCTATTATAGTTGGTTATCCGATTGATTCTTTAGTCACATAATCATATTTAGAACGCATATCCAAACACCCCTTTACGAATGCTAATACGAAATGGAATTTTGGTTTAGATATGGTGGCCATCACGCCATGTAGCCAATGCACTAGCAAATTTCAGGTTTAGGTCAGGATCATATTACATGCAAGGCATAATATCTATATTGATACGGATGCAGGGGATCCTGAAAGTTTATGTTGAAATTTAGCAAGGATTAGCTTGACTTTTGATTACTTCGCTTGTGGATCATCGATTATTCAAGGATTCGCTTATGTACAGTTTGGTAAAGTGGAAGCAAAATTTATTCTGAGGTAGGGGTAAGGTTGTCAAGTCATTTACACCTCCTCATAGGGATAAAAGACGATATTGGACCCATAACCCGTATTAGAAGGGTTACTCGGTGTTACTTTACTTTACTTTTTACTTGCAAGATTGCAATAAAGGCCTTTAGCAAAGGGTGGACTAAATTAGCCTATTAGTCCAACACTAACACCATTAATTCATCAAACATGATTATAGCAACTTCAAGGACAGAAGCACATCCAAAACTGTAAGAACCTAGGAAACCAGACGATCATGAATAGAACACACTCAAGTGTTCATGTGCTTGTGTGTATGCATTATACTACTCTGCTGTATAAGGAACATTCAGGTCAGGAAGCTCAATTCTTGCATTGTCGAGTGAATGTCCTTCATTGACATAGCTTGTTAATGTTATGGATTTTACCCTCCCATGTCCCATTTTTTTGTTATTTGTGGCTTCGACAACATTGATCCCTTCCAAGACTTCTGATACACCTGTCCTCTGCTTTTTAGGTTGGCAATAACTAGCAATTAATACCAAAAATCCATGTTAATTAAGGCAACTACACGATAGGTTTTTAAAGGTAAGTGAAAGATACGACCAATAATGTGATATTATAACAAGGGTATATTCAGATAATAGTCTCTTTAGGAAATACCATTGGTGAAGGTAAATTAGTTTGCAAAAGACGATTGTCGATAAAAATGTGAATGTTTTCGTATTAATAGTATCTCACCTATGCTCGTCTGTCTCTTTCTTAAGAACAATGTTGGAGTATTTTCTTGTTAAACCACGTTCTAGATGAAGCCGATTCTGCAGAAGAAGAAAAAAGTTCATAGTCAGGTTAGCGATTCCTACTACTGCATCATGAATGACTATTTTAAAAGGGACCAGTGAAATCAGTCAAAAGCAATTAAAAAGAAACCCTTTGCAAATAGCTATTTTAAATGTCCAACTTAGAAGTCCTACTACGGTATCCTAAATGACTATTTTAATAGTCCAACTTAACAAGAAGAGCGCTAACAAATTATTCTTACAGCTCAAGGGATTAAATTTCCCAAGTGGACCATTTTTACATATGATGTTTCCCTTGTCTTAATTGCAACAGCTAGACAATTGCCGCCCATTTACTCGTCGTAAAGTGTGTGCACTCTGCTATAATTAGTGTATATTGAATCTTAATCACAGTTTTACGATTTTTATCAACTATTAAGAAAATCGTCCATCGGACGGGTAGAGACCTAGTATATGCTTTGAAATTAGTGTGAAAAGAAGCAAGACTGAATTCTAGAATAAAATAATCATGAAGATTAAGTTCAAGTTAAAGCAAACTGTGCACTTCCGATAGTTTTATAGATATGTGATTTAATATACGTACCTTTTGGTACACTTCCTCTTGCCAATCTCCACCATTTGCACTTGTATGATCAGTAGAATCGAATGATGCTACAAAAGAGAAAATACGATGCATCAGCTAGTTGATAATCTCCCAAAAGGAACATATGACAGCACCGGTATACATGGTAAAACTACAAACACTAACAAACCTATACCCCAATTTAGTACCCCTCATGAACTATGTTCGACAGTCCTGTCATATTGAGAAGTTCCTTAGCAGAACATTTATAGAAAGAGAAGAGAGAGAACATTTATGCTGCTGTGGGGCCCAGGTTTCCGCCTATTTGAGTTGATGAAATAACAATCTGTTTCTCGTACGTACTCAGCTTGTCCTTATAACTAGCCAATATACTCTGCTTTGGGATTTGTAAGAACGCCATGAAACGCTCCAGTATATTTTAAAGACTTTCAGCTTTTCAAGTTCCTCATTCTTTGGTTGCTTTGAAGAGAATCATGCTGGAGAACAAAGTCATCCATTAAATTCAGAAGAAAAAAGCTGCCTACAACAAGTAAAGACAACATACTATCAAATGATTCTACGTACATTTTGAACACAAAAGAAAATAGAATACTAAACTGATTTTCCATTAAAAAATCCTAATGAACAGTTTTTGTTATCATCAAACATGAAAGGAGAGGATACGAAACCAAGTGAAAAGCACACATAGCAACAAAAATATTTATATGAGCTACTAACTTACATGCTGCATTTTGCCAAGAATTTTCTGGTGAATGTAATTCAAATCATGCAGATAGAGGTCCTTCATAGCATTTATCTGTACGCAGAAGAGAAAATCAGATCTAGAAAAGCTATATTGTGAATATATTCATATTTTATCACTCACTATCAGAAGGTATTTTATATTTTTATGCTTTCTTGAATCTAGACAATTGATTTGTATTTTAGCATCGCTAATGAAGTTTCTAACTTGTAAAGAACATATGCTTTAAAACAATCATGAAGATTTAGTTCAACTCAAAGCAAACTGTGACATCAGCAATTCCGCTACTTTTATAGATATGTCATTTAATATATAGTACCTTTTGGTACACTTCCTCTGCCAATCTCCACCATTTGCATTTCGCGTTCGATCTGTGGAATCCAATGATGCTACAGAATAGTTAAGATATGATGCATCAGCTCACTGAAAAGCTCCCAAAAGGAACATATGACAGCATCGGTATACATGGTAAAACTACAAACACTAACAAACCTATACCACAATCTAGTACCCTCATGAACTATGTTTGACAGTCCTGTCATATTGAGAAGTTCCTTAGCAGAATATTTATAGAAAGAGAAGAGAGAACATTTATGCTGCTGTGGGGCCTCAGGTTTCGCCTATTTGAGTTGATGACATTAACAATCTGTTTCTCGTAAGTACCCAGCTTGTCCTTATAACTAGGCAATATATTTTGCTTTGGGATTTGTAAGAACGCCATGAAACGCTCCAGCATATTTTAAAGACTTTCAGCTTCTCAAGTTGCTCATTCGTTGGTCACTGAGGAAGAGAATCATGGTGGACAACATAAATCATCCATTAAATTCAGAAGGAAAAACTGCCTACAACAGTAAGCTTTAGAAGACAACATACTATTATCAAATGATTCTACGTGCATTTAACCACAAAAGAAAATAGAATATTGAACTGATTTTCCATTAAAAAAAAATCCTAACGAACAGTTTTTCGTTATCATCAAACATGAAAGGAGAGGATACGAAACCAAGTGAAAAGCACACATAGCAATAAAAATTATTTATATGAACTACCAACTTACATGCTGCAATTTGCCAAGAAGTTTCTGGTGCATGTCATTCAAATCATGTAGGTAGAGGTCCTTCATAGCTTTTATCTGTACACAGAAGAGAAAATCAGGTCTAAAAAAGTTATAATGTGAATATATTCATATTTTAACACTCGCTACCAAAAGGTATTTTATATTTTTATGCATTCTTGAATCTGGACAATTGATTTGTATTTTAGTATCACTAATGAAGTTTCTAACTTGTAAAGAACATATGCTTCAAAACAATCATGAAGATTTAAAACAATCACGAAGATTTAGTTCAACTCAAAGCAAACTGTGACATCAGGCACTTCCACTACTTTTATAGATATGTCATTCAATATATAGTACCTTTTGGTACGCTTCCTCTTGCCAATCTCCACCATTTTCATTTCGCGTCCTATCTGTGGAATCCAATGATGCTACAGAATAGTTAAAATGTGATGCATCAGCTCGATGAAAAGCTCCCCAAAAGGAACATATGACAGCATTGGTATACATAGCAAAACTACAAACGCTAACAAACCTATACCCCTCATGAACTATTATACAAGTGTTTATAGCAATTTTTTTATGTTCGACGGTCCTGTCATATTGAGAATTTCCGTAGCTGAACATTTATAGAAAGAGAGAGACCATTTAGAAAGGTAGAGAGAATGTATTTTGTGTGTGAGTTTTGTACAGGTGCAGGGTTGTGAGTTTGTGCGCGTGGTAGTATAAAATGACAATAATACCCTCATGTGGAGAAAGGGACCATCGGTGTTAAGGTTACCGGGGTAGGGACTATTGACATAAAATCAACGGACCATACATGCAAGTCAATGCTACCTAAGTGAACGATCCGTATAATTTACTCTCTTATTACATCAGATGAGAAAGTATAAAAATTTAGGTAGTATACACGAATTAGATTATTATGATTCTAAAAATAGGAGTTAGGACTATTACATGGTCATGTTCAATCGTGATTAGAATAATAAATAAAATGACCAAACTACCCTTTTCATAATCACATTATTAGTCTCCGGAGTTTGTAACTAATTACATCATACCTGGATCCGTGGGGTTTAAACAATTGTTTGCCTGCATAGAATCTGGCACGAGATTTTGTGATCTAGTCTCCATAGTTGGCATCTTTAAGGATATCTTCCGCGGATAATCCGACTGCAAGTCATATGAAATAAAATGTTTAGGTTCCAAAGTGTGTTACAGCGTACAGGAAACATGATATCAACTCTATGGCAGCCTAAACATGATATATTTTTCTGAATTTTGTCACCTCGAAGCATTTACTAAAATCAATGACAGCCTAACCACACGTATGTACCATCCACCTCAGCAGACTCCAAACTCCAAAGCTATCTATCTTTAAGTTTCTTAAACTCAACAGTTTACTAATTTGACACACTATCAGTAAAACGTCAAAATACAGCAACAGTCACATGCGTAAAATTTCGTTTCATCATTAATGCTAAAGATAAAGTACCATTATAATTTATAAATATCCCGATGGGCTATTAGTCAAAATGAATCAGTACAATCATAAAAAATAACGTAACAGAGCTACGCCTTGACTAATACATCTATTTCTGTTTTCCTACTTAGTACTATAGCATTCCCACATCACGACATTCATAAAAACTAAAGATCACTACTTACATAGCCCTGTTTGGCTAAAGCTTATTTATCATAAGCTGATTTGGGCTTATTTTTTATAAGCTTCAATTTTGTGGCTTATTTTGAGACTTGTCGGCTTTTTAAGTTTATCATATCATAAGAAACTTAAATAAGCCGACAAGTTTGGCTAAACTTATTTATCATAAGTCGATTTGGCGATTTTGTGGCTTATTTTGAGACTTGTTGGCTTATTTAAGTTTCTTCTGATATGATAAACTTATAAAAGCCGACAAGTCTCAAAATAAGCCACAAAATTGAAGCTTATAAAAAATAAGCCCAAATCGGCTTATGATAAATAAGCTTAGCCAAACAGGGAAATAATCATAAAAACTCATTAGTTTAATCATCAAAACTAGACCTACCCAAATAGCCTAAAACTTTATAAAAGTAATAAAACACATAAAAATCAAAACTTTCATAATCATAACCTTAAGGGTATGTTTGGTAAAAATAGATTGTGTTGATGTTGGTGCTGTTGCTGATGCTAGTGCTGTTGCTTAAAAAGATTATAAAAAGAGATTATTTTTATGAGTTATATGAAGTAACCTTTTATTTTCAGAGATTATGAAAGATTATTTTTTTTTATAATCTCTTATAAGCTATGTCTGCCAAACAAATATTATTTTTTTAGTAGCTTATTTTTTGAAAAAATAAGCATAATCTCTCAATAATCTTGTGTGCCAAAAGGGTCAACAAAAAAAATAAATAAAAAATAAAAAATAATAAGGTTCTTTTATCTAACCCTAACTATATCACAATAAAGCAATCAAATTATCAAAATCAGAATGATCGCCTCGCCTGTGGTATCAAGAAAGTGCGATTTTTTTGCTGTGTGAATTTGGTTTTTTTATAGAGTAATTTAAACAGTTGTGACCAGCCTTATATAGATTTTTTATATATTTTATTTTTATTTTTTAATTGTAGTTTTTTTTCTTTCTATTTTTGGAGGAGATGTGTAGGTAAAGACAAGTTTTTAAAGTCACAACAATTAAAATGCTGACCCTTAGAGAGGAGGGAGTGATCACCTAATACCCTAGGTGTCACATCACCTCTATCCAATAAAAACCTTCCAACTCAAAACTACCCAATTTTACCTTATCACTACCCTAAGTGGAGGGAGTGGTAACCGATCCTACCCAATTCTACCCTAACCCCATAAAAACACATACACTCACACAAACAACCCTTCATCAAGCTCGGCTTCGTATACCGAAATTGCTACCCAATTTTGCTACCCTAGGTGGTGGCGGCGGTGTTACCGCTCGGTAAGTACCGAATCCTTACCCGAGACCACTCCTTCCTCCCTTAGTAAAGTTTGACAAGTTTTTACGGATTATAATAGGGGTGGAAATGAGTGAGATGCTTGTGAAAAGTTTAGAATCGATTGATAAAAACTCGAACTAACCGAGCCTAAACGAGTTTGATCCCGAGTTCGAGCTTAAGTTTTGCACTACACCAAAATCGAGTTTGGGGACGAGCAAATTATTTGGGTCGACAATGTCGTGCCAAATTACAAGTAGGACCCACACGTTTTTAACAAAAGTAGCAGTCAACCAAAAATTTTTGGCACGACGCAAAAAAGCACCACATTTTTGTAATTATTTGTTTTTTTATAATTTCAAAACTTTTTAATAAACCAGTGAAGTTAATAAATACATCCCGCCTTTTTTTTATCCCGCCAAACACTTTAGGACGACATTGTCGTCCCAAACTGTAAATCAATTAAATTGTTTAATTTTAAAAAATTATTTTTTTCTAATTTAAAAATTTTATTTAATATAGAATTAAAATTAAATAGTTTATATTTATAATTAAATACTTTAATTTAAAATTAAATACATTTATAGAATTAAAAAAAATATTTACCACCAATAGTTTCCCGCCATTATATTTACCGCCAATAATTTCCGCCATTATTTTTCCCGCAAAGTTTTCCTTATATATCCCGACAAAACATAAATAACCCAATCGTCAATTCCCACAAAACACACGTAATAATATAATGGTGATTACACACGAAAAAGAGTGGTCACCGGTTTTATCGTCGATATATCTCTTTACTCGAGTTCTTGATACGTATGGGTCAGAAATTTATGATGAATATGGTTCTTATAAGAACATAGACCCGTTGATGAGAGACCGCATTCTGAAATGGTCGATATATCGTCGATATATCTCTTTACTCGAGTTCTTGATACGTATGGGTCATAAATTTATAATGAATATGGTTCTTATAAGAACATAGACCCGTTGATGAGAGACCGCATTCTGAAATGGTTAAGGAAAGAGCGATTTTACAGGGTGTATTTGGAATGTGAAGCTAATGGTGTTGGAGGAGAAAACACGCTGGAAGCTGAAGCAATGTGGGAGCAGTTCGTCAAGCAAAGGAAGGAAAAGATGAAGCTGAAAAAAGCCCGTTCGATTACACATTTGATGATGCGGAAATAGGGTAACAAATCTTGAAGCATTGTTTGAACAGTTCTTCAAGCAAAGGAAGGAAAAGATGGTGCGAGTTCTAGCAGAGCGGAAGTAGCAGGAAAAAAATTGAATGGGCGATGTTTGTTATGGTCTATGTCGGGTTGTCAAGTTGTTTCGTTTGATCTGTTTCGTTTTGTTGTCAAGTTGTTTCGTTTCATCTGCTTTCGCTTTGTTGTCAAGTTGTTTCTTTATTCATGTGTAATTTAGTATTGGAAAATGGGTGTTTGGAAACCATAATCTTGTTAACTTAGAACATGGTCAAATTGAAAGGTACATTGTAATAAGTGATACGTACACCAATAAGACCTATACTTGGTGCTCAACATGATATGTATACCATAATCTGGTATTGGAATTAGTATTGGAAAAGGGGTGTTTGGACACCATAATCTAGTTAACTAAGAACATGGCCAACTTTTACAAATCTAGCGTGTGCTTTGATTTATAAAATACTTGATGATACATACTACAAGAACAACAACAACTACAAGAACAACTACTACTTTGATTAACAACAACAACATCAACAACAACAACAACAACAACAACAACTACTACTACATACGAAGATTTTCAATGTCACCTAACAATTCGTGAAGAATGATCCGACCGACATGCGTGGTCGCGGGAATCCTTGCCATTTCAAGTCGGCCTCCAAGAACCTTACTCTTGTCTCTAGCACATGTTTTGTGATTCCAAAGAAGTTTATCCTAAGATCTTTTTCATGGCAATGAAAGCACTCTGTTGGTGCAGATCCGTAACCTCGAGAAGAGATTGTTCTTAAGTACTCAAAATGCATCCTTCCACATAAAATATCCGCACCCATTATCTTTTATAAGAACATTACATAATAAGAAAATTATAAGAGATTACAACCCAATTATTTGTATATTTACATAAATAATGTTCACTTTGATGAGAGACATACATAATATTGTTGTCCAATTGAATATTCACTATGTGATGTTCTTAATTTTATATTTCCTGCTCCACAAGAACACATAAAAGGATTAAATGGCTCAATCTCATGTTTTGAAATTTGTGTGAAGATAAGAGGTTGTGAATTCTATATAATGTGTTTGTCATGTTTTTTGGTGGGAATTCTTGGAGCCATTTTTTTGGCGGGAATTCTTGTGGTGGGAACTGCAACAATTTGGACATATGTAATAATAATTAATAATAATAATTGGTCGTTTAACATGATACGTATACCATAGCACCTATACTTGGTCGTCTAACATGATACGTATACCATAGCACCTATACTTGGTCGTCTAACATGATACGTATACCATAGCACCTATACTTGGTCGTTTAACATGATATGTATACCATAGCACCTATACTTGGTCGTTTAACGTTAAAAACTAACGCCCGTCGGAGAAAGGGCCCATGGTGTAAAGGTTACCGTGTTAGGGACTCTTGACATGAAAAAAATCAAGGAACCATACATGCAAGTCAATGCTGCTCACGTGAACGATCCGTATAATTCACTCTTATTAAATTGGATGAGAATGTAACAAAATTTAGGTAGTATCGACGAACTGGATTATTATGATTCTGAAATAAGGGTTAGGAGTATCAAGTGGTCATACTCAATCTTGATTTTAGAATAAGAGAAAATGACAAACTACCTTTTCATAATCACATTATTAGTCTCCGGAGTTTGTACCTGGATCCGTGGGATTTAAACCACTGTTTGCTTGCATAGAATCTGGCATGGGATTTTGGGATCTAGTCTCCATGGTCAGCATCTTCAAGGATATCTTCGCAGATAATCAGACTGCAAGTCAAATGAATTAAAGTGTTTAGGTTCCAAAGTGTATTACAGTGTACGAGAAACATGATATCAATTCCATGTTCTGTTATCAAATTACCAGGCTCATTCTTACAAATAGACTTCTAAATAATCTCTGTTCCAAAAAGCAAACGGAAAAAACTACAAAAGGAAAAAGATGCACACACGCATAACTAACCTGGCTTGTTGCAGCAGTATAAATCTTCTCTTCAAACCGCACAGCTATTTTTTTAAGTTCCTGCAGCCCCTCATGTCCAGAGAAAGGAAGGTGCCTCTTCAAAGTTTCCATTCTATGCAAGATCAACATGAGTCAGTCAAATAATATAGGTGCATTAACTCCTTAGAACTTAACCCTCAAAAAAACACGGAACACAACACTAAGCTGTGTGCATAGTAAGCAAAGTAATCCAAATCAGCCGAATAACAGAGTTCTATTTCTATTTTCCTCTCTTCAACACGGTCATAAATGTGCAGGTTCAATTATTTAACCATTCTAACCACATTTTCAACGGGCCTTACTATATTAAGGATCTAAAGAAATAACATCCACGTCAAAGCAAAAGCATTAAAGGCGAACTGAAAGTAACCACTATACATCAAAGTAGTATCTATTAGTGTAAGTTTACATTTATTCTAGAACTATCATATAATATCCATCTATTGATATTTAATGACAAAGTGAGAATCACTCCATAGTAAAAAAAAGTAAAAATCGTTCAACTGACAGATGTCATCTCAAAGCATTACTAAATTCATGACACCCTAACTGCACGTATGTACCATCCACCGCTATCCATCTTTTACGTCCTTAAACTCTACGGTTATGTTGACATATAGTAACAAGCATATGCATAAAATTTCCTTTCATCGTAATTGCTAAAGATCAAGTATATACAGGATAGATAGACATAAGTGAGGAAACTATCACACGAAGGGCACTAACTCATCTTTATAGCAATCCGATTAGTGCTAGCACACAAAAAACTAACAATTATCATACTTTTACAAGAAGAATAAAAATAGGTAAACAAGTGAAATAACGAAAAATTGTAAAATAAGTCTACGCTACTAGTGGCAGCAGTAAAATCACAAGTAAGGTCACATTCCGACATTCCAGACAGGTCACCACAATCAATATCTTAGATAACATATCATAACAAAACTTAAGAGAACGATATAAATACATACATCTTGTTCACGATCCTTTGCGTGAATCAGCTTGCAGCTGAGCCCTCCAATCACCAGATTCCATAGATGGGTCACCAACAGGGCCGCCACTTACACCCTGAGTCGGCCTCCAATTACTGTTATCCATCTCCTATTCGAACAATTGCTACTCAATCCTGTTTTTATCAGTAAAAAATGATTCAATGTTATTCATAAAAGATATAAAAAAAACTTCTACCCAACATCAAAATACAACTTCGTAACACATGAATTCTTAACACGTATTAATAGCAATCATACCACAATCACCTAACTTTTTATAAAATCTAAACTATCGTGGATTTAGTTGTAAAAGATTTTCAATTTAAAAATAAAACACTAAGGCAACGTTTTATTGTAAAAGATTTTCTTCAATTTTCAATCTAGATCTTTAGGAAAAAAGAGAGGTTTCTTTTTCTTCTCCAAAAAGGCGTTAAAAATTTAGAGAACGCGTCTAGATAATATTATTTAGAGAAGTGAAAATTGCAAGGGAATTTAAGAAAGTGCAAGAGAAAAATGTAGGAAATTGCATATCCCACTAGTCTAAATTTTAGAAAAAATGTCTTGAAAACATTTGATTTCAACGCATTTTCTTTTGTTCAAAATTTTCAAGGAAATGCCTCTATTTTTTCACAACTAAACAAAACCTAAAGAAGTAACGATCACTACTTTACAATCACTAATTCCAGTAATCCAGACGACGGTTAGCAAGATAGCGTAAATTATTCTTAAAATGTTAATATTTAAACGACAATCAAATCCTTTTCACAATCAAACACTTAAATCACCACTGTTATGATCATCATCATTCGAGCTACCCAAACAGACTAAATTACAATAAAAACATTGAATTTAAACCAAAATAATTCTATTTCATGATAAGACACTAAAAATCACAAGTATCAATCATCAAGATTTTAACTAGCCCAATATCCCAAAAGTCACAACTTTCATAATCATAAACTTCAATCGTCAAAAGGGTTAGCATAAAAACCAAAAACTATTATTAAAATGTATAATCGAAACCAAAATCATTTCATTTTCTAAATTGAACATCATAACACAACATCAAGAAAACTAAAAAATCACTACTTTTATAATCATGACCATCAATCACCGTAATAAGGACTAGTAATATAACCTAACATAAAAATCCCCGCTTTTTCTATTTATTAGTTGTAAGTTAGAAAAACCACTTTTTCTATATTTTTAAAAAGTTATCTTAAAAATATTCAATTAGGACACGGTTACTTTTTTTCGATTCTTCCTACAGATCACTACTTTTACTATTAAAAACTTCAATCGTCCAGATTAGAACTAGCCAAATAGCCTAAATTACAATAGAAATGTCAAAGTTCAACAAAAAGTCATATCACGTTACACAATTGAACACTAAAAAATCGCTACTTTCGTAATCATAAACGTCAACCATCCATTTTAGGGCTAAAAATAACCTAACACGAAGATGCTAAAAATCACTACTTTCGTCATCACAAACATCAACTATCCAAATTCTGACTATTACTTTTAAACCAAAATCTTATTTTTTAACCAATATTCAAATTTTTTCACAACACTAAAAGTCATAACGTTCATAATCATAAACTTCAATCGTCAGAAGGGTTAGCAAAAAACCTAAAACCATTTCATTAGAACTACCCAAATAACCAAAATTACAATAAAATATCAAAACTAAACCAAAATCAAAACTAAATATCCCAAAATGTTAAAATATCAAAACTTAATACAAACATAATTTCATTTCACATCATAATACAACATCAAGAACACAAAAAATCACTACTCTCATAATCACAACCATCAATCATCAAAACTAGACCTACCCAAATAGCCTAAAACATTATAAAAATAATAAAACACTAAAATCATTCCAATTTCATAATAAAACACATAAAATCACAACTTTCATAATCATAAACTTAAATCATCAAAAGGGTCAGCAAAAATAACCTAAAACTATTATTTAAAAAAAAAAAAAAAAAAAAAAAAAAAAATCCAATTTCACAACTAAACACATAAAAATCACAACTTTCATAATCACAGACATAAATCACCAAAAGGGTCATCAAAAAAAGCCCAAAACTAAAATCCCCAATTTTTCAAGATTAGGGCTCATTTTAATAACCCTAATCAAGTACCAAAATTAGGGATTTACCGTTGGATGATCGGCGATATCAAGAAAGTGTGTGAGTGAAGAAATATTGGGAACGATTGATTTGATTGATTGAGTTGATTTTAAGCAGGTGTTAGTATTTATAGATGTCAAAAAAAAAATACAGTAATTGTTTTTCTATTTTCGGAGAAGATGCGTAGGAAAAGATAAGTATAAATAAAGCTTTATTATTTGTAAAGTAGTTTGACTAGTAACTTTTTACTTATTATGATTAGCGTGGAACGTTAAACCGAATCGCCCGACAAAATCGATCGAACCCGAAAACCTAACCAACTCGACCGTCTTGGTTCGCGGTTTTTGTTTTGATTTTCGGTTTGGGGTCGATTCTGTTCGGCTCGATTGGCAAAACCCAAAACCGAATCGAACCGAACCGACAAACACAAAATCGATCGAACCGACCAAAACCGGTTTCGGTTTAGGTTTTTATAATTTTCGCTTTCGGTTTTGTCGGTTGGGTCGGTGGGTCGGGAAACCGACCCTATGACTAAGTTTTTGACTAACGAATGTTATTTTGGGTTTGGGTTGTTAGTTTCATATTTGTGTTTTGAAAGTTTAGTTTTGTACATTGTGATTTAGTTGTATATTTTGATGAATGGTTTAAATTGTGTATTTTTCTTTTGTACTAGAAACCTTATTATGATTAACAGTTATCCGCGACCACACATGGAAGTTTCAAAAACTGGACACACCGAAACCGAACCGAAAAACCAACCGCCTTTTGGTTCGGTTTCGATTTTCGATCTTGCCTGGTTCGACCGACCGACGAAAACACAAAACCGAACCGAACCGACGGACATATTCGAGTCGAACCGACCATTTCGAGTTAGGTTTTTTTTACGATTTTCGTTTTGTCGGTTTTTTTGACGGGTCGGTCGGTTTGGACCGATGCTCACCCCCACCCGTGACTAAGTTTTTGACTAACGAATGTTATTTTGTTTTGGGTTGTTAGATTTCATATTTATGTTTTGGAAGTTTTATTAGATTGTACATTGTGATTAAATAGTTGTATATAAATTTTGATGAAGGGGTGAATTAAATTGTGTATTAATTGTACGTGTTGAATAATGTCTTCTTAGTTTTATTTGTGCTTTAAATATTTGTAAATTATGTTTTTTCACTTGTATTTTCTTAAAAATATTGTATTTATACATTGTGCTTAGATAATTGTATATATTGGTGAAGGGTTGTTTTAAATTATGTATTAATTGTATGTAAGAAATAGTGTTTTTTTAGTTTGATTTGTGCTTATGACTTGTCTCTATATCATATCTCAAAATGAAATATGAGGGAAGTGTCTAAATGTTTTATAAGTAAGTATTGATACGTGTAATAAATGCATATTTTTATTAGCAAAATATGTTTAATTGGTATTATGTTTTCTCAAAAGATTAAAATCAAGAAAGAAATTTAAAATCATATTTTTTCAAATGTCGACTAATTATTACAAGTTAACATCGACGGTGAGCATATGTTCGGTGACTTCTAGCAATAAGTTAGGATTGAAGGCGTTACTTATTCTTTTAATTGGGCATATGTGATGGAGAGTAATAAGTTTAAATAAATTTCGTTATTTGTAAAGTTTGACTAAATTAAGTTTTTTTTTACATATTATGTATTGTGTAATAAATGCATATTTTAATTAGCAAATTTGTTTAATTAGTATGTTTTTTTTAAGGTTTAACTCAGTAAAGAAATTTAAAATCATATCTATTTTAAATGCCAACAAATTTTTTCACGAGTTAACATTAGATAGTGAAACATATGTTTTGGTGACTTCTACCCCCTAAGTTGGGATTGAATCCGTTTGGCCGAAGCGATAATGGTTCATTCGTGTATTTCGTATAATGATTAGATGAAATAGCTTAAATGATGAAGAATTTTAGAGTCAAAGAGGAAATTGGTTAATAATTTACTTTTATTTATTGCAACCGGATAATCAATACTATCTTATTTCTCATTTCGAGGAAAAGTTATGACAAATTAAAATAGTTATTCAAATAGTGTTTTGAGACGATTGGTATGTTGTTTGGGCATGCATAAATAAGAAATTTATTAAAAATGTTATATTTGAAATGCACTAAACATATGTATATGATGTAAAGGTGAAAAAGTTATAGATTACGGTGAATCGGTGATAATGGTTACTTTGACTATAAGGTTGACACGACTCAAAAGATGTGTATTGTATAGGATGAGGTGTTGCCACGTGGAGGTATATGTAATCCTCTCCGAAAAGATGTTCAATGCACCATTCGGTCAATGAAACACAAAAGGATATCTATATTTTATGAGTAATGCTAGCGTGTTTGTCATGTAGAGGCTCGTGCCACTTATGACCCGATTCTTGAATTATTTACTGCAAGAGTTTAGTCATCGGTTTGGTCTTGTTTGTTATACGGGATTCATAAATTGATTATTTTACTTTAATGAAAATTCATTAGGATGATGAATTATATTTGTATACGGAGCCGGATTTGGGCCTGTGCAGGGTGGGCAACTGCACAGGGCTCAACATTCTAAAGGGGCGTCATATATATGTCCATCTGTCTATAACAAAATACAGCCCATTAAAGCCCGATTCTAGTTTTGTTTTTTTTTTTTTGTTATGCGAGGAAAAGAAAGAATAAATTCGAGTATAAAAAGCATTAATATACAAAGTATTTCAACCTTAATGAGCTTTCATTTTACTTTTTATGATTACAATAGAGTTAAGTATATAAATGGTCCAAATGATTTGTCGAGTTTCATGGATTTAGTCCCTAAACTTTTTTTTTATTGCGGATCCTCTCCTTATGATTTTGACCCGTTACGGGTTTGGTCCTTTGACCACTTTTTCTGTTAATTAACTGTCAAGTCAATATTTAGATAACTAGAAGTTAAAAATTGTTATCCTAATATAGAATTGTCATTATATTCTAACTTATATTGGGTATAAAGGTTTTTCTTATTTTTATTTGTTTGTTCATTTTAATTACTTGCCTTTCTTTCAATTTTCCCTTCACAAACTATAGCCTGTAATAAGTTTATTTTTACCCAAAATAGAAATCAGAACAAAATTGGTTGCCTTTTTATTATGCAGATAGCCCATTTCGGTATGCCAAAATTATGCTAATCCTTGTGCTCAATATGTAGTAACTATTTTTTTATACACACTATCAATTGTGCCGGTCAATAACGGGTCGCCCATCGCTATCACACCTATAAACACCTCATCTCATACTACAGTGAAGCCAAGACCACTTTCACCTTACTTTATGTACATTGAACCATGTTTAATATCTCTAAATTCCTGAATTATGTAGAACTAGAGGTAATGGGTCAAACGGGTTGAAATAGGTCACTTCTAGTGGGTTGTGATTTACGATTTCCTATTTGTTCATAGATAGTTAATATGTAAAAGATTGTTCAAAAAACAGTTGTTGTAAAAATAAACTAAACTTTGAATTGTCATTTTAGGAAAAAGCTACCATTTCATTCCATTGAGATTAAAGAACATAAAAAATAGATTCGTTTGTAAGGTAATCGTGTCAAAATTTGATCAGAACTATGTTATGTGTTTAAATAAGAAAGTCAACTATAACAGGTCAAACAAGAAAAGTCAAACAACGGCTTTTCCCGCCAAAACCCATTTTACCTATTCCCTGTATAAATATAGAATTAGTGTTCATTTGTAGTTAGCTAATCAATTGTAATCAATTTATCTCTTCTTCCTGTAAACCTTCATCTTATCAATAACAAATCATTTTCATTTCAATTCGTGATTCTATTCTTATTTGTCAGAATTGCCTATTGTCTTGAAGGTACTACTTCATTTCTTTGTGATTTCTAGTGGTACATACCAATTGGTACCAGAGCAGACATCTTCGCACCAAGATTCTGTTGATTTATCAGTTACATCTATCTTACATCATCATTTCATCATCACACAT
This sequence comes from Chrysanthemum lavandulifolium, assembly GCA_022545495.1. Classification (NCBI taxonomy): domain Eukaryota; kingdom Viridiplantae; phylum Streptophyta; class Magnoliopsida; order Asterales; family Asteraceae; genus Chrysanthemum; species Chrysanthemum lavandulifolium. Next base: position 289,736,633 of record CM040240.1, read on the forward strand.
TCATATTCACATTTTCGCGCCCAATCCAAAATACTACATAATCTCATTCTTTAATCCATTTCCTAATTGAAAAAAACAATTTGAGTCCAATTCTTGAGTCTTTTTAGTGGTTCTTGATTAGTTAGTGTTCTTGGTTTGTTAGTTGGAAATTTGTTACAATTCATACTCTGTTCTTGATCAATTGGTATGTACCACTAGAAATCACAAGGAGTAGTACCTTCAAGACAATAGGCAATTCCGACAAATAAGAATAGAATCACGAATTGAAATGAAAATGATTTTTTATTGATAAGATGAAGGTTTACAAGAAGAAAAGAGAAATTGATTACAATTGATTAGCTAACTACAAATGAACACTAATTCTATATTTATACAGGGAATATTTTGGCGGGAAAAGCCGTTGTTTGACTTTTCTTGTTTGACCTGCTATAGTTGACTTTCGTTGACTTTCTTATACACATAACAAACTAATGATCTGGTTTTCTTGCAGGTACGAAAGCTTAAAGCCTCCAAGTTCTCCTGCTCCTAGGCATTTGAAGGTATTGCTCATTCCATTATTTAGAACCTCATTTAAACATCAACTGCTGTGTATTTCATCTCCTATGAAAAGAAAAACAGATAAATAAATAGATGAGGAAATCCATGAAATATGGCAATGATTTGCGTGTCTTAGTGTGCACATTGCTACTATTTCTTTTACATGTTTCAACTTTTAAAACGAAATGCAGGGGATCCTGAAAGTTTAAAGCTCGAGTAGGATATAAAGACCTAGGAATGCATATTTGATATAAGACATCGAAGTTAGGCGCATTGATACTGATTTTTTAGCTTATGGTCAGTTTACTATTAAGTGGCTACGAGTAAAATTTTAGGTAAGTTGAATGGGTGAGATAACAAGTCAAAGTCGGTTTCTACAGGGGTTAAACTTGAATAATGTTTATTTTTTTTTGGATATTTACAAATGTCAGGTGCGTTTAGTTAGCGAAAATACCTTGTTTTCACAAAATATTTTATGAAAAACAAGGAAAAATAGATCGCTCAAATCAACGTTTTCCAACAAAATGTTTTGAAAACACAAAATCCTCTATTTCTAACTTAATGGAAAATTACAAAACAAAATTTAGTTGTTTTCCTTGTTTTCCTTTATAGCCCACAACCCTCTTTCCCCTTCTTTTTCAAAATTGAAAATACAAACATCAAGTAAACGCGTTACTATATTTTCAAGTGTTTTGTGAAGATAAATTTCTATTAAAATTTTTTACAAAACTAAAGTTAGAAAATAAGATAATTTTTCTCCAACTAAACTCACCCTATGTTAAGTATGTTTTACAAAAATTCAAGTATGACAACCTGCTTGGTAATTGTTTTAAGAATAGTGATATAATATGTTGAGCACTGTTAATTTTTTCCAAAAACCTCAGGATTTATACTCTCATTTCACTCAACTAGTATAAATTTTCTTTTTCAAAAATATATTCTTTTGAAAAGTTAGAACTTTCCATACACCATCTTTGACAGCAATACCCCTTTTTATTATAGTTGATTATCTGATCAATTCTTTAGTCATGTAATCATATTTAGAACGTATATCCAAACACCCCTTTTACGAATGCTAATACGAAATGGAATTTTGGTTTAGATACGGTGGCCATCACGCCATGTAGTCGATCCACTAGTGAATTTCTGTGTTCTGGGCAAAGAGGCTCGGATGGGTGTCTGCAATGCGCGTCACGCAGAGCGCCTCCACTTAAAGGGCCACATTTTTATTAGTTTTGCATATAAGTACGCATATTATTAAACATATATGATTCATATAGTTCAAGTTTATATGCAATTTCACTTTAGGTTAGCACTGTTATAAGACCACTTTATTGTTATTGCCTAGGGCCACCAAAGAGTACGAGACGGCCCTCGGTTTGGGTCAGGATCATATTACATGCAAGGCATAATATCTATATTGATATGGATGCTTAACTGTAAGGTTATGTTGAAATTTAGCAAAGGATTAGCTTGACTTTTGGTTACTTCGCTTGTGGATCATCCGATTATTCAAGGATTCGATTAATACTAGCTTTGGTAACTGAAGCAGCTTCTATTCTGGTGGGGTAAGGCGGTCTACATTTACACTCTCCTCATACTGCGTGGAAGGCGGTGTGGGACCCATAACCGTGGAAGGCGGTGTTGAGTTCTTTACTTTACTTTTTAACTTTGCAAGATTGCAATAAAGCCCTTTAACAAAGGGTGGACTAAATTAGCCTATTAGTCCAACACTAACACCATTAATTCATCAAACATGATTATAGAAACTTCAAGGACGAAGCACATCCAAAAGCTGTTGAACCTAGGAAACCAGACGATCATGAATAGAACACGGTTGAGTGTTTGTGTGCTTGTACTTGTGTATGCATTATATACTCACTCACGACCGTATAAGGAACATTCAGTCGAAGCTCAATTCTTGCATTGCCGAGTGAATGTCCTTCATTGACATAGCTTGTTAATGTTATGGATTTTACCCTCCCATGTCCCATTTTTGTGTTATTTGTGGCTTCGACAACATTGATTCCTTCCACGACTTCTGATACACCTGTCCTCTGCTTTTTAGGTTGGCAATAACTAGCAATTAATACCAAAAATCCATGTTAATTAAGGCAACTACACGATAGTTTCAAAGGTAAGTGAAAGATACGACCAATAATGTGATATTTATAACAAGGGTATATTCAGATAATAGTCTCATAAGGAATGACCATTGGTGAAGGTAAATTAGTTTGCAAAAAGACGATTGTCGGTAAAAAGTGAATGTTTTTATTAATAGTATCTCACCTATGCTCGTCTGTCTCTTTCTTGAGAACAATGTTGGAGTATTTGCTTGTTAAACCACGTTCTAGATGAAGCCGATTCTGCAGAAGAAGAAAAAAAAGTTCATAGTCAGGTTAGCGATTCGTACTACTGCATCATGAATGACTATTTTGAAAGTGACCAGTGAAATCAGTCAAAAGCAATTAAAAAGAACCCTTTGCAAATAGCTATTTTATAAGTCCAACTTAAAAGTCCTACTACTGCATCCTAAATGACTATTTTAAAAGTCCAACTTAACACGAAGAGCGCTACCAATTATTCTTACAACTCAAGGGATTAAATTTCCCAAGTGGACCATTTTTACATATGATGTTTCCCTTGTCTTTATTGCAACAGCTAGACAATTGCTGCCCATTTACTCGTCGTAAAGTGTGTGCACTCTGCTATAATTAGTGTATATTGAATCTTAATCACAGTTTTACGATTTTTATCAACTATTAAGAAAACCGTCCATCGGACGGGTAGAGACCTAGTATATGCTTTGAAATAAGTGTGAAAAGAAGCAAGACTGAATTCTAGAATAAAATAATCATGAAGATTAAGTTCAAGTTAAAGCAAACTGTGCACTTCCGATAGTTTTATAGATATGTGATTTAATATACAGTACCTTTTGGTACACTTCCTCTTGCCAATCTCCACCATTTGCACTTCGTGTATGATCAGTAGAATCGAATGATGCTACAAAAGAGAGAAAATATGATGCATCAGCTCGTTGATAATCTCCCCAAAAGGAACATATGACAGCACCGGTATACATGGTAAAACTACAAACACTAACAAACCTATACCCCAATTTAGTACCCCTCATGAACTATGTTCGACAGTCCTGTCATATTGAGAAGTTCCTTAGCAGAACATTTATAGAAAGAGAAAGAGAGAGAACATTTATGCTGCTGTGGGGCCCCAGGTTTCCGCCTATTTGAGTTGATGATATGAACAATCTGCTTCTCGTGCGTACCCAGCTTGTCCTTATAACTAGCCAATATACTCTGCTTTGGGATTTGTAAGAACGCATGAAACGCTCCAGCATATTTTAAAGACTTTCAGCTTTTCAAGTTCCTCATTCTTTGGTTGCTTAGGAAGAGAATCATGCTGGAGAACAAAGTCATCCATTAAATTCAGAAGAAAAAAGCTGCCTACAACAGTAAGCTTTCGCAAGACAACATACTATCAAATGATTCTACGTGCATTTTGAACACAAAAGAAAATAGAATACTAAACTGATTTTCCATTAAAAAAAATCCTAATGAACAGTTTTTTGTTATCATCAAACATGAAAGGAGAGGATACGAAACCAAGTGAAAAGCACACATAGCAACAAAAAATATTTATATGAGCTACTAACTTACATGCTGCATTTTGCCAAGAATTTTATGGTGCGTGTAATTCAAATCATGCAAATAGAGGTCCTTCATAGCATTTATCTGTACGCAGAAGAGAAAATCAGATCTAGAAAAGTTACATTGTGAATATATTCATATTTTATCACTCACTATCAGAAGGTATTTTATATTTTTATGCTTTCTTGAATCTAGACAATTGATTTGTATTTTAGCATCACTAATGAAGTTTCTAACTTGTAAAGAACATATGCTTTAAAACAATCATGAAGATTTAGTTCAACTCAAAGCAAACTGTGACATCAGGCAATTCCGCTACTTTTATAGATATGTCATTTAATATATAGTACCTTTTGGTACACTTCCTCTTGCCAATCTCCACCATTTGCATTTCGCGTTCGATCTGTGGAATCCAATGATGCTACAGAATAGTTAAGATATGATGCATCAGCTCGCTGAAAAGCTCCCCAAAAGGAACATATGACAGCATCGGTATACATGGTAAAACTACAAACACTAACAAACCTATACCCCAATCTAGTACCCCTCATGAACTATGTTTGACAGTCCTGTCATATTGAGAAGTTCCTTAGCAGAATATTTATAGAAAGAGAAAGAGAGAGAACATTTATGCTGCTGTGGGGCCTCAGGTTTCCGCCTATTTGAGTTGATGAAATTAAAAATCTGTTTCTCGTAAGTACCCAGCTTGTCCTTATAACTAGGCAATATATTTTGCTTTGGGATTTGTAAGAACGCCATGAAACGCTCCAGCATATTTTTACAGACTTTCAGCTTCTCAAGTTGCTCATTCGTTGGCTGCTGAGGAAGAGAATCATGGTGGACAACAAAAATCATCCATTAAATTCAGAAGAAAAAAACTGCCTACAGCAGTAAGCTTTCGTAAGACAACATACTATTATCAAATGATTCTATGCATTTAACCACAAAAGAAAATAGAATATTGAACTGATTTTCCATAAAAATCCTAATCAACAGTTTTCGTTATCATCAAACATGAAAGGAGAGGGATACGAAGCAAGTGAAAAGCACACATAGCAATAAAATATATATATGAACTACTAACTTACATGCTGCAATTAGCCAAGAATTATCTGATGCATGTCATTCAAATCATGTAGGTAGAGGTCCTTCATAGCTTTTATCTGTACGCAGAAGAGAAAATCAGGTCTAGAAAAGTTATAATGTGAATATATTCATATTTTTAACACTCGCTACCAAAAGGTATTTTATATTTTTATGCGTTCTTGAATCTGGACAATTGATTTGTATTTTAGTATCACTAATGAAGTTTCTAACTTGTAAAGAACATATGCTTCAAAACAATCACGAAGATTTAGTTCAACTCAAAGCAAACTGTGACATCAGGCACTTCCACTACTTTTATAGATATGTCATTCAATATATAGCACCTTTTGGTGCGCTTCCTCTTGCCAATCTCCACCATTTGCATTTCGCGTCTTATCTGTGGGATCCAATGATGCTACAGAATAGTTAAAAAATGATGCATCAGCTCGCTGAAAAGCTCCCCAAAAGGAAACAGCATCGGTATACATAGTAAAACTACAAACGCTAACAAACCTATACCCCTCACGAACTATTATACAAGTGTTTATAGCAATTTTTTTATGTCGTCCTGTCATATTGAGAAATTCCGTAGCAGAACATTCATAGAAAGAGAGAGACCATTTAGAAAGGTAGAGAGATGTATTTTGTGTGTGAGTTTTGTACATGTTGCAGGGTTGTGTGTTTGTGCATGTGGTAGTATAAAATGACAATAATACGCTCATGTGGAGAAAGTGACCATCGGTGTTAAGGTTACCGGGTTAGGGACTATTGACATAAAATCAACGGACCATACATGCAAGTCAATGCTACCTAAGTGAGCGATCCATATAATTTACTCTCTTATCACATCAGATGAGAATGTATAAAAATTTAGGTAGTATCCACAATTAGATTATTAAGATTCTAAAAATAGGAGTTAGGACTATTACGTGGTCATGTTCAATCGTGATTAGAATAATAAAGAGAATGACCAAACTACCCTTTTCATAATCACATTATTAGTTTACAGAGTTTGTAATTAATTACATCATACCTGGATCCGTGGGGTTTAAACAATTGTTTGCCTGCATAGAATCTGGCACAGGATTTTGTGATCTAGTCTCCATAGTTGGCGTCTTTAAGGATATCTTCCGCAGATAATCCGACTGCAAGTCATATGAATTAAAATGTTTAGGTTCCAAAGTGTGTTACAGCGTACAGGAAACATGATATCAACTCTATGGCAGCCTAAACATGATATATTTTTCTGAATTTTGTCACCTCGAAGCATTTACTAAAATCAATGACAGCCTAACCACACGTATGTACCATCCACCTCAGCAGACTCCAAACTCCAAAGCTATCCAACTTTAAGTTTCTTAAACTCTACGGTTTACTAATTTGACACACTATGAGTAAAATGTCAAAATACAGCAACAGCCACATGCGTAAAATTTCGTCTCATCATAAATGCTAAAGATAAAGCACCATTATAATTTATAGATATCCCGATGGGCTATTAGTCAAAATGAATCAGTATAATCATAAAAAGAACGTAATAGAGCTACGCCTCGACTAATACATCTATTTCTGTTTTCCTACTTAGTATAAAATTCCCACATTACGACATTCCGATATCGCAAACACTAAAGATCACTACTTTATAAAAACTAGACCTGCACAAATAGCCTAAAACATTATAAAAATAATAAAACACTAAAAATCATTCCAACTTCACAACTAAACACATAAAAATCACAACTTTCATAATCATAAACTTAAATCATCAAAGGGTCAGCAAAAAAAAAAAAAAAAAAAAAAAAAACAAGATTAGGGTTCTTTTATCTAACCCTAACTATATCACAATAAAGCAATCAAATTACCAAAATCAGAATGATCGCCTCGCCTGTGGTATCAAGAAAGTGTGATTTTTTGCTTTGGTTTTTATAGAGTTGAATTTGAACAGTTGTGACCAGCCTTATATAGATTTTTTATATATTTTATTTTTATTTTTAATTGTAGTTTTTTCTATTTTGGAGGAGATGTGTAGGTAAAGAAAAGTTTTAAAGTCACAGGGGTGTCATTCGGTGGCCGACCCGTAGTCGGTCAATCGGTCGATCGGTTAAAAATTATTCGGTTCAATCGGCCAACCCGATCGACCGGAGTTCTAAACAAGTCGGGTTCGGGTATATTTTTAGCCTTGACCGACCGAACCCGACTAACCCGGCAACAACACTTTTACAATGTAAAATACTCGGGTTGACCCGAACCCGAATTGACACGACCGATTGACCCGACCGAGTTGACCCTTCGTAAGTTTGACAAGTTTTACGGATTATGATAGGGTGGAAATGAAATGGCCATTTCGTGAAAAGTTTGGAATCAGTTGATAAAAACTCAAACTAACCGAGCCTAAGCGAGTTTGATCCCGAGTTCGAGCTTAAGTTTTGGCTCGTTTACTAGTCGAGCCCTAGCTTTATATATAAAGCTCGATTAGGCATCATGACCTACACGGTACCTAAAAATAATAACCATGTATAAGCGAGTTTAAAAATAAACGAGCTCGAGCCTAGTGCGATTAACAAGCTTCGAGCTTTATTTCATTCAACACGTTATATAAATTAGTCGAGCTCGAGCTTTTGAAAATTTTCAAAAGCCGAGCTCAGCTTTATATATAAGCAGCCGAACCGAACTCGACAGCCGAGCTCTTCTTTCATTGTTTCCCCCTAGTTATGATATACATAGTAAATGCATATTTTAAGATTATAGTTAACAAATGTGTTTTGTTGGTATATTTTTATAAGATTTTAAATTTCGATAAAAGAATCTTAAAACATCTCTGATGCATGGTTGAAAAGAAGTTGAAAAAGGGTTAAAATTGTTCAAAGGTTATTACCATTAAAGTAAAAGGTTGATAATGGGTCAATAGAAGAAAAGGTTGAAATTCGTCGACCTACTGAGAATTATGATTGTGTGAGTGAGCAAATGATGATAAGAGGTTGATAATAATGGGTTAATGCATTGGAGTGAATGAAGTGGGTCGAAAGTATTTACATATTAAAATAAGATTTTGAAAGTATTTATTGTATTTCTTTTAAAAGATTTAAATTCACTTGGAAGTTATAAGTTATAACCTCGTCCGCCCCGGTTTTGGATGTCAAGTGACCTTCATTAAGGGTTAGCTTCAGGCAGTAAGTACGTGTTTTAGTGACCTTTAACAAAGAGTTAGGATTGAACCCGATGCCTATTTATTCTGGTGCTTTGAAAACATGATTGGACCGGCCGTTCGACAGGTTGAACCGGAAAAACCCAAAAATATGGGTTCAACCACTAATCAGAAAGGAGCCGATTCGATGTCTCGTTGGTTTTAAAAACCATGATTTATTCAACCAGGCGTTTGCGGCAAGGTTGATCCCATTAGGTAATAACGGTTTATTCGTGTCTTTCGTATACTTATTAGTCACAAAAGTTGAATAATGGTAAGTATTTAAGAGTCAAAGAGGAAAACTAGTGAACAATTTATGTTTATTTATTACAATTGGATAATTATATTGAGATAAATTAAACTAGTAATTTAAATAGTGTTTTTAGGACCGGTATGCTATTTGGGGTGTAGATGGAACAAAGTTATAGTGGAAGCAATGGCGAGCTTGGATGTCTTGTTTGGGGTGTGAAAGTATCAACAACAACAAGTAAGCAGAAGAATTCTTATTCAAGCCTAAGCCTCAATAGTCGACTTAGATTGTATCAACAATAGTATCCAAAATGTTACAAGATTATATTAATGTCAATGAGACAATAATCATATGAATACAATGAATAGACAAGATCAGTGAAATGATCAAAGAGAAGAGAAGAGTGTGTGAGAAATGACTGCACACACAAGTGTGTCTAACCCTAGATTAAGGGACTTATTAAATAGGAGATTAAGTTACATCAAGACCCTCTAACGGCTATAAATGACTCATCGGCATAAATGAGAATAGCTTGGTGAAACGAGCATCTTGGAACTTTAAATCTTTTATTCTTTTGTCCATGATTAACCCACATAATAATCCTCGCACCGAACATAACTAGAAAGCCATTAGCATTGATAGAATGATATGTTTGCCATAGATTAATACCCCAAATTTTAACATTCCCCTTAATCGATGGGCAAACATATCAAACAATATCAATTTTCACACAAGAATTTATGCTTGATAAGCAGGGAGGTTTTGTAAGTATGTCTAGTTTGGTTTGAAGAGCCAATCTTTTGGCACTTATAACTCCTCTTGCAATTTTTTCCACGATGAAGTGGACATCAATTTCAAAGTGTTTTGATCTTTCATGGAAAACAGGATTGTGACAAGTTGTAAAGCGATTTGTTATCACAAAAAGATTAACAGGAAGATTGATATCAACTTTTAGATCCTTTAAGATTTTTGAATCCAAATGATTTCACAGCAGCTGATGACATAGATCTATACTCTACTTACATGGAAGATTTTGAAAGAGTGTTTTGTTTTTACTTTTCCATGAGATCAAACAATCATTAAAGAAAACACAATAACACGTGATGATTTTACGGTTTTCTTGCATTTGGCCCAACTGCATCACTATATCCTTCAAGATGATTTTCGAGTTCTTTGAAATTGTACCTTAGACCTTTCACGGAGCTCCTTTTAGTTATCTCGAACATTGAGGGCACATTCTAGATGAGATTTTAATGGAGAATGCATATATTGTGCGAACAATGAACCGAGTATGAGATGTCGTCTTGTATGGGTGAGATAGATAAGTTTCCCAAGTAACCCGATAACCGATGATGTTGACAAGTAGGGATCATCGGCGGTGGGAATGTATGAAAGGACGAGTTGGGTTCCATAGGAGTAGACACGAGTTTGCACCCAAGAAGACAAAATTCTTTGAGGAGTTCAAGACAATATTTTCTTTGGGAGAGACAAATGTCATTCCAGTTTTAAAACCTCAATACCAAGAAAGTATTTTAAGTTTCCCAGTCTTTGATATGAAATTTTGATTTTAGAAACTCTTTGAATAGGTTTATCTCATCAATACGGTTTCAGTGAGGACTATATCATCCACATAAACAAGTAGAGCAATAAACTTGTTATTCTACTTTGGTGAATAAAGAATGATCATTGATGATTGAACAAAATTATTTTCCTTTAAAACAACGACAAGTTTTTCATTCCATTTCACGGGAGCTTGTTTTAGGTCAGTATAGGGACTTGACAAGTTTGCAAACTTTATTTTTATTGTTCTCATTACGAACCCTTAGGATGGTCATATAGATATCTTCATCAAGATCTCCATACAAGAAAGCATTGTTAACATCAAGTTGGAAAATAGGCCATTTGTTTTCACAGCCTAAAGCAATTAGACATCTAACGGTAGACATTTTCACAGCAGAGAAAAGGTTTCATCATAGTCTATTCCTTCCCTTTGATTATAACCTTTAACAACTAATCTAGCCTTGTATCTATCAACTTCACCATTGGCTTTATATTTGATTTTAAAGATCCATTTGGGAGTTCTATTAGGTGGGAGATCGGTTATATCCCAAGCATGATTTTCATTTAAGGCCTCAATTTCGAGTTCATAACATCAACCCAATTACTATCAAGGATAGCTTCTTCATGCGGTGGGTTCAATACTTTTATTAAGACTAGAAAGCAAAGCGAAATTATCTTTGTTTAAATTAGAATAATTAACGACCTTTTCAACACCATATTTGACTTTCCTTCTACAATAAAGTCATTAAGATTCTTGGGCAACTTAGAAACTCGGTTGACCTTCTAACGATAGTGGTGGCAAGCCTTCTTCTTGTTCGAGTTCGATGTGAATCGGAAGATGTACCAGCGAGAATCGAAGATGCATCGGTGAGATCGGAAGATGCATCGGCGGGATGTGATTCATGTGATACGGTGCCATCGGGTGCGTATTATCATCTATGGAAGTTGCAACAGGTTCATCATCCCTAGTGGGATGACCCAACACTGTGCCATCTTCATAGGATGTCACACTCCCTTCATTATTGGGACTTATTTGTGAATCAAAGAAGTTCTTGTGATTTAAATCTTTAGGCACATAAGTTTCAACAAAAGATTTTGACACAGAATTTTTCATTTTGAAGGGAAAAACAGTTTCATAAAATTTGACATCTCTGGAATAAAAGATATTTTTTGTTTCTAAACTTAAGAGTTTATAACCTTTTTTCTCATTTGAATAACCAATAAAAACACTTTTCTCGGACCTACTACCAAATTTATCGAGATGTTGAGAATGGTGGCATAGCATAGCGACCAAAGACTCTAAGAGAGAGAGAGTGAAGGTTCATGCCCATACACAAAGAAGAAGGAGACTTGCGGACAACAACGAAGGGTAACTTTGTTTATGACATATCTGCAGATTAGAACACATTCGGGCCAAAGATAAAGAGGTAATTCCCCGAAACATAAGGGATCTAGCCACATTAAGGAGATGCCTATGTTTCCTTTCTGCAATACCATTTTGTTGTGGTATGTAGACACAAGAGGTTTGATGTAAAATTCCTTTTCATGAAAGAAGTGTTGAAGTTTGTTATTGACAAATTCTGTCCCATTATCACTTCTAAATATCTTAACATTGTGTTCAAATTGATTTGATAGCATATAAGTAAAGTTAACAATGGAAACATAAACATCATCCTTTCCCTTAGCATATAAACCCACATGACCTAGAATAGTCATCAACAATAGTTAAAAATATTTGTAACCATATCGCTTGTAACTTTATATGGTCCCCATACATCTAGATGAACAAGTTCACCAATTTTAGTTGATTTATGTTCACTTAGAGGAATGGTTCCTGGTTTGTTTGGCTTTATTGCAAGTGTCACAAAGATGGTCGATTTAGATGAACTATCAAGTTTAAGAGTGGATTTAAGTATATGTAGGACTTGGTCGGGAGGATGACCAAGTCTTTGATGCCGAGATTTCTAGAAACATGACAAGCAAATGCAATTATTAAAGTAATCTTACATGTAGAATCAATATCAAACATATATAACCCATTGCATTGTTTACCAATCCCACAATCCTTTTTGATGTAAATCCTGTATATAGCAATTTGATTCATTAAACCCAACAAACATCTTGTTATCTCTAGCAATCTTATGAGCAGACATATGAGATCGACATTGTACTCGGGAACAACCGAACATCAAAAGAGTTAGATCGTTATTTTAAATCACCAATTTTCGTAATTAAAGCACGAGTACCATTGGGATGTCCAGCAGTTAGACCAAGATTTGAGATATCAACAACATTAATTAAAAATTTGACAGAATCTGATCATGTGTCGATTTGCACAGTCAACAATCCAACCAAGGCGATGTTTCGGATAAGAATTTTGTGTTGTTGTTAAAAATTTGTCGAAGTTTATATTAAACTTGACACCGCCATTAAAGAATGTTCTGAGAAATTTTTACCGCCATGTTAGCATTAGCGGAAGACACATTGTTGTTATTAAGAAGACTCATAAGTCCGGAGAACTGCTCATTAGACAAAGAGCAGGAGAGTTGCTAGCTATTATCGGTGATATGATTAGTATCGGTGGAAACATTATTCTTCTTGAAGGGTTTAGCATTAAAAATCTTTTAACATATCCAGCAGGATAACCGACAAGATCATAGCATTTATCAATAGTGTGACCATGTTTTTTGCAGTTAGTACATTTGAGATTCATGTTTGGTCCTCTGTTATTGGAGCTGTTACCAGCATTAAAACCAGTACCTTTATTGAAAGTGTTGTTATCAAAAAGTTTTCCATTATCAAAAGTTTTAGCAGAAAAAACAGTGGCATTTCTGTGAGATTCTTTTCCAGAGACAATAGAGAAAGCCATAATGTAAACAATAAGACAGACAAATAACACAGACAGAGATATCAGCAAGAGCAAAAATAGGCGGTAAAGAAATAAATAAGACTTTGTAATTAAGAAACAACAAGCACCAAGCACGTGGACCTGGGTAAACCAGGCAGGTATTCATACCACTCGGTGGCGGATCAAGATGTTAGTCTACCCGTTTGCACCACAAAGACTAAAGTCTTGTTTGTTTGAAGAAGAGATTAGACTTAGACTTACGAGCAATATGCGTGGAAAGAACAAATCACAATTACCTAGATTCACTTAGTCTAGGGCTAATTGTGAATAGAAAAGACCGTTGATTACGCGTTAGCAATAACCCCAAACCAACAGTTTTGTTCTTTGAAGAGATGTCCCCAAGTTTCTACGAAACTCTTAGAAGGTGAATCAACAATGATTATGAGCACAAGCTACGATACCATGTACGAAGTATCAACAACAACAAGTAAGCAGAAGAATTCTTATTCAAGCCTAAGCCTCGATAGTCGGCTTAGATTGTATCAACAATAGTATCCAAAATGTTCTAAGATTAGATTAATGTCAATGAGACAATAATCATATGAATACAATGAATAGACAAGATCGGTGAAATGATCAAAGAAGAAGAGAAGAAAGTGTGAGAAATGACCGCACACAGTGTGTCTAACCACAGATTAAGGGACTTATTAAATAGGAGATTAAGTTACATCAAGACCCTCTAACGGCTATAAATGACTCATTAGCATAAATGAGAATAGCTTCAGTAAACGAGCATCTTGGAACTTTAAATCTTTTATTCTTTTGTCCATAATTAACCCCTGTAATAATCCTTGACCAACATAACTAAAAGCCATTAGAATTGATAGAATAATATGTTTGCCAGATTAATACCCCAATTTTAACGGGGGCCAAAATTTTCGAAAAGAATGTGATATTCTATATAAAAGACTATCTAAAGTCATAAGAAAAGCAAGTACAAAATTAAAACTAGTGAACTATCATAAATGATAACATAAAAGTGCCAAATTATAACTACATTCTTGAACTCTTGAAAACTTATTATACTGGTTTAATTAGATTGTTATAAAGTGCCAATTTATAACTACATTTTCGAAAAAGAATTCAATAAATAACTACTACAATGTGGAGAGGATGTGAAAAGATTATCAACTTTGTATAATTGACTTTCCCACTCTAGCCACGTTACCAAAATTATAGGAAGCTATAATGAAAAATAAATGCTTAAATTCCTAAAACTAACAAAATCACTAACTGTCACCTATATTTTAGGGGGGGCCAAGACCCCTTCCTGCCCTTTATAACCTTCGCCACTGGCTGGAAATGCAATAAACATATGCATATGCTATAAACGTGAAAAAGTTAAAGATTATCGTGAATCGGTGACGATGGTTAATTTGAGTATACGGTCAACACGACTCAAAAGATGTGTATCGTATATGATGAAGTGTTGCCATGTGTAGGTTTGTATCATCCTCTCGGTAGAAGATGTTCTTCAAACCATTCAGTCAATGGAACACAAAATGATGTTTATATTTTATGAGTCATGCTAGCGTGTTTATCATGTAAAGGCTCGCGCCATTATATCCAATTCTTGGATTAGTTATTGCAAAAGTTTGGTCATCGGTTTGGTCTTGTTTGTTATCGACATCAAAAATTGATTATTTTACTTTAATGAAAAGTCAAGACGATGAATTAGATTTGTATATTAACTCAAAGTTTATGTTTGGCTATATTTTGCTACTAGCGAGACTTACCTTGTTGTATAAGAGCATGCGGTATGTTGCCTTTTGTGGGTGAGTTAAGCGTTAACTTGCTCCAAGTTAAGGCATGTTAACATTGCGAGGGGTTGAGTTAAGGTCAAGCTTTAACCCTCATATTAAGCCACTAACGCACGTTAAAAGCATCTTCAATTAAAATAATAATAATAATAATAATAATAATAATAATAATAATAAATCATTTCTGCCCCCTAAATGAAGGGGTGTGTTTCTAAATTGTTGTCGAGTTATGATAAGGGGTGTTTTTTTATGAGTTAAGGATGAAAGGTTAAAGCTGATGTAACGTTAACGTGGCAGTGAGTTAAACTTTGACCCGAGGTCATGATACCTCTTGCTCTAAAGAAAAAAGATGCTCATTATTGACACTAAACTTCTAATGGTATGATGTATAAGTTTGGTTACCATTGCTACACTAAAGTACTAGACTCATTATTGGTTCTAACGAGTGTGAAAACCCGCGATGCGGTGGGATTGCTTTGTTGCCAAATTGCTATAAAGGACTTACTTTGGCGACACTTAAACTTTAGGGACATTTTGCCAACTTGGACTTACTTTGCAACAACACCTAAACCTCAGGGGCTATTTTTGCCAACTTGCGAAAGTTGGCATTTATTGTGCTACAGTGTTTTGGAGGTTACTGTTGCCCGCTCAATAGTTATTACGAGTGTGGAAACCCGCGCGATGCAGCGGGATTGCTTTTGTTTGCCAAATTGCTATAAAGGACTTACTTTGCAGCGACACTTAAACCTTAGGGACATTTTTTGCCAACTTGGACTTACTTTGCAATGACACCTAAACCTCAGGGGCTATTTTGCCAACTTGCGAAAGTTGGCATTTATTGTGCTACAGTATTTGGGGGGTTACTGTTGCCCGCTCAATAGTTATATTAAAATAATGGTATGAAATGCAGTCGAGTTCGGTGCGATTTTGAACCGTTGTGTGAGATCTTCTATGACATTAAGTTGAGTAAAGAATATGTTTAAAAAGACTAGTTTTTTCGCGGAAAAACTAATAACAATTAGGGAAAACCATTTCTAGATGTGTCGGAATGAGGGGATTGGTTTGGGTCGTGTTGCTTCGTCGACATACCACAAAATAAGACAAGGATACTAAGGCTACCCACAATAATGCCTCAACCTATTGGGTTGGAGGAGGTTGTAGAGGGTTGGCATTGTTGTGGAGATGAGGGTTGGAGGAGGTTGAAGGGATGTGGGTTGAGGTGTTAACCTATTTGAGATGAGGGTTAAGTGTTTATTTTGTATGTGTGTTGTGTGTATTTTATTATTTAGAAGTTATTTTGTGGGGTATGTTTTTTGTAGTGTAGGTTGACTTATTGTGCCAAAGGGGTTGTGTGTAGGTCGTATGAGAGAAAAGCGTGTGGCGGGGAAAATAAAGGTCGCTATGGGGTTGTTATTGGGGTAGCCAAACAATTTAAGTTGAGTTCCAACTCTTAAGACTACTCGATACAACCGCTGGCGGCCCAATACGTCATTCTACACTACAAAAACATACCCTGGCCTGCAAAAATAAATTCTAAATAATGGCATACACACAACACTGCATACAAAATAAACACAACTCATCTCAAACAACTGCACCTCAACCCACATCCCCTCTCACCTCCTCAACCCTCATCTCCACAACAATGCTAACCCTCATCTCCACAACAAAATATAAATGATCTTTTGACACTACAATTATTACCAGCAGAATGACATACACAAAATGTTAATATATCTTGAAATCTTCAACCACAGTTTACATATGTTGGGTTGACTCATTATCTTCAAGTCTTAATAGATTAGTGAGCTTAGTTCCCACATTTGCAATATTCTGCCTATTGGTTCGAGCCTGCGGCATTGTCTTTTGGTGGATCACGGCGATCCCATCTTTGTGATCCCCACCTAAGGCGATCATCGTTCATCAATGTAACATGTTCAAAACTTATTAGTACACATATTAAATTTAGACGTGACAGTTTTGACCCGTTTACTTTTGAAAGAGTTTACTGAGACATCTCAGACAAGCTTTTTCAATTACGCTCTATGAAACTGTCTTGTTAAAAAGACAGGTTATCACACAATCATTCAAAACGCAATGTCAAACACCACCTTTTAAAAATATTTTCCTTAAATATCAGCAGTATGATGGTTGATCTAGAGTCGATACTATTTTAACCTTCAAACACTCACTCAAATTACGTCTTAACCCTTGAACTTTTTACGCAATGGTTTTTTTCCCTTAACTTATTATTTTATGTGACCAACCAATTAATCCTCAAAAGCAAAGAACTTATATGCTGCTACTGGCATAAGTGCATCGACACATATTATTCCTAGATAATTCATATTTTATAAAACTAAATTTGCGAAATACCTATATCTGGCATGGGATTTTCTGATCTAGTCTCCACAAACAGCATCTTCAAGGATATCCTCGCAGATAATCAGGCTGCAAGCCAAATTAGTTAATATATATAGGTTAAAAGCGTGCCTTCCAAAATACATGATATCAAATCCTTGTTCTGCTATCAAAGTACTAGGCTCGTTATAGACATCTGCACAATCTTTACCTGACTTGTCGCAACAGTATAAACCTTCTCTTCAAACATCACAGCCGTTTCCTGTATCTCATGTTCAGACAAAGGGAGATGCCTCCTCATAGTATCGATTCTGTGCAAGATCAACATGTGTCAGTCGTATAATATACGTATTTGGTAGACTAGCTATAACTAAAATACCAAAATTACTCTTTAGGAACTCCTTAGGCCTAAAACCTAATCCAACGAAACAGTAACAAGTAGTGTGAAAACTAACGGACAAGTCCAAAATCAGTCTAAGAACCTGGTTCTGGATTCCTTCTAATCACAGTCCTAAGTGTGTAGGTTCATACTTCAATCATATATCACTCTTTATCGCATTTTCATCAGGTCTTGCTAAACTATGAATCAAAAGAAACAGCGCCCTCAACGAAGCAAAAACCTTAAAGTCAGGCAGGACGTATGCGAATTTTTAGGCATTAAAGTACTATGTGTTGATGATTTTTCTGAACCATCCTATTGATGCAACTTCATTCTACAACTATCATTTAAAACGCATCTAAAAGCAGTTACCAAAATTAATGGCAACCAAACCAATGATTTAGATCGTTAAACTTTACGGTCTACTATTTGGACACGCTATCAGCAAATCGTTGGAATATAGAAACAATTGCGTGAAATATTGTTTAACCATAAATGCTGATGAGAAATCACAAACTATGAATGTCATGATTGCCTAGTAAACACATAAGTAACCACCAAGGGGCCGTTTGGGCTTGCTTATTTTAAAGCAGGAGTTTTGTGTTATCAAAACTCCTTCGGCTTATTTTCAGGTAAAATATTTTTGCTGAGATCAAAATTACTTTGCTACAAAAGCATTTAACTTAAAATCTTTAAACAACAAGCAAATCCAAACACCATTTTGCAAAAGTACTTACCATAAGCAATCCCAAACATCCCCTAAATGCATTAATCCATTTTTTTTTAGCAATCCCGCTTAACAACTGTCTATCAATTCTAGAACTAAATATCAGACTATATTTAATGCACACAAGTCTCGCCATTAATTTCAGGTGTTAACATCATCATAGCTAAGGTAAGATTCTACTTAAACCATATACATGGTAAAACTTTAACATAATGATATAAATACATACATCTTGGCGACGACCCTTTGTCGTGCATCTGCGGGAGCTGAGCGTCGAATCACCAGGTTCCATGAAGGAGTTACCAACAAGACCGCTTGCACCCTCGACCGGCCTTAAATTACTTGTATTCAATAGCTAATCTTCAACCTATCGTCACATTAAAAAATAACTTAAACTTACCAACTTTTTCTTATACCAGATTAAAAACTTCGTTTATAAACTATGAATTGCTATACATATAGTAAGAAGTGTTTGCTTAAGCCTCACGAGCTAATGTGGTCTCGCTTATGTTCATAAGCTCATTTATATAAGCTTATTGACACAATAAACTCATATAAGCTCAAAAGTTTCGAATAAGCCAAAAAATGAGCTTATGGAACATAAGCCAAAACCAAATAAGTTTATATGTGGGCTTGCGAGCTTATGTGGTTTTGGTTTATGTTTCATAAGCTATTTTCGAGCTTATTTTGAAACATATTAGCTTATATAAGTTTATTATGACATAATAAACTCACTCATAAATTTCAAAATAAGCCACGAAAAATAGGCTACGAAACATAACCTAAAACCAAATAAGCCCGTAACCCCAAAAATAAGCAATCAAACACCGCCTCATTATGACATAATAAACTCATATGTAGCTTCGAACAAGCCGAGATAAATGAGCAACAAAACATAAGCGAAACCACATAAGCCTAAACTAACCACTAAGGTGCTTGTTTTAGCTTATTTATGGGCTTAAGGTGCGTTGGTTCATGGGTTTGGAATGGGTATTGGAATGTTAAAAGGATGTTTGGTTGAGAAATATGGGTTTTGATATTGGGATTGAAACCCACAAATAAGGGTGTCCCCGTACCTACCTATAATGGTGGGTTTAGAAATCTATTCCCATACCCATTACAACATACTATCAAACCCATACTAATAGTGATTCCTAATTGCAAACCAAACGCACCTTATATAAGTTTATTATCATGGGCATTTGTTTAGGCCTATTTTTGGGCTTATGAGTTTTGTGGTTTCGCTTATGTTTTGTAAGCCCATCTTTTGGGCTTATTTCGAAACTTATCATTTTATGTAAGTTTATTATGCCATAATAAACTTATATACGCCCATAAGTTTTGAAACAAGCTTTAAAACATAGGATTACGAAACATAAGCAGAAAACTAGATAAACTCATAAGCCCAAAAATAAGCTTAAACAAAAAGTGATAGTGCCGCAGCTTGTTGCTCGTTTACCTTTCACGTAAATCAAATTAATATAAATGAACAACCCCCCACAACATATTATCAAACCCATACTAATAGTGATTCCTAATTGCAAACCAAACGCACCCTTATATAAGTTTATTATCATGGGCATTTGTTTAGGCTTATTTTTGGGCTTATTAGTTTATGTGGTTTCGGATTATGTGGTTGTAAGCCTATCTTTTGGGCTTATTTCGAAACTTATGATTTTATGTAAGTTTATTATGTCATAATAAACATATATACCCCCATAAGTTTTGAAACAAGCTTTAAAACATAGGTTTACGAAACATAAGCCGAAACCACATAAACTCATAAGCCCAAAAATTAGCTTAAACAAAAAAAACAGAACATTTTTCGTTTACATGCACGTAAATTCAAATTAATATAAATAAACACCCCCTCTCTTATATAAGTAGTGATTCCTTATTCAAATTAATATAAATAGTGATCCCTAATTGCAAACCAAACACACCCTTATATAAGTTTATTATCATGGGCATTTGTTTATGCTTATTTTTGGGCTTATCAGTTTATGTAGTTTTGGCTTATGTTTGTAAGCCCATCTTTTGGTTTATTTGAAACTTGTCATTTTATGTAAGTTTATTATCCATAATAAACTTATATACGCTTATAAGTTTTGAAACAAGCCCAAAACATAGGGTTCTGAAACATAAGCCAAAACCATAAACTCATAAGCCAAAAAAAAAAAAAAAAAAAAAGTTTAAACCTAAGCTATTGAATCAAACAAGACTTAAAGAGTAGTAGTAGTAGTACTACCAGAATCTAATTACAGTAAAAACAGTTAAGGTTTAATTATACCGAAATCTAATAAGTAGTACTAACATAAAAGAAAGAAAGAAAGAAAAAAGTTTACCATTAAATGTATATGACGGAGACGTGAGAGCTACTTTGGCTCATATTTATAGAATTTACTTCGTACTAGGTAGTAGGTGACATTTTCGGCTAAACAAAATATCTTTGTTGACTATATATGTTTCGTACTACTTCTCTCTCAAAATAAAAATATATGTTCATTTCGTAATTTTAAAATATTTACTTTTGAGTTTTGACTGCAACTACTCTCCGTCTCAAAATAATTATCTACACTGATAAAAAAAAAAAAAACCATTATTATTACAATTTTTCTTTTATTTTTATTTTTTTGCAAAATGACAGTTATACTCTTGAATACTTCATTCGACTCAAATTATATATGTCAATTTAAAACTTTCACAAAATTTTTAAAAATGAGTCTCTTACAATATTAACTAATAAAATTTCATTCCGACCTACTTAAAAACATTCTAATTGGTTATTATTGAAAGTGGACAATTTGAGACAATCAAAAATATCAAAGTGGACTTATATTTTAGGACATGTGGAGTAATTAATTTAAAGGGCAATCACATCTATATCTTTACTAAAGTTCAATATTACATAAATGTCTTTCTCAATTTTATAATTACGGGAAAGCTTGTTTAGAATCAACACGTATTTACACCTTTTTTGATACTTTTGGGAGTGTCCTCTTGTTGAAATAAGAGACAATGGGTTTGTTCTTTGAACAAGCGGCGGTGAAAGCGGAATCGACAAAGTTCTAAACAGAAAGCTTGTTTAGAGAATCAACACGTGTTACCATTTTCTTTTGATACTTTTGGGTTCTACAAACAGTTGTTGTGGAGTTTTGGTAGGGTTCAACGGGTTGTGCAAAGTAATTTCACGACCCTAAGTCACAAAATTTCATTTTAGTATAATTGGTTTTGCCATTCAAAGGGGTTCTTGACAACTTTGCTTTTCGCCATCTTATTGTAATCCGTTATAAAGTTTATAATGAAAAAAAAAAAAAAAAAAAAAAAGGAATATCCTTTTCAAACTTTTGTAATTACATCAATATCCTTCTTAAACTTTTAAATTATCGTATACGTCCCAAAATCAACATTTTTTTTCATTACTCGAAGCTAAAAAGTATATATGAATAAATAAATAAATATGAATAATATGTTCTTTCATATATATATCCAAACTTTTGTAATTACGTCATCATATTTTTTCATCGATCGAGGCCAGCAAACATAAATGAACAATGTAATTATGATGAACATCAAAGATTAAATAAGAGATGATAATAGGTTTTGAATTTTAATCAATATAATTATACTGCGTAATTTAATTGATTTGTGGGTATATATGAGAATTTAAAAATTCGTGAAAGTTATTGGTGTAATTAAAAAATTTGAGAAGGACATTTATGTAATTATAAAGGTGAGAAGAATATTTACGTAATATTAAACTTTAAAAAGCATATACGTGTAATTCTCCCTTAATTTAAAACTTATTTAATTGTTTGTAATAATAATCTTAAATGGGGTAATATGATAAACTCGAGCTAAATTTCCTAATAGAAATGGACAAAAATGACACATGAGATGAAAATTGTGTGCAACTGTTCCCTCAATTTCATATGTCACATCTTGTAGTACTTTATGTTCTTGCCGACATACCACCAAATCAAATAAGAACACTAAGGGAGGGAGGAGTGGAAGTTTAAATCACTGTCTTGAGGGTCTTGCATCACTTTATCCGATAAAACCTTCCAACTCAAAACTACACGTCTACTCTAACACTACTGTTAACTAGTAGGAGTGGTACTAGTACTGAATTCATTTTTTTAAATACATAAAATCACATACAATATTTATAATAAAAACATACCATTTCATTAAAATAAAACCATTACATAATACTTAAAAAAAACATAACATAATACTTAAAATAACTAGATTAAAATAAAAAAACCATTAATCATCGAGATGCGGCAAGTCTTCACGTGCTACGTGCTCAGTGAGATCATATCGAAGGCGGTCATGGAGAATTCGTCTAGTAACTCCGCTACCACACTGTCATTCGAACATTGGTGGGACCGGCGGATCCATTATATGAACCGGTGAGATTGCCCTCCCTAGCGTTTTATAACCATATTGTGCAAAATAACACGCGTGAACACGATTGGCAATCTTCGCTTTGGTCATAGCTCAGGTGGTCGATCAAGAATTTTCCATTTTCCTTTGAGAGCACCAAAGCTCGCTCGACATCCTTTCTCGCTCCCTCTTGTAACCCGTAAATCTCTTTTCCTTTGGGTCGTTTGGATACGGGTATCTTTAACAAGTGTGGACCACTTAGGATAGATTCCATCGCCAATAGTATCGCGTTTGTAAGCGTCCATTCACGTGGAATGAACTACTCATCGCCGTTCCATTTCGAAATGTAAGATCAAGTCGGGCGATTCAATCGTTGATATCGTTGTTTGACCGGTGGACCAAAAAGCATGCAAAATCCACATATCTTGTGAGAGGTGACTTAGCATAATAGTAGGAACACCGTAGTCACCTCTCAGATATGTGCCCTCTCAAATGTCTGGGACAATTTTTCCATCGGCGTGTGTATGATCGAGGCTACCAAGCATCCTAGGGAGGTGATGCTTCGCTTCATGGGCACGGAAAATGCGAGCAAGGTCGTGTCTTTGTCGGCTGCGTAGGTACTCCGGCCGTCACAACTCAATGATGGCCTCACAAAAATGATCAAGACTTTCACGTGGCGTTCTTTGAGACATGCATAAATATTCGTCATACTCATCAGGCGGATTCTTGGGTTCGAGTTGCCTAACGACCGATGTGATTTTTTGTTTCGTCATGAAACTTTTTGAAATCGTAGCGTCATAGCCTTCTGAAAATATGGGTATCTCGCTTGATGTCACCCACTATTTGCAAAAGCGAACTTTTCTCCATTCGAATTTTTTAAAGTAATTGTCGTTGTACTTTGGTGTTTCAATGAACCAATCATTCTCTAAAGTTTCAAGACCTATATCCGATGACGATTTACGCTAGTTCGGCTGAGAACTTGCCGTGTCTTCATAATCTTGAGCCGCTAGTTGAAGCATATTTTGCAACGAGCTACCGTGGATATCTTGTCGACGGAAGAAGGAACAGCGTGTCGGAAGAATCGGTGACATTTTTTTGAGAGATTATTTAGTGTGTGTTTTTTTTTTATATGTAAAAGGGTAATTATTTTTTTTGAAATGTAAAAGGGTGTTAAATAGGAAGAATTTTTTTTTTTATTTTATTTTTTTTTATTTGGCCTACTAGCCGTTTCAAACCCAAACAAACGCTCCAACGTATTAATTTGGTCGTATTCGGCTTCCCAGCTCGAATTTGGAGCTCGATTGTGCTACCCGAGCTACACGGAATGGTGTAGCCGTGCGGGTTCGTGAACTCGCCCCCCCAACCCGACTCCACTCCGTCCTACCTAACATTTAATTTATAGAGATACATGAAGTTGAGTTCCAACTCTTAATAAGATATAGTATGATCTTGTTAATCATTACAATCATATGCTACATCCCCATATTAATAAGAAACAACCAAATAGTAATTACTAATTAAGCATAACATACACAAAATGTTAAATCTTTTTTCCTTGGACTCGCATATAAGTAATCATAGGCTTGTTTACATATGTTGGGTTGACACGTCATCTTCTCGTCTTAGCATATTAGTGAGCTTGGTTCCCACACTTGCAACATTCGGCCTTTTGGCTCGAGCCTGTGGCATTTTCTTGAGGTGGATCAATGACGACCCCATCTTTGTGATCCGCGCCTACAAGAGTCATCCTTGCATTAATGTTAAACGTTCACTACTAATTACTACACAAATCATATTTAGAAGTGACCATTCCGACCCGCTTAGATATAAATGAGTTTATTCATGCAACATTTTTTTCTCAAACAGGTAAAAAACACAAACAAAACTTTGTGGAGTTCGTTAAACTTAACAAATTTAAAGTGATAAGCTTGTCATGGTAGAGTTTGTTAAGGACTATCGAGTTGCTTAGCACGTCCCAAGTTTAAACTTCACAAATTTAAACCCACATGTATTAATTACACCGGTTTTCGCCTCAAGAAACTGTCTTATAAAAAAAGACAGGTTATCATCCAATCATTTCAAAACGCAACATCGAATACCACCTTTTAAAAATCTTTTTACTCAAATTACATTAAGACTAATTTTGGGAAAACCTGGATCTGGCATGAAATTTTGTGATCTTGTTGTCTCCATAGTCAGCATCTTCAAGGATATCTTACGCAAATAATCAGACTGCAAGCCAATTTTCCTAAAGAATTCAGGTTCCAAAGTGTCTTACAGAAAGAAGGAAAAAATTGCAAGAGAAGGAGGCAAAAGCTACAGAAATATTTGGACGAACACACAAAACGAACCTGGCTTGTCGCGACAGCATAAATCTTCTCTTCAAACCTCACAGCCATTTCATGTATCCCATATTCATCCAATGTAAGATGCCTTCTCAAAGTTCCCATTCTATGCAAGATAAACATGTATTGGTCATATATTATACGTATTTGGCAGACTAGCTTAACTAAAAATTAAATTTGTCCTTCCAACAAAAAGAGTACAGACCACCAAGTAGTGTGCAAACTAAGCAAATGAGGCCAAAATCAGTCTATGAACAGGGTTCTGAAATCCTTCATCAAACGGTCATACATGTGCAACAAAAGAAACGGGGTCCTCATCAAAGCAATCACGTACAAGTACAAGATATTAGCACTTGGACTAATCCCATTAGTCTAGTAACTTGGTCACAGTTCTAAAGATAAAGCAAAGCGCAAATTATTAATATCCTAATGGCCTGGTATACATGATAAATCATCGTACGTAGATACCAAATGCATCAATCCATCTTTTTGAGCAACCCCATTTTAGTGTTGGCACCTATAAGGTTAAAAACCACCAATTGTACAGCTAAATACGAGTATCTCATTTCATTTCTACACATAAGTCCACACCGTTAATCCCAAAGTGGTAACACCATCATAGTTAAGTTAACATTCTAAGCAGGTTAGCATAACAAAATTCTTAGACCAAATTAATTTTTAAAATAATGAAATAAATACATACATCTTGCTCACGATCCTTTGCCGTGAGTCTGCTTGCAGCTCAACCCTCCAATCACCAAATTGCATAGGCGCGTTAACCCAAACGCCACTTGCACCCTGACCAGGCCGCAAATTACTTGCATCCATCTCCACTTAGATAGTTAATCTTCAATCCTATTGTCACAATAAATAAGTCATGACAATAACAGCTTTTTATAACAAGAAACAACATAAGGTACTTCCTTTCCATAAATACCACTTAAGGGGTGTTTGGATTAGCTTATTTTACGGGCTTATTGATTTATTGAAATATGGAAAAGCCGATCAGCTCACTTACTACGGCTGATGAGCTTATGAGCTCAAAATAGTGAGCTGATCGGCTTTTTCATATTTCAATAAGCCGATAAGCCCATAAATTAAGCTAATCCAAACACCCCCTTAGGTGGTGTTTGTTCTACACTAGCTTACTTTCGAGCTTATTTATTCAATCATAATCCTATTTTTTGAGCTTATTATTTCAAGTCATAAAAAAGCTAGTAAAGCCCGAAAATAAGCAAAAACATCTCCCCCATTCTTATCACATACAAAGAGTAATCATACCATGATACCCAATTTTCTATTTTTATAAAAATGCTAATATTTATAACAAAATCATTACATTTCTATAATCACTAAAAATTACACCTTTTATAAAAAAAAAAAAAAAAAAAAAAAAAAAAAAAAAAAGTTCAATCTTTATATAACTACAAGCCTTAAAACACATTCTTAACATATATTCATAGCAACCATGCCACAAATACCAAACTTTTAATATAAAATGCTAAATTTATAACAAAATCATTACATTTATACAATTAAACACTAAAAGTTACACTTTTTAATATAAAAAGATAAAAAGCTTCAATCTTTATATAACTACAAACCTTAAGGGGGCATTTGTTTAGGCTTATTTTTGGGCTTATCAGTTTATGTGGTTTTGGTTTATTTTGAAACTTATCATATGGGCTTATGAAACATACTATACGCCCATAAGTTTTTAAATAAGCCCGAAATATGGGCTTATGAAACATATAAGCCGAAACTACATAAGCTCATAAGCCTAAAAATAAGCTTAAACAAACACCAACACATTCTTAACATATTTTCAATACCATCCATACCACAAATACCAAACTTTTATACAAAAAATGCTAAAGTTATGGACAAATCAAGGACGTTCCTGCGGGTCCCGGGTCACCCATAGATTTTTTCGATGCAGTATTAATCTAAAAAAAGAAAAAAATGATTTTTTCTAAATGCATCTTAAATTCATCCGGTCCGTTGAAATATGTTTCTAGTGTTATTTAGTTCTTATACTTACAAAAAAATTTGTGCTCGATCATATTTAGCCCTGGTTCCGACCCTAAACAAAATTAAGATTCAACATAAAACACTAAAAATCACAACTTTTTATATAAAAACATAAAAAGATTCAATCTTTATATAACTAAAAGCCTTAAGACACATTCTTAACACTTACAAACAGTAATCATACCACAAATAGCTGAACACAATCAAATTTAAGTGACTGAGTGAAATTGGAATAAGCTGAATTCCGGTAGCAAGAAGCTGAACTTTGTTGAATTTATGGAGAGCAAAAAGGTGTGTTAAAATGGAAATGACTTATTTGCCCTTATACGTGATAAGAGATATAGGAAATTTTAAAGTAAATTGCAAAAAATGTTCTCAGTTTAGGTTAGAGCAGGGGCCGAGCAAAACAGACCGAAATCAAACTATAGATCGAAAAACCGAGTCGAATCGGTTCTGGTCCATTTAGTTTGGTTTTGGCTTTATATATTATGATTTTGGTTTGATTCAGTTGGTTCGGTTTGGTTCGAGCCAAAATCAAGAAAACACATTTAGGCCATATAAACCGAACCGAACATAATGGCACAAAACTAAACCGAGTCACTTGGTTCAGTTCTCGGTTCATGTCTTTGACAAAATTGGTTTTTGATTCGGTTCTATTTTGATCGGTTCGGTTCGGTTCGGTTTAGTTTTTGGCTCCATATATTTATGATTTTCGGTTTTATTCGGATTGGTTCAGTACGGTTTGAGCCAAAAAAAAACACACCTATATAATATAAATCGAATCGAACGGACTGACACAAAATCGAACCGAATAATCTCAGTTCGGTTTTCGATTCATGTCTTTCACAAAATTGCTTTTCTTGATTTTAATCGGTTTGGTTCGATTTGGTAAAAGATGTTTTGTTTTCTCAAAACTTGATTCAACCAACTTTTAAAAATACTTCTCAACATGAAAAGTAGGTTCAAAAATAAAAGGTTACCCCTAAACTTTTAAAATGATTAAAAAAAAATAGGTTAAATTTTATAACCGAAAACTTATTTATAATATTATCAAAACTCATATTAAAGTTATATATGTGAACCAAAAACTCGGCCACGACATTCAAAAACGGACTACCAAAAACTTATGCATAAGTTAGACAAAAATTAAATTTTGTAAGCACAGCACAACACATGAGTGCTATTTTTTGATATATATTTTATAATAATTAACGCTTCTTTTAAAATTTGGCAAAATGTTTCGCGATAATGCGCGAGCGCAATCCTGCTCGTCAAATATTATTGCCAGTAAATATTATTCATACCTTTTCAATAAAGAATACCTAGTGGCTAGTGGAATCCGATATGGATTACATTAATATGACGTATTGGAAACTTGGAATCATTGTACCAATCTCACCTTACAAAGTTGACATGTAGAAATTGTGACATCTAACTAAAATCCATTAGTTTGTCCAGTTTGTCTTTTCAATGTTATTTCTAGGCAATTTCCAAATACGTCATTAAACAAAAAATCAATTTTGTTCTAACATCTTTCTTCTAAAAATTTTCTGGTGTCCATGTATTTTAAATATGGTATATATTTGTAATTATATTTTAGTTAAGTGTTTTGTATAATGTTTGCGTAATAAAAGTATCATTATAACTATTTGTCATTATCTGATTTCGATTCTATCTGCGAGTAATCGTCAGTGATAATATACATATACACACATACATACACAAATCATATATGAAATGGTAGCCATAATCTTCAAAAACACACGTTTGTATTTCAAAAATCTGTGACTTTCGTGAAGGTGGAACCAAAATCGCGATTTCGCAAGTATAATTATTTTCTGCTATATCTGGCTGTCGTTTTGCGTGAGTATCGTTTTGTTTGATAGCATTAGACTTGATTCATTTTCTTATTTAAAAGTAGAAGTTCTATTAGTTTAAACATGGCGTGATTGGTAAAAGCTCGCTGTAACTTTTTGAGCTTTTTAGCCATTGTTTATATATATATATAATGTATATATATATATATATATATATATATATATATATATATATATATATATATATATATATATATATATATATATATCTTATTCATGCCGTTAAAAAAGTAAATTACAACGTTGCAATAATATTATAATCTTTTGAATAAAACAATACAGGAGTTTGCATACATTCAAAAAACACCTTGAGACATTTTTTGGCCTTTTTGGCCCATCTAACCTTTCTCTTTCTAACTATATTTGTGTTTTACCTATTAGTGATAATGCATATTCGAATAAACCGAGTGAAATGTAAATTGATTGAAATTGTCATCTCTAATCGAAGTCAAAGTTACCATTTTCTCATCTCTTTATCTTCATGGGCGATTTTTTTTTTTTTTTTTTTTTTAAAGAAAATTTTAAAGTTTTTAAGGTAGAAAATTATAGAACAAAAGTAAGAGATTAAGAGTTTTTATTCATGCTTTATAAGTATTTAAGATGTGGAGTATTCAAAATGCTCTAAACACTACTAAAAAGTGTTTTTTACAACTCCACTTTCACAACGATTCACACAATACCGTTCTAAAAAATCCAAGTAAACTATTTAATAGAACATTTTCTTATACAACCGTTCCAAAAAAATCTTATTTACAATGGTTATCTATCTCAAAATATTTTATAATACGGATTTCTAAGAACCGTTGTATAAAACAACATTTAAAAAAATCGCAAGTAGAAAGCGGGATAATATTTCCTCCATCTCTATTTTTCACAATTTTTAGAACGGTTATTATTTTTTTCAACAAATGAATTTTATTAAACAACTGAAGAAAGAAATGAAATTAAAAAGCACAAGATGAGGATTTTTAGAACGGTTATTAAAGGACTTTTAGAAAAAATAAATCAAATGAATTAAAATAAACCACAAACAAACACTAAGTACCCACACATCTTATATTTTATCTCATCTTCAAAGTTCTCAAAAACACACACATACAAATAAGTCTAGGCCTGTGGCTAAAGCGTGACATGTTTAATAAGGATTGTGTTTAACCTCAAATCATGTTAAAAAAAAAATACAAAAATTAAATCCGCCTGCACTATCTTATGCAAATGTTCAGTCACTTGGATTTTCCTCATAATTTAAGTGAAATCAGAAATGTGTTTGACAAGGGAGTGGTCTAAAATGGTGTCAGATTCAAAATAAAAAACACCTAAAAAAACCAATATGGGCTTAATATGAGTAAATGGTCCGTAGAAAACACTCAATAACATAATTTTGAAAAATGGCTAATTCCTAAAAATCGACAAAAGGTAGAGAGTGATCACTTTGAGGTACAAAAATAAAGTATATTCCTAATTTGGTTATGTGCGAATGTGCGACACCATTAGATGTGCGACACGTGTCCACTTATTTATTATTAAAGTACAATTTTGTCTTATTATTAAAGATGTTAAAGGACCATAATACCCATAATTTATATAAAAATAACTCTCCTCACAACTCTTCTCACATATCCGGTCACAACTTTCTCTCTTTTTTCCGATCATCACCACCACCACATATCCGGCCATGATCAACACCACCACCACAAATCCGGCCAAGAAATCAAGAATAAAACCCATAACTTCAAAAAAACTAAGATCTCGACATCTTTATACCAAAACCCATAAACTAAATCTTTCGGTCCAACAACAAAAAAATCAAAAACCGGATCTACTCACCATCACAAACACATCACAGATCTAAGATCTAAAAAAGAAAAAAGAAAAAGAAAAACGAAGGTACCACATATCCGGACAGATCTTGTGAATGTGATGAGAATTGTTTAATGCAGTAGAGGAAGAATTATACAAGGACTAATTAGCTTCTGTTGGAAGATGAGTAATATCTTATGCTTTTGGAGCTTCAGCCATCTCTTCCAACCAAAACAAAAAAAATACCCTTTTCAATATCTGAAAAACCAAACACGACCCAACAAGATTCTTGAATCTTTATTACACCAAATGTGTTTAAGAATCAAGATTGAATCCAAACACAAATGGGTTCAAAATTCTTGGACACTTGCTTTTTAAAAATGGGGTTTTTTTTCTATCAGAAAAAAATAGAGTAATGGGTTATTTAAAGGTGAAAAAAAGACTCAAAATATACGATGTTTAATTTTTTTATTTTTAGATCTAGTAATACATCTGTTTAATTTTTTAATTTTTATTTTTTTAATTATCGTTTGGTTGACTGGGTAAAATATATGATCTTAGATCCTGCTTAATTTTTAATTTTATTTTTTAATTATCGCTTTAGTGAAGTTGACTACGGAGTAATACTTTGACCGGTGTAAAATATATGATGTGGTAGGATTGGCGGATTTGGTGGTGGTTGGCCGGATATGGTGGTGGTGGTGGTGATGGGGTATTTGTGATAAACATGTGGTTTTATATAAATGATGAGGTATTTTGGTCTTTGATACTATCAATAATAAGACAAAAGCGATGTTGGGAAAACACCCACTTACACCGTACTTTATTATTAAATAAATGGACACTTGTCGCACATTCAATGGAATCGCACATTCGCACATTCGCACAATGACCAAATTGGGAAGAGACTTTATTTTTGTACCTCAAAGTGATCACTCTCCATTTTTTTGTCCCCTTTTGGGAATTACCCCTTTGAAAAATGAAATTGGAAAGAAAACTGTTAAGTGTGCATTATCTGCTACAGTTTGTAAATCAAATCCAAATTTTCTTATCTACACCAACTGATAACAACATCTGCTTTTGTTGTATTCCATAGATGGTATCCGATCACGATACTTTTCCAGTGAATCAACCGTGCTAGGAAAGTTTATAAATGAATCTGAGTGAACTTGATTACGTATCAGTTTTGATCCAGAATAGCATTGGCCAATTTGGATCATTAAACGCATCATTTGTATTTAAATCGAGAAAATGATACCCACGTTGATTGGAGGCATGGCCCAAACAAATGGATGGTGTAGCACGAGGTTCAAGATTGTGACGGATATGTAAATGAGGGTAACATAAACACCCAAAGGTACGTAAAATGCTATAATATGGATTTGTGCCAAGTAAACGGGTATGAAGCATTTCTTTGTTAACATAATACGTGTGACCACGGGATGAACTGAAACCGGGTTTGGGTTGGGCTGTGTTATTTGGTTAGGAGTGATGTTGGAAGTGGGCTGCGGTATTGCTGTTTGTTGGGTTGTGGTATCAATTTTCCGGCCGGGGTATGAATGTTAGTACACTGATGTAATGGTGATGGGCTAGGAGGAGATTGGGCCTAACGAGTGGGTGAATCAGGTTGGTGGGCCGTATTAACATATGTTGGCCGACAACTGTGGGAGGGGTAGTTATTAGTGACGAGCGGATTATTTGAGAAACAAAATTAGGTGGCTCATCAAAAAAGAGTATATGAGGGAGGCAAGGTGGGTGTCATAGAACCAAATGTAAAAATCGTCTCATCAAAGGTAATGTGTCGTGAAATAATGATTTTATTTGTATTTAAATCGAGAAAACGATACCCACGTTGATTGGAGGCATGGCCCAAACAAATGGATGGTGTAGCACGAGGTTCAAGATTGTGACGGATATGTAAATGAGGGTAACATAAACACCCAAAGGTACGTAAAATGCTATAATATGGATTTGTGCCAAGTAAACGGGTATGAAGTATTTATTTGTTAATAGCACTCGAAGGTAAAATATTTAATAAGTGAAGGGCCATATTAAGTGCTTCAACCCAAAAAGTAAGGGGAAAGTGAGCTTGAAAAAGTAAGGGGAAAGTGAGCTTGAAAAAGTAAGGTCCGAATGAGATTGTTGATAGTGCGTATCATTCGTTCGGATTTACCATTTTGCTGTGAGATTTTTGGACAAGAAAACCTAAACTGAATGTCGTTAGAGGCAAATAATTTATGTAAGGCGTGGTTATCAAATTTACTACCATTATCACACATAAGTGACTTGATTTCACACTTATATTGAGTATAAAGTTACAAAACAATGCAAATTTAGACAAGACATCCGACTTATTAATCAACGGTTAAGCCCAAATAAATTGCGAATAATGATCCAAGAATAGAACATAGTAATTAAAACTCGAAAGACTCGAAAAGGGGGAAGTCCATACATCCAAGTGAACAATGTCAAAACAAGTTTTAACCAAAGTATTAGAACTAAAAAATGGGAACCTCACGTGCTTGCCAAGTTGGCAAGCATGGCAAAGAACAAGAGGTTTCTCTTTATTACACGAAATAAAATTAAGAGAAATAAGATGACGTAACACTTCACATCCTGAATGTCCATGTCGTTGGTGCTACGTATGCTGACTGGTAAGAAAGGCATGAGGAAAGAAAAAGGACTTTATGACCGGGTAAAGATCTCCCGTGCTATCACATCGGTAAAGCACCCGACGAGTCATTAAATCTTTAAAAGAAAACCCAAAAGCGTCAAAGTTAACGGTACAATTATTATCACGAAACTGACGGAGGTAATTAAAATTTTGACAATATTAGGGGTGATAAGAACATTATTAAGGTGAAGGGGTCTATGAGGTGTTGAAAAAATACTATGTCCAGAATTGGTGACGGGCAGTGTTGCAAAAATCGGCCTAGGCGGCCGATTAATCGCTATGCGGGGATTAACTGCCTCGATTTTCACTGATCGGCCTTATTAATCGGCTTGGTAAAAAATGGTCAACATACCGATTAATCAGATAAAAAATTTGCCAAGTCGGGCATAAATCGTCCAAATCGAAAAAAATCGGATACATCGGCCAACTCGGTTACGGATAAAATCAGTCAAATCAGGCATAAATAGGCAAAATCGGGCATATAGTTTCACAATTTATAATTTTTCATATTAAAAATCCAATCCGCTTAATCCCCACGTAACCAACTAATCGTTAGACGGTACCCAACCCGGCTACCGCCTAACAATTTTTGCATCCTTCGTGACGAGTATAGTATACCCGTCACTAACCGAGACAAATGGATATATACACATATTTAAAACATCAATAAAACTAGTAACCGAATCATTAAGGTAAAAACTCGCACTTGTATCCATATTCCAAACACCAGTAGTAGGTTCCTGTAGAGTCATGGCACTAAAGGCATGCAGTAATATCCTCTCATGGCCCGACTGCCTATTTTGTGTAGCCACTGTTCTTGTACCTGGAGTAAAACCCGACTGTCCATTTGGTGTATTCAGTGTTCCTGGACCCGAAGTCAAACCCATATTATTGGCCTGTTGGGCTGTTTGAAAATGGGTTGCAGGTATTGATTGGGCTACAAAATATGGCATGCTTTGTTGAGATAACAAGGATTAAATATTAAGGGTACCTTTGGTTTATAAATGAGTTTGGATTTAAATTTGAATTTAGTTTAGAATTTGAATTTAGTGTAGATTTGAAAAGTTAAATTATATTTATTTAATAGATTTTATAATAAAATTAAAAGTAAAAATTTATTTCAAAATAAAAATATGTGTATGTGTGTGAAAGAGAAAAAGAGAATAAACTCATCACGCTTCTCATCTTTGAGTTTTGGTAGGCCCCTTCCTATATCAGAATCCCAAAATCTT
Source organism: Chrysanthemum lavandulifolium (assembly GCA_022545495.1). Taxonomy (NCBI): domain Eukaryota; kingdom Viridiplantae; phylum Streptophyta; class Magnoliopsida; order Asterales; family Asteraceae; genus Chrysanthemum; species Chrysanthemum lavandulifolium. Next base: position 289,771,398 of record CM040240.1, read on the forward strand.
TTAACTAAACTACAAAATTTCAAAACTGAAACTAAAACCCAATCTAAATCCACATAATAACCGGTACATAAATCTTGAATGCTCTTTTGAGAATATTACGTGGGAACAAGTGCTCCACACACTTTGTTAGTCAAATAATTCAACAAAGAAAGTAAAGAAACTTGGTTGGTTACTAATATGACTTAGGGGGTGTTTACTTTCCACTTAATGAGTGGGCCCAATCCCTTAATTCATCTTAATAGAGGTCCCACCAAAACTTCTCTCTCAATTAAGAAATTTATATGACAATACGTCCAAAGCCCACTTAATTTAGTAAATGCCCTTAGAAGCGTTGAATTGATAGATCTTGAGCTCGTGGATCGTTATCTATGCCTATGTAATCACAAGCACAAGAAAAGACAATCTCTACTACTTGTATTTAGCAGCGGAATATAAACACAAGTAACACAAATAACTAAGAACTCTGTGATCCTCTATGGATCGTTATATTAACTAAAACTTTGTTTTTCAATCGAATACATAACTCATACTATTGTGTTCTTTTTATAGACAAGGAACCCTAAACAAAACCCTAAACCGTTTCCCAAGAAACGTATAAACATAAAACTAAATAAGATATACACAATCACTTCCTAATAAAGCTCATGTATATCCAAACTAAATAAACTAAATACGGAATAACAACTTCCAGTAAACAAACTATTCACTATATAGCTTCAGAATTATGTCTTCGTAGAATCCACATTACTTCAAGAGAATCCTTTCAAAGAAGAACCATACTTCACATAATTCCCAACAATCCTCCCCTAAACCGAATTTGACTTGGTTAAGTTCCGCTTGATAGATCTTTAACAAGACAAAGACCATAGGATTGGTCACGAACATCATCAAGAAAGAATCAAAATAAGAACATCTTTTGATGACAAAACTTTGAAACACCGTATCTTTGCAAAGAACAAATGACAACATGTACATCAAAACATATTAGTTTCGCACTATTCTCATCACATCCGTGTGTTAACTCCCGTGAGAGGTGAATCATTGAAAATAATGGATTTGATGTCTCTTACCAATAGCCATCACTACCGGAGTAGCCATATGTTTAAGTTCGAAAACTATGGTACACCGATAACCATCCGATTTATTGGCAAACCGAAACCATATAAACGGATTTGATATGTCTTTACCGTAGCCGCTTGCTCGTGACTAGTCAATTTTAGAATTGGTGAATTGAGAACCAAATATGGTAGTCCAATGCCTTTACCACAAGCCATATATAAGTGGGCTAGTCAATTCTTGGATTCCAAAAGGAATAAATCATGGTGAATTGAAACCATACAACACTCAAGAATTAAGCATGGGTGGTTGCAGTCCTATGATTTTGAGCAAACCATTACAACTATCAACAGATTTGATGTGTCTTTACCAAAGTGTACACTTTGGACTAGCTAACTCTTTGACATACACAAGGTATATCCGGTGAGTCAAGAACCATCAAAAGTATACAACAAACCCGCAATAAAAGTTAGACAAACTCAAACATATACAAATTTTTATTTTTTTTTTTAAACTAAGAAAGAAATAAATAAAGAAAAAAATATTACAAAAGATACAAAATATCACAATCAAACTGAACCTCTATGTTGCGTGTTTAGTTTTAATCAAACCAACACATTGTTCTCGCATGAAGATCATCATTGCCAACCGGATTAGGTGGTACTTCCAACTTCGCCGCAAAGATGCTTTCCATCAATGAAATGTATAAAGGATAAGACTTATCCGAGAACATACACAAAATCATGCCACATTTTGTCTCGAACCACATGAACATGTGGCATAGGATAGAATCTCCACCTCAATCTCCCACCGATGTGAATTCTTCCAAATAGAATACCCTTTACCATCCGGAGAATGAGAATCAAACAAGACTTGAAGATCACCCAATAAATATAAACCGAACCCTGTGGTGAATGAATAGTATAATATCGAGTGACATGTTCATACAACATCTTCAAATCATGTCTATTCACCAAATGAAAGATTTCCTTCAAGAAGTTGAATCAGATAGAAGTATTATCTAGCCGATAAACATGATAAGCTTCCCACCGTCCAATTGATCAATACAAAGCATGTGTTCCTTCAGAAAAACATCAACAGCTCCTACTTTAATAAAAGTTGACTCATCGCCTTGAGATCTAAAAAGCTACTCTTGAAAAGATGTTTCTAGCTAGTCTCACGAACTCCTTAAGGAACTAAGTTTCCTTTTAGCCATACTTTTCTTCCTCCTACCAGATGTACAAATCCCCTGAGAAGATCCTTTCTCAGACTCTTCAAGAACATCTTCAGTTTGATCAGAAGAAACATAATTAGACTTAATTAGAACACCTTTACGTAAGGAATTCATTCTAGCAACCATCTCTCGTGCTTTCTTAGCTTTATCAATCTTCAGATCTTCTTCCTTACTCAATGTATCACCCAAATGATCAACACTAGGCAATGCTTCAGAAGAAACAAGAGAAGATTCAGCAGAAACAACCTTATTAGTGGAAGGATTAGCTTCAGGAGTTGTTTCAGAAGTAACAACTTGAGATATCACCTGAGGCAAAACAGCATCAAAATTATCCACTATATCAACTGTTTTAGGTCTCTTTGCTTTAGGAACATCAGACATATTAGCAATCCTTTCCAAGTTAGAAGAAGAAGTAGAACCAGATGAAGAAAACTTCATAATCATATTATACTTCCTGATCAAAGCATCATCAGATAAAGCACATATTTGCTTCATTGACATGCCAGCATTATAAATAGTAGAACTATGATTCTTCACAACTCTCCTCATATGAGCCCTCTTCTGAGCTACAGTCATTGGTTTTTCCCTTTTTGCTTTATGTCTTTGAGCAACAATAGCTCTCCTCTTTGCAGCCGCTTCTTGCTTCTTTTGATTGCCAAGAGCCATCATTTGATCCACAAAATTCTCATTATCAAATGATGCTCCTAAAATAAGTTTTGCAAGATTAGGATCAGATGCACCTTGATTAGTATAGGCATCCCATTGATCATCAGTGATCTTAGGAAATAATGCATCAAGCTCTAGTTTTCTCTCAGAGACAAATTAGAATCGATCGAGCTTGAAGAAATTCAAGAACTACACGACTCTTCTCGCATATTTTCATAATCAAGAAACATCTTAGCTTGAGCTAGATTTTCTTCTTCGATACCGCACCAACCAATCATTTCATCAATCACAACTTCCTTTCCTTTGTCGAAGATTCCTCAACAGAACCAATTTGAGAATTATGCATGTAATGAACTTCGAAGGAACACCCAAAACAACATCGAAGAAACATGTTGAGAAAATGTCTCAACAAGTGTAGAAAAGACTTGTATAGAATGCAACTTAAAAATTCTCCCAAACAAAAACTTCATCATTATCTCATCAAGGTGGAGAATTTGGTTGTTCTTGTACAAATGAGGCTTGACCATGTTCAAGCAACCTCCTCAATTAGAACATCGCAGCTGCATCAACAACATTTGGCTCCTTTGAAGTTTCAAAGGATACCTTATTCAGATATTGTCTTCTTCTTTTCTAGCAAAGATAATAGGCTCCTTTCTCCTTGAAGATTCAAAGAAGAATAGGAGAAGAAACATCGATGTAAGAGTCGATCGCCCAAGATTCCTAGTGATGCATGTCGAGTCTCTTCTTGCTCCTCTTCGTAAGAAACCAAACTCTCTTTTGCCCCTTTTTCCAAGTAGTTCCTCCAAGTTCTTAACTGTATTCTGCAACTCCACAATCTTACCACCAAGAGTAGACTTGGTCTCTGCAAGTTCCTTCTTAAGATCAGCCACTTCACCTGCATATCTGTTCACTAGAGCATATATAGAGGTAAGTGTAATAGGTTCCTCAGCTCCACCAGCTGATTGATCAGTGGTAATGGGAGCATCATTGGGCCTTTCAGGAGAAATATGAACATGCTCAAAATAAGGAAATCCTTCATCAAATTGATTCCTAATAGGACTAGGTGTGGGCAATCGATCGGGCTTACATCGAACCTCATCAAGAGAAACTTGTGTAGTGATGGACTAGGACTAGGTCTAGAAGGTATGTCCAGAGGTAAGTCGAAAACACTAGATGCTTCAAAGAAGAGGTAAGGTCCCTCATCAATAGCAATCAAGGATTACCATCGTAGTATTGGTAGAAGGTAAATTAACAACATTATTCTCATCAGCAGCCTCATTCCCCTGAGGCAACATAGCTACTAATAAAGGAAAATGTGTCCCCTCAAATTTAGTTCTCATGGAAGAAAATAGCTTAGCAGATAAAGCTCCTATGGGATAAAACGCTTGGGTTTGGGTAGAAACATCTAAAATCATCTCAGAAAACCTAGGGTACATCAAAACTTGCCCTTTTCCTAGTTATATTCTCAACCATATTATCAAAATAAACTTAGAAAAATTATAAGTTAAACCCCGAGATAGACATATAATACCACATCCCAATTGAGTAGAAAATCGATCCCATCCTCCCGATTTATTGCTTAAACTCAAGCAATGTATGAACCAAAACCTCCACATAGGACAAAGTTGATTCTTTAACCACATGTCGGTCCTTGTACCTTGATATCCAATTGCTCTAAGCCCATCAAGTACCACCGCATCATTAGAATGATAAACCCATTCTCATCATTCAAACGAAGTTTTCTTCTTATCGCCCCTCTATCACCACATACTGCTCCACAATCATTGCAACAATCTCAGATCACCCTTTTCGTAGCCGATGCCCAAAATTGAGTAACCAACGATTCATATATTGCATTCGGAGAATGTGTTAAAGCATAATGAATCTTTGACCTCTGAAGAATTCTACCATCGGTCTATACAACTCGTCACCCTTAGTCGCTCCCAAAAAGCGACTTTATTATGATCATGCTTGAATTGAAGCGCCATGAGAGATATTGAAAGTTAGGGTTAAGATTTAAAGATTCGCTTAATTTGAGACGAAGATATGCGAATAGAGAATAAGTAGTAGTTTCACAATGTAGACCAATTTACTTTTACCAATTTATCTTTCAACTTCGTAGAAACACTAGCCATTCTCATCAAGAATACCAATCGCCAGTAAATAGATCACGATTCAAGAAGCTTCAAGAATATCTTTTACCGTTTCACCCACTCGCATTAAATCTCATTAAGTCTTGAAACCGCTCTATAAAACAATCCCAATGCACACATATCTCTTCATCAAAAACCCCAAATATCATCACAAACCCTAATTTCATCAATGCTCCAAAATTAACCACAACAAACCATGAGCGCTCCACCCTATCACTCTTTCATAAGATGACAATGCATCCTCCATAAGCGCCTTGAGATATGGAAGAAGAATTATTTGTCAAGCAATCCAGCGATGATGAAGACAACTCATCCATAAGTTCTTATGTATCACCTTATGAAGACTCGGATGAGGAAGCAACTTCAAAGAAAGTGAAAGAGCCTCCCCTTGTCAGTGTGAATGTGCCTTCTCTGCCGCTGATGATTCTCGATGACTCGTAAGGAGAGAACATCTTACTCCCAACCTCCAAAGACCTCAGCCTCAACGAAGGCCACGAGCCAGAATCCACCACCCCTAAAGATAGAGAGGTGGTTCTCGGTCTTCTCGCATCGTGTTTTGGTGCATCAACACATATCGTATAGAGGAAAAGCTTCAGATAGTGGATGGGTTGCATTTTGGTTGAAATCAATAGATGAAGCACAAAGGACATATTATTTTCTTCATCATCATGATTTGCATCAATCCATCCTTTCCATTTTGGTCCTTAGCATCCTCGTCATAGTAGTCATGTATCTCCAGCCATCAAGATAGAATGAATGGGTGGTTATGCAAGACTTCACAAACGTATATCCAGCATCTAGTGTGAAAGATGTGAGTGATCATGCATATCCAACAGCCTGTTAGATGTTGGAATAGATGATATGAACTAGATTAGGATTAGTAGATTATGTTGCATTTTATGTTGATTGTACTGATGTTGTAAGTCAGTACTGTAAACTGCTTGAAGATGTAAAATTTGCTTGAATGAATGAATGAACAATTTGTTTCAAGATTTTGTCTTCGTGAGAAACAAAAAGCTCACTTCAAGACTTTGAATTCAAGAGAAACAAGCTTTAGAGCTTTCTTGACCATATTCCAAATGAATAACCATGGTAAATTCCAACTTGAATAACCAATCTGCAAAATGTAACAAACACGAGAAACACACAAACCAACAAAGAAAACAAACTAAGATTACATTAGCAAGTTAGTGTTAGAGAAAAGCATACAAAATGTACATAAAACCTACAAAATTACATAAAACATGCAAAGTGTACACAATCCTCCTCCCGAGGTTTATGCCTCCCTTAAACTTTGCATTTAAGGGTTAAGATACCGATATGGACCACAAGGTGTTGAAACCTTGGTCCATCAAAAGCCTTTGTTAACAAATCGCCACATTATTATCAAGTGAATTTTAACCACTTTTATCAAATGTTTATCATATGCATCTCTTATAAAGTGGTGCCTCGATTTCAATATGTTTTGTTCGACCGTGAAAAACTAGATTTTTACAATGCATATGGTACTTTGATTATCAATAAAAATTGTTGTATTCATGAAGTTATACCCATAATCCAACAATTGATTTTGTATCCAAAGAACCCGTCCACAACAATTAGCAGCAAGAACGCATCTGCTCAAGAGATGAGGTAGCCACAATAGTCTGCTTCTTGCATTGCCAAGAAATCAATCTCTTTCCAAGGAATTGGCAACCTCCAAGAAGTGGACCTCCTATCCAGATTTGCACCAAAGATAGTCACTATCACTAAAGGCTTCCACTTAAATGGAGATTCTTTGGGTACCAAAGGCCTAGATGAGGTTGGCCTTTAAGGTACTTAAAGATCTTCTTGACAAAGATTGAGATGGGAAGTAAGTGGAGTAACTTGATGGCGTGAACAAACACTCACAAAAAAAGTAATATCGTGCCTTGAAGTCATTAAATACATCAAAGAGCCAATCATAGACCAGATAAATGAACATTCACAGTGGATCTCGCTTCATTGTTGGTATTTGTCTTTGAGCTTCATAAGGTGTAGTGGCAGTCCTTACACTCTCCATACCAAACTTTTTCAAAATGTCCTCACATATTTGTCCCGACCGATAAATATACCATCGTGTTTCACGAACTTGAAGACCCAAAAGAAAGTCATCTCCCATGGCACTCATCCGAAACTCTCCTTCATAAGCTCCTCAAACTCCCCGCACCAAGCTTCCTTTGTGATCCAAAATAATGTCATCCACATACACTTGCACAAGAATAATGTCTGTGGAATTCTTCTTTAGGAATAGAGTCTTATCAATTGCACCTCTTCTATAACCATGCTTCGTAAGAAATGTAGAGAGCCTAGCATACCAAGCTCGGGTGCCTGATGTAGTCCATAAGGAGCTTTAACTACCTTGTAAACATGATTAGGATGATCCGATCTTCAAATCCTTTAGGTTGAGTGACATAAACCTCCTCTTCAATTTCACCATACAAGAAGGCTCCTTTAACATCCATCCGATAGACCATAAAACCCATATAGGATGCATAAGCTAAGAAAATCCGTATGGCCTCAACTCTTGCCACAGTGCAAACACTTCATCATAATCTATCCTCCTCTTGTCTATACCCCGTGCAACTAATCTTGCTTTGTTTTTAATGACAACACCTCGTGCATCTCTTTATTCTTCGTAATCCATTTAGTCCCAATTGCATACTTACCATCGTGTAGTGGTACCAATATCCAAACCTCGCGATTTTGAAATTGTTGCATCTCTTCCTGCATTGCCTCAAGCCAACTTGAGTCTTCAAGAGCCCGAGTAACACTAGTTGGTTCCACTTGTGAGAGAAAACAAGCAAATGCACAATGTTCATAGTCCGTGTGATTGTCTCTCTCACCGATTTGAGACATAAGAGATAAAAGCCACTGACCATATTTAGAACGCGCTACAAGACCCTTGTTCTAACAGTGCATTAGGATCACCAATAATATTAGACCGTGGATGAGCATTGTTGATCCTTGTAGTAGTAGTGGTGTTGACATCAATGGAGGAATCAAGATTAGTCACGAGGTTCAAACTCGGTGTCATAGGAAGGTGAGTTGAAGATTCCCGCTTTAGGTTGATGATGACCAAGATCCAAGGTTTTGGGAACCGTGTATAAGGTTCTCCAAGGTCCGTGACACTCTAGTAGAGATAGGAGTAGAGTCAACATGTCTTTCAAAGAGAATGGGAGAGGTAAGGAGAAATGTAATCACTTTCGCAGAATTGATGTTCCCACCGATTGCTTCATTTGCACTCTCCTCAAAGATTCCTCTCAAAGATCTAGATTGGTCGCATACTCTTGTTTCTTCACCGCAAGATCCTCAAGATAATGGAAGTCATCTTCACTGCATCAAGATAATCTCTAGAAATGTCACCGCAAAATTGTTAGGGAGAAAGAAGGCACTACAATAGGTTGTTCATCATCTTCAAACTCACCGCCGTAATCAAGATCCATAGTACCGTGACCGTTAGTTGGAGATTTTGAGAACCGCATGTTGGTTAGCCATATGTCTAGAATAACCCAAATAATCGCTATAATCAAGGTCAAAAGACCAAACATGACCCCGCCCTTGAACATTAGGCTTGTCTTCTAGAAACCTCGTGTTCAATGTCTCCTCAATCTTCTTAGCGTATAAATTGTAAACCCCAGACGCCTTACTATGAGCGTAATATCCCACAATGTAACCATCATCGCCTTTCTCATCAAATTTGCCTAATGGATCACTTGTATTCGTAATGGTCACTTGACAACCAAAAGGTTTAAGGTAATGAATAATGTGAACTTTCCCAAAGAGAAGTTCATATGGTGTTTTGAGGTGTGGTCTAGTAATGGACACTCTATTCAAGACATAACAAGTCAGGCCAACAACAATTCAAAACATGGTGGGTAACTTAGAGTCTCACAAAGATAGATCTTGCACCTCTATTAAGGTCCTATTTTTCCTTTCGCCACCCCATTTTGTTGAGGGTTCTTGGAGTGCTATAGTCCCTTTGATCCCTTTTGACCTACAGAGTTCTATAAGTATAGCATTCTTGAACTCGTCCCATTATCACACCTAATTCCTTTCACCTTTTGTTCAACTGATTTTCAATAAGGGTAATGAAGTCTTTCAACATCGAGATGTTTCATCTTTGGTCCTTAGAAAGAATACCCAACAAAATTTGCTATAACCATCGCGATCACCGTGACAAAATATTTATGATCAATGCTTCTCACTTGAGTTGGACCAAACAGATCCATATGAAGCAACAAGAGGTTCGAAACAATGCTCACCGCAGAACACCTTTGTATGAGGCTATGTGTTGCTTTCCTTTGTTGCATGCAACACGCTTATGATCATTGGTGAAAACTTTGGAAGGAAGACCTTCAACAAGGCCCGCTTTAGAGAGCTTGTTTATGGTCTTGAAGTTGACATGGGCCATCCTTCTATGCCATTTGGTAGACTCATCCAAGGATGCTTTAGCCACCAAACAAGTTAAGTCACCGGGTTTGACATCGCTAAGTTGAATGTATAAAGATTGTGATCATGAGGAACTTTCAAGAGAATTGAAGTTTCTTCCGGGAGTTTGAAGTCTTTAGATAGCACAAGACATTCATCCTCTCAGTGAAGAGTACTTTGTTCGGTGTCACATATTTGTGAGATCGAGAACAAATTGAAGTGTTGAAGTTCCTTGACATAATATACATTCTCAAAGTCCAGCTTGAGGTGTTTTGATGGTCCCTTTCCCAAGAATTCTTCCATCACTTCCTCCAAAGGTTACATTGCCTCCTCCTTCAATGGGTACAAAGTTATGCATCATATCCCCTGCTTCCCGACATACTTCTTGAACAACCACTATCAACAATGCCAACATCTTTATGCTTAAGAGGATGATCCTACAACAACAACAAAATATACAGAGAATTAGTACACTATGGAGGCTCAAGTCATTGTTGACTGAACCCGCCTTGTGGATCATATGAGTTATGCCATGCGATGTATAAGATCCACTATTGTTCTTGGGTTTCCATTGAAACTTAGGTCCCTTTTATTCCAAGAACAACTCACGAGGACTTGACAAGCAGATCCCAAGACTTTTCCCATCACCATAGAGTTAACATATCCGTGCCAAAACCATTTTTAAAATATGCACTTGTTGGTTGTACATATGGTTTTACAACCGGTCTTCCAAGGAAAAGGAGAATTAGTATAAGTTGCTTGTGGAACATAAGGTGGTATAGCATTAACATTGGTCCACATTGGTCTAGATTTCCTAGAATCATCACACCTACTCATTCTTTGCTCATGATAATCACAATCCTTAATTAAATGAAATTTAGTTCCACACACAAAACATGTCTTCTGCTTAGAAGATTTATTCAAACCAAAAGATGTTCTATTACAAGCGTAAGTATTCAAACCAAAATCATGAAAAGAATTGTTTTTAACAAGATTATTATGCAAAGAATTAAAAGCAAGTCTTCGAGGCAACTGCCTTGGAAGAGGATTCCTTGGCAAAGAACTCCGACATGCTTATTGGTAGTCTCGGGTGCGAAGGGGTGAAGACTTGGGAAGGTCGACTTGTCATTTGAATCACACTCAGACCCTTGCTTGGAGGACTTGTCATCATAACACAAGATACAAAGTCATTAGAAGAAGTATCGTGGTTTGGCAAGTCATTTGACTTTTTCCATAGAGATGGTGTGATCCATCAAAGTCAACAAGAATGGAAAGGTCAATGGGCATGTGCTCACCTCTAATAGGTCCACGACAACATGTAGGTCACCTTCTTTCACAAAATTAGCTAGGCCTCGCTGGTGTAGATTTGCGTGTCATTTCTAGCTTCTAATCCTACATACTTCTTAAAGCCTAAACCTATAGAAGTATTTGGATTTTGACTAGCATAGATGTGACTAGCTAACTTGTTTCCATTTAATAACCATTCTTTATGCCTAGCGATTTCCTCATTAAGTTTCTCTTTAAGCTCTAAATTTTATGACACTACATCTGCTCTTAATTTCTCAGACCACTATAACTCATTTTTTGCACATTCGAGATCCCTTTCTAAAACACCTATCTTCTCATCATAAGCTATTTGATTCTTCTGAAACCAAACCTTTTGTCTTTCTAGTGTTTTTAAAGCCCGCTTATAAGCTTCAACTTCCACATAGCATTCATTATATTTAGGTTTCAAAATATCATAAGCTTCTTTGAGTTCATTATAACGCTCACTACAACCAAACAAACAGCTTTGTACCGAGAGATGCCCATCAAGGCAACTGATCATGCCTATCCTCTCAAGTACAACTTGCAATCAAACCAACATTATCATTACCAGACCATCATTATCTTCCTGCTCATGTTGCTTCCATCCACATTGCTATCTAGAGTGACCAAAGCAATGATCCCTTTGAAGTTCCCGCCTTCTCGATTCTCACGATAAGAAGAGTATCTCGCCTCATCACCGCTTTCCTATCTTTGCACTCTCTAGAGAAGTGACCCATCCGCTGACATGTAAAGCACTTGACCTTCCTTTTGTCAAACCTTGTTGGTCTCTTCCTTGAAGCCAAACCTCCTCCCGCCTTTGCGCCAAACCTTTGATATCCATGGACAAGATGGCCACCGCCACTTCAGCCTTCATTTCTTCCATCTCCGTGGGTCTATCCGATCGAAATCCTCATAGGCCGCCTCCGCCGAGGATCATAATCGCAAAGAAGGATCCAAGAACATCTTTCATAATACCACTCAATTTAGAGTGAGAGCTTGATGAAGGAGTAGCATAAGATGATTGTGAGTATGTTGGGCTTGGACCATAACTCATCTTTGGGGTAGAGGCTCCAACGAATGCTTTGTGACTAGCAGTAGAAGATGATCTAAAAGGACTTCTCACATCATGTTCAAGAGCTTTAAGTTTGTGGTACAGCTCATCAAAGGTAATCATGTCCAAACCTCCTTTAGCTTTTAAAGCAATGCTCACTTGTAGCCGTGATGGAGGTAAAGACCTCGTAAACTTAGAGTTACAATCATCATTATCTCGCTTTGCCTCGCAATGATTTAACCGACTTAAAATCTTGTGAAACTTGTCATAGCCCTTGTGTATTCCTTCCTCTTCGTAGATTTGAAAATCTTGAAACTGTTGTCCGAGCATGGACTTTTTCGGCCTCCTAGATTCCTCATTCCCACCGAACTTAGCCTTAATTGCTAACCATATGTCCTTAGTATCTTGCATGAAGTGAAAATCACCAAGTGATCCTCAGGAATAGCTTGAAGAAGAATGGTTTTAACCTTGGTTTCTCTTTGAACCGCCAGTAACTCTTCAGCAGTTTTGGGAGGAACATAAGTCATCTTTCCAGCAGCATCTGTGGTAGTTCTCTTCAAACTGTTTCCCTTCATGACTATCTCCCATAGATGCCAATCAATGTTGGAGATCCAGTTTTGCATCTTCATTGCCCAAAGATCATATTCCTCCATTTTCAGGTAAGGAAACTTAGCATTGCTATTAGAGAGACTTAGTTGTTGCAGATGGGTGGAGTTTTGGTTGTTGGTGATTTCAACATCAACATCCGATCCGTGCATGATAAATATTGTTTTGGTTGTATGGGTGTTCGTAAAACTCGTCCTTAGTATCGTAGAGACTCACGAGGCTCGATACCACTTGTTGAAACAAATGCACCTTGATAGATCTTGAGCTCGTGGATCGTTATCTATGCCTATGTAATCACAAGCACAAGAAAGACAATCTCTACTACTTGTATTTAGCAATGAATATAAACACAAGTAACACAAATAACTAAGAACTCGTGATCCTCTATGGATCGTTATATTAACTAAAACTTTGTTTTCAATCGAATACATAACTCATACTATTGTGTTCCTTTTATAGACAAGGAACCCTAAACAAAACCCTAAACCGCTTCCCAAGAAACGATAAACATAAAACTAAATAAGATATACACAATCACTTCCTAATAAAGCTCATGTATATCCAAACTAAATAAACTAAATACGAATAACAACTTCCGCAGTAAATGTACTATTCACTATATAGCTTCAGCAGAAATTATGGCTTTCAGTAGAATCCACATTACTTTTACAAGAGAATCCTTTCAAAAGAACTATACTTCACATAATTCCCAACATTCACTTTCTCATCAAATTCATTGTAACATACGAGACCTTCCAAGACTCATGTGCACTCTTTATAATGGCCATGGTCTTTATCTTTGTCAAACATGTTCAATACCTGAAACTACAAAGCAATTGTTATTTTTTTTATTAGAAACAACTAACAAAAACATATTCATAATTCAAAACATATATGCATACATCTTTCCTTATTTTATTTGAGCTTCAAACACATATGCACACCATTCATTGATTTTATACCAACCATAAAACACATATGCACTCTTTCACTAATTTTATGTCAGCATATATACAAACTTAAGAATGACATGAAATCAAATTTATACCAATCATAAAACAATCAACTACATGATCTTAACAGCCAACTTCAACCAACATGTATGCACCTTTATAAGGTATATATAAAATAGGACCATATGAGATTAAATATAAAATGACTCAAAATAGACAAAATAATATACAAGATTCGTACTAATTTTCTACACATATGTTTCCTTCTTTTACTTTAACTGGGCCAAATTTATATACCCATTTTTCTCGTGAATCTAAAAGTGCACATGTAATTAACGGTGCCATTGTGTTTCTCGTAATTGAAACCAACATCAGACAAAAGAAAATATAAAGAAAAAGGTTCCAAATCAAAAACACAATGACCACATAACTACATCCTCAATCTAAAGAAAAAAAAGTAACCGAATCTACAACCTCTTTACCAAAGCCATATTGATTTAAAAAAAAACTACAATTGAATTAAAATCGAAAACAATTTCAGATACATTTATAAAACCATAAAAAACATAATGTAATCCAAATTAAAAAGCATACCTAGTTGTGAAGGTCGCTTCTTGACAAGATCTAATAAGAGCATTTAATTCACATCCCATTTAGACTTTTAACACAATACACTATGGAAGAATTAATATGTAAGACAAAAAAGGAACTAAACCCATCACGTTCAAGGCAACAAACAAACATGGAAAACGTAAAATCCGAGTCACCATCCTCCTCTAACCATCCCGCTGCTATCCTCCCCCTCCAACCATCGTCGCGGCTGTCCTCTTCCTCAAGCCGAAACCGCTGTCGTCCTCCTCTAGCACAACCACCACACACCTTGGTAAATTGAACGATTTACGAAAACTTTTCCGCACTAAATCGTTTATTGCTTTTCGAAATAGTTTTAAGGCGAATTTAGAACCCTTGTTTTATATACATGTTGCGAATCCCATCTCCTTCCTCTCTCGTCGTCAATTTTTTGGGATACATATGAACATGAAAGAGGCGGCTAGGGTTATTGGAGTGAGAGACAAAGAGATAAAAACTGAAAATGATCTCTTTAAAATATTTTATGAGCATGTTGACAGTTTATTTAGATGACATATATAAAATTACTTTAATGTCCTTTTAGTCCTTAAAATAAGTTCCTTAGTTTTTCATTTATTTACATTTGTGCCACACTCATTTATATCCATTGATAAAAAAATCTGATGGTTTAGATTGATTAATAATGGTCAGAAAGATCAGATATAAGACGGTGATCTGATAGTAATACAACACTATATATGATAGATTACAAAGAAGAGTCTAGAGTGGGCTTAGGCCCACATGTGGTCGGACCTCTTTGAGGGTCGGGAGGTCCCGCCTCCCCAAAATTTACTAAGACCTAACAGAATATTATAGCTTTAGCAGTAAATTAGCTAAGGTTAAAATAAATCGCCCCTCAAAATAAATTCGCCTCCCAAAATAAATGGTCAAGTTCCGCCACTAGGCCCATATTACAAATAATTCGACTAACACTTGTACTTAGTTTCATCTTTGAGGAAAAAGTTTGTTGTAGTTTCATCTAAGATGGATAGATGAGTTTGTATTACTGTGAAATCATTTGGAAGACTTGTGAAGATTTGAAGAGACGAGTTTGTCATAGGTCAATGGAGTAACATTAAGTGTAGTGAACATCAAGAATAGCAAATAAACCAAATTTAAATATTGGAGTATTAAAATCTCATGCATGCGCCGGCCTTATAAGTAATACCTACTAAAAGCAATATAGTGTGAGGCTAACACATGGCCAGCTTTTAGTGAAAGTGCAGTGCTGCGATTGCGACATGGCCACCGCTGACGGGCGCCACTAAATTTCATGCACTTATTATATATATGCCAACACAATATGGCGACTGAAATTAATCAATTAACGACTATTTATACATACGATATTATGCTGTTTTCATACTATTTCATGATAGCAAAGACGCCACCGAAATTCACGATACTACCGCTAACACATCTAGTAAGTTTCCATTTTTTTTCCTTTGAGCTATCTTCCAAGAAACTTGTCTCGTATAGTTTATGAAATCACATGCTAGTTTGATTATGTTGGATTGACTTATCATTTTCGAAGTCTTAATTGATATATTAGTGAGCTTGGCTCCCACACTTAAGGCAACACTCCTTGCTTTAGCTCGCGACCATGTCATTAAACCAACGATGCCACAAATCTCTTTTGTTAGGTTGATGCCTTGAGCTCGATCCACAACCACTACAAGAAATTGTCCTTTAATGACGGATAAATAAGTGTAAAGTCAAAAAAGATATGCAAAAAGTATAGAAACATCAAAAAAAGTTAGAAAAAGATGTCATTAGATTTTTCAAGTGTTTTTTCTGCACTTAAAAAGTGTAGGTAAAAGTTTAATTATACTGACAAAAGAAAAATGTAAAATAAACTTTTTGCTTTTTATGACACATATTTCACAAAAAAATATCGTTAAATCTCAAAATTTTGACCTTTTTGCTTACACTTTTAAAGAAGTGTCACTAAAAAGTCAGATTCAATGATATTTTTTGTGTCATATTTAATGGACAGGACGACCCAGTCCTTGTAATCTAGACCTGCGAGAATTATACTTGCATCAACCTAATTGACACTTACCTTACAACGAAGACCTAGCTTGTGTTGGACAAGCCGGTTTAAAGTAATGCATAACAATGTCTGACAATAAACATCTTGTTCACCGTGGTTGCAAATCTAGAGCCATCTGAGCCCTCCAATCATTTAATTCATCACTCGTGAATCTGGTGTCATCCGAGCTCATTTATAATGTTTCCAATTCATGTTTCGCAAGAGATGCACTAGAAATGTTTTAATACTTTTGAGATGTTTATGTGTCACACGCGTTTTTAGTATGTTTACGTACCAGATTTGCAGCTAGGATTTTAAAGCAAGTAAATCTGGTACGTAAACATACTAAATGTGTGACAACGTTGCCTTCAACCGCTTCATGTGTTCGCAACACTTACCTTACACTTACTTATAAGTATGTTTCACCATCATGAAAGTTCTCGAGAAGTTTATACACGCAAATCACAAATTTTCAAAATAAAACAGAGCCAAGCAATAATGCACATGCACCTCGTCAAAATTTCTCCATGATAAATACCCTACACATATTCGATAATTATTAAAGGCAACAAAATAAGACATAGCAATTTGTAAGAAAATGTCCTCCAATAATGCCAAGATGAGCAGAATTAATTTAGGTTGATGTGATTAGTCAAAAGTAGGGTGGTAACGAGTCTAGTCTGAGCCTGTCAAAGCTCGAGCTCGGCTAGTTTATTTATATGAAGCTCGAGCTTGTTTCGAGCCTCAAAGATTGAGCTCGAGCCTGGTTTGTGAAACTTTTCTCAAATTCGAGCTCGACTAATTTATATGACGTGTTAAAGGACATGAAGCTCAATTGAAGCTCGGCTCGTTAATCACACTAGGCTCGAGCTCGTTTATTCTTTTAAGCTCGTTTATACATAGTTATACGTATGGAAAATATAAAGGAGAATTTATTGTTTCGATCATGTGGATTTATCCCCACATAACACCTTGGATTTATCCCCACATAACACCTTGGCCTCAGTTTCTGCTCAGCTTTGGATTTATCCCCACATAAAACTATTTTCGAGCTGGTTTATATGGCGAGCTCGTAATAGTTTTATTTTCGATCATGTGGATTTATCCCCACATAACACCTTGGCCTCAGTTTCTGCTCAGCTTTATGAATTTGAGAAGTATGTAGCCTCTCAATCTACTTTAAGGCCTGCCTCAGCAGCTGCTAGTCTTGATTCCGTCTCACTCACTTCTCCTCAGTGGATACCCCCCCCCCCCCCCACGGTTGTTTGGTGAAGTTAAATTGTGATGCTGCATTCAAGGATTCTAATGTTGCTTGTGGTATTGTTGTTCGTGATTCCGCAGTCGCCTCCGTTATGCTCTCGTAATCGCCACGCCATATCTCTCTCCATGCCAAGATCATCGCGCATTCCGCTTGCTCTTTAGCATTTAATCGTGGTGGTTTAATGCTATCAGGAATTTGACTCCCAAACGGCTATATCCTTATCATCTTCGTAATCTCTCCACCATGGAGTTTGGTCGCTTAGTGAAAGACATTCGCTTATGGGCAAAAATATGAGATATCCTTTTCACGGGTGATAAGGTTTTAAAATGTACCAGAGGGTCATTTAAGCCCTTATTTGATCACTTTGTATCCGCTATTACTTAATTTCGCTCCTTTAACTTTTAGGTCTCTTGAAGGCAAATTATCGGAATGACACTTATTCGGACGAAAAGGCACGAATATGCTAAGAAAATGGCCAAAGTCAAGAATCGAGACACTCAAGTCAAATCAAGGGACGGCGGCCAGTTATATTTGTGACTGCTTTAACAAGTTTTGTAACGATACGTAAGCCAAATTGCTTATTTTCAAGTGACAGATCGGTTTTAAAGAGTAGGGCGTCAAATCACACTACCTATATTTGATCTAAACCGGCATCGAGACTCATGGCGACTTCACATTTACATAAGGTGACGCACCACAATGATAACGTGCCAAGACGAAACCCTAATAACGGCGACCGACGACGTTATAAATTAAAGAGTGACGCCAGCAGCTTGTAACCTTATATATAGAATCCGAATTTTTTAGTTTAGTGTGTAGTTTTGTGAGTAAAACCTAAACCGAACCAAGGTCGTTTTGTACAAGATTTTAGGGTTCCATACCCTATCTTACATCAAGATAAGTGTTTTACTTCATTAATTTAATTATGTCTTCAATTGATTGTGTGTATGTTTGCATGTTGCCCAACTCCCGCTAATTTACTTTGTGTGTTTGCTTAGGTAATATGAAACTTAGTTATCAATATTGATTGGTTGTCTCTTATCTTAGTTGTGATTAACCTAGTATTGCGATAGGTCATTCGTTGTGTTGTTAATGCTTGATTAATCTTTGTTGAACCTAGTTTATAATCACCTAGAGTAATTGTAGGCTAAACATCCAAAGAATACCTTAGTGTTAAGTTTATAAATCCTAGAGATTTTGGGTCCATTAACCTTGGTAGCTTCAAAGAGTTAGGATAAACGATACCCTACGACCTTAGAGACACAACGCAATTAAGAATAAGGACGTGACAATTCAACCATCAAAAGGAGATAACTAGGGAGTAATAAAGCCTAAGCAAATACATTTTTAATCATCATACGAGCACACAACAATAGACATATACTACATTCACCTTAGCTTAGATAATTAGATAAGTAGAAGTAATTGGTAGAAATACCAACCCCCCAAATCCAAACCCCGAGATTCGTACCTTTCCATTTACTAAAAAAATATAAAAAGATAAAAAAAATAATCTTCATCAACCCCAACCTTAGCGTAGTAATTCTCACTAGCATTCCTATTCCCTGAGAACGATATCAATTCCCGTGACTTACCCTAATACTACACTACAACGATTAGGTTCAACGCCAGGGTGTTGAGAAACTTGCTCGATTTAAAAGGAAGTTCCTTTGACCCGAACGCTACTGTAAGCGTATCAATGGGTTAATCGAGGAAGAAATCAAGTTGCTCACCGGATCGCCCATTATGCGCTTTCAAGCTCTTTAGATTTAGGTGGGATGTCAATTTCAAGAACTCACCCGCCGAGGAGTGATATGTACAGGATTTGATTTTCTTTAATGTATGTTTATGTTCAAAAAAAAGTCAAATTGATCAAAGCTTTAAAATTGTATTTTGATATTGCAATTTTTATCATATTAAAAAAGTATTAAAATAATATACAAAGCATGTATAAAAAAATTCATAATACCGATCAAAAACTTGAGAATTTTTTTTTGAAGCAATATTAGCTATAATATCAACAAAGGCAAATAAAGATATATCAAGTTCAAACATCAATTTTTTAAGAAAAATAAAAAAGTAAATTAAAAGCGCTAATAACAGCCAAGACGACTTTCGAGCTACTTGAAAAGTATTCAAAACTAACTCTATTTTATTTGAGCTAGAGCTACTAGAGGAAACTAGTCAAGTTACGAGCTTTATTGTTAAGCTAGTGAGGGATCTAGAACAAATACATTATCATTTGTTCTTTATTGAAACCGAATGATAAAGGAAAATGTACAAAAAAAAAAAAAAATTGACGAAATTTTAAATTACATGTAAAAATCCATGTCATTTCCGAGACCATTCTATGGCCAGCCCTAAGTCGAGGCCATTTATATTGTTTCCGGTTCGTGTTCTTCAAGAGATGTTAAGAAATTAATGCTTAAATACTTTTATATGCATATGTGTCACACGCTTAGTTTGTTTATGTACCGGATTTGCTTCCAGGATTTTAAGACCATGAACACACGACTCGATGAAGGAAGCCTAAAGTTGTGTTTCTTTCTGTAACAATTCGCATTTTTGGGTTACTATTTATTTTTACTATTCACTATTACTATTTACATTTACTATTCATCAACGAAATTTTATTTCACATTCTCGTAAGTTAAACCTATTTTTTGGTGATAACCCGATAATTTGACACTCATCGGGTCATTTTTGCAAATTTCACGAAACCGTGTATGAGATTTACTTTTTGGTTTAAACGACATTTAAGCATCCTGATATGTCCCTACAACATTACAAACAAGACAAATATAGGTTTTTCATATCATACGACAATTTCATAAGTTTTGGAATTTTACATTTTCCGGTTTTGCGTTTTGCACATTTTAAGCCTACGGTTTTAGGTTTTCACGACTTTAAGCATTTTTATAGAACTTATCACTCATATAATATACCAATATAGAGTATATTAACAAGTTTTAACATATTTACAAGTTTCATATTTTTAGGATATCCGGTTTTAAGTTTCGTGACTTCACGACTTACAATTATCGATTACCGTAACCAAACTCACTCCGAAAAGCAAGATATTATCAAACTAATATCTAGTCATCCAAGATAGGCATTGAACAAATTTTTGACCACATGGGGTGTTTTCTAGAGCATGGGGTGTGGTGTATTTTGCTCCTCGTCGCTTCCTACGCGGCTACCGCCGCTTTGTTTTGCTCCTCGCACGACACCATGTTGGTTCGCCACTTGTGGTTTCGCCAAATTCAACGACGAGGAAAATGACAAAAAAATTCAATATATCTGTTGCATGTTAACGGTTTGATTTAAAAAAAAAAAAACTTTTTATTTTTAAAATAAAAACTTTACCCACCCTCTTATAAATAATACCTTATTTTTATAAAATCATTCACACTCTTTTCTTTCAAATCATTCACACACTACTCTTTCAAATCTTTACATCTTAAGCAAAAAAAACATGAGTGGTTCAAATTCGGATTCCGATCTTGATGATTTACAAGATATCAAGATGATTCTGAAAGTTGCAGGTTATGGGCAATCGCTGCGTAACATGAAGTCGAAAGTTCACGCACCTGAATTACATCTACCGCGACCGTGAAGTTGCCGAAAACGCCTTATATCCGACTATTTTTCCGATTGTCCAATATATCCGAGTACTATTTTAGGCGCCGATTTCAGATGAGCCGTGAACTATTCTTAGAAATAGTACAAGATATTGAAAATCATATTCAAACCGCTGATCCTCTTCCACCACATTTTGATTTTTTAGAGTCCAACCGATGCTAGGGGTGTAATGAGTATGAGTGTAATTATGAATGCACATCCGCCAGACGCCAATTGGCCTCCAGACCGCACCGATGCATTTGATGAATATTTGCAAATGGGGTCACACACAAGACGCGATTGTCTAGATTTTTTTACTATGTGTAATTGAATTGTTTATGCCCGAGTTTTTAAGAAAGCCTAATTGAGTGACATTCAAAATTTATATAACGCATATAACACGGTCCATGGGTTTCCGGAATGCTTGGGAGCATTGATTGTATGCACCGAATGGAAAACGGTCCCGCTGAGCGGGCAAGGGCAATTTCACAGAGGTGATAAAAATATCCAACTATTATGCTTCAGCCGCTGATCATACGATTTATGGATTTGGCATGCATTTTTGGGGTAGCGGTGCAAATAATGATTTAACTGCTTTGAATAATTCACCGTTATTCGACGACCTTCTTGATGACATCGCTTCAAGGTTCCGCTTTCAAGTAAACGGTGCAACATTTGAACACGGTATTACCTAGTCGACGGATTTACCCAACTTGGTCATCTTTTGTCAAATCATTCTCGATCGCATATTCGAGAAAATGCCTTGTTTAAACAAAACAAGAAAGTGCTCGCAAAGACGTTGAAAGAGCTTTCGGGTCCTCCAAGGACGCTATATTATAAGCCAACCGGCGCTTGCTTGACTATCAACAAGCTAAGAAGAGTCATGTACACGCGCATCATATTGCATAACATGATTTTGAAAGATCAAAAGTTTGCGATATCCGAAATGAACGATATTTATGTTTGTCCGCGAGCAAATATACAACGGACATGGGTTGAGCGATGCGATATACAACGAAGAATGCCAAAGAACTCATGTGATAAAGCAACGCACGCAAGACTTCAACGAAATATCATTGAGCATGTTTGGCAACTACATCAAGAACAACAAGATTAGATTAAAATTTGTATGTTTTTTATTTCATGCAGTATTTTAAATTTCAGATGTTTTTATTTCGCAGTGTATTTTTTTTATGTTGTATTTTTATTTTAAATAAATGAAATGAACTTTATTGTGTTTGGAAAATATAGAAAAGAAATAAAATGAGGGTGGGTGGGGCCCAAATGAAGAGAAGTGATTTAGTTGTGATTGGGGGATATTTTTAAGTGAGTGTGTTAGAGTGATGTGGAGGTGATGTGGCACACGTGGGGCCTGAATGAAGAGAAGTGGGTTGCCCACGACACCCCATGCTCTTAGTAAAGCTTACATAGAAAGCTAGCAAGGAACATTACATGTGTTATTATACACTTAGCTAGGTTTACTTACATAGTTAAGTCTTAGAAATATCCAAAATCTTACACCTTCTCAATTACCTTATATATACTTCCATTTTATTTACTAGAAAACTCATTTTCCTTTCTTGCTTCACCCATATAAACGAACCACCCTTAATTCCATCTTCATCATCCATTTGATTTCAATATACACGTTACATACCATTATTGAAGCCCTTAGTATTCTATACATGAATCTTGGTTTTGTTTCTTCATTCCATGGTCGAATTAGGAGCTATACAAGGGTGCTAGCGCTGTATACATAAGGTTCTTACAAGGTTAGATCAAGATTATTAATAACGCCACACGCCGCTCGGGTCAAAGGAACTTCCTTTCGTCGAGCAAGTTTTTCAACACCCCAGCAAAGGAACCTAATCGCTGTAGTGTAGTATTAGGTAAGCCACGGAATTGATATCGTTTCTGGGGAATAGGAATGCTAGTGAGAAGTTACTACGCTAAGGTTGGGGTTGAGGAAGATTATTTTTTATCTTTTTATATTTTTAGAAATGGAAAGGTACGAATCTCGGTTTGAATTGGGGGTTGGTATTTTCCGATTACTCAACTCGCCTAATTATCTAATCTAGCGGGTAGTCTATGTCTAATTATCAGGTGCTCGATGATGATTTAAAGATGTGTTTACTTAGGTTTTATTACTCCTTAATTATCTCCTATTGATGGTTGAATTGTCACGCCCTTATTCTTAATCGCTAGGGTCTAAGGTCGTAGGTATGCGCTTATCCCAACTCTTTGAAACTACCAAAGGTTATTGTCTACAAAACCTCTAGGATTTATAAACTTAACACTAAGGTACTCTTCGGATGGTTTAGCCTACAATGACTCTAGGTAACTATAAGCTAAGGTTCTGTAAAGATTAATCAAGCATTAACTACACAATGGATGACCTATCGCAATACTAGATCATTAACAATTAAGATAAGAGACAACCAATCAATATTCAATAATTAAGTTTCATATTCCCTAAGCAAACACACAAGTAAATTAGCTTGGACACGGGAAACATGCAAGCATACACACAATTAATTGGAGACATACTTGAATTAATGAAGTAAAACACTTATCTTGATGTAAGATAGGTATGAAACCCTAAAATACCGTGACAAGATGCCTTGGTTCGGTTTAGGTTTTACTCCAAAGACTACACAATCGAAAACTAAAAATTCGGTTCTATATATAAGATTACATGCGATGGCGTCACCCTTTAATTTGTGACGATGTCGGGTCGCCGTTATTAGGGTTTCGCTCGCCACGTTAGTCTTGCGACGCATCACCTTATGCTTGTGATGTCGCCCCTTCACCTCGACGTCGTTCGATCAAATCTAGGTCGTTCGAAAGTTACGACGCCCTACTCTTTAAAACCCGAAGCCGCCACTTGTAAATGAGCAATTTGGCTACCGAGTCGTCACAAACTTGTCCGACGGCGTCGCTTAGTTGTGCTTGACGCAGCCCCTTCAATTCCAAAGAACCCGAGTGTCTCGATTCTCGACTTTGGCCATTTTTTCGATAATCGCGCTTTTCGTCCGAATAATTGTCATTCCAAAGCTTGCCTTCAAGATACCTAAAAGTGAAAAGGAACGATATTAAGTAATAACGGATACAAAAGTGATCAAATAAGGGCTTAAACGACCCTTCAAAAAGGTACATTTTAAAACCTTATCAAATATCCCTACACTTGGTATTTGCTTGTTCTCAAGCAAATGTGCTTTTAGCTAATCAATTTATAAGTTAGAGGTCATGAAGCATTAGTTTAGAATGATTCACAACACATATAAGCCCCGCAAAAGTCATAACAAGCACGGAAATTACATACTAGCACCTCACATGAGGTGTTTGGATACTCACATCTCTCGTGTATATGAAAAATAACAAGTCGAAATGGAAGATAAACACTCATTAACCGTCCTAGTACATAGATTACCGTAGGCTTGAGACTAGATCAAACCTCCATCGCTTCATGTAGCACCTAGGAAAGACTATCCAAGAGGTCTTTAAAGGTTGTAATGATAGGCTTACTGGTAGGGAAACAAAAGGTTCAGTGGATAGGCTATTTAGTTGGGCAAGTCAAAATCCTTATGTTACAAGCATGCTAAGAATGGCTGTTAAGCCAAGACTCGACACTCTAGACTCTAGATAATCAAACAAATAAATATAAATTAAAGATAGATGTAGGATGGTAGCCCCTTTTTTTTTTTTTTTTTTTTTTTTCAACACTCTATTTTTTTTCTTTTTCTCTTTTTCTATTTTTTTCAATACACTTTTACTCTACCATCCTCTACGATAACATCAAAATGATAGGGATTTATAGGCACATCCCTACACTTGAGTTTTTATTACTCTAACACTAATTTGACCCGAATTAAAAATATCAAAACACTTGGAGTACATTTGTCACACCCCCAAATTACCTATTTTGCAGCGGAATTGAATTCCTGGGGGATGACAGTCATAGCACCACAATCACAATTATATTAAACGACCTAAAGTGTCGTTTGGAAAACACATCGTTTGATTTAATAAAACATTTAGAGTTTACAAAGTGTAGATCCTAAATGAAAATCAACATGTACGAAAATAAGTTTGATACAAGCCAAACGATGTTTTAAAGTGCATAAAATCCCTGTGAGACGCGTAATCACCACGACTCTATGATAAGTCCACATGCATGCCATAAAGTGTATGCCTTAGATACTTGAGATAAAACATGCTTAAAACAGTCAACACAAAGGTTGAGTGAAATCCACAAGTTTAATTAATTCGTTTGAACACAATATACGTAGTGTGAGTTACATTATTTCACACTCATCGTTGAAAACAAAACAAAGATTTATTTCACTAAGCTCATGACAACCAAAGCGTAAACCTCGCACTCAATTGAAATTGGTAAAATCGCTTCATCGCAGCCCTAATAGGTAAACTTGACAATTTACCTTAATGATTCAATATAGTGCGCTCGATTTCCTAACCGGGTCAATAAGAACGGAGTGTTAATTCCAATAGGCCTATTCACAATATTCGGCCACTCACAAGTGACTAATGGTGCATGATGTAGGGACTTCAAACATGGCAATTGATTACTTAGTGACAATAAAACATTTGGATATAGCATACGCTCAAAGCTTTTGTGTTCGATTAAAATATATAGCATGTATCTCCCCAAGAGTTTGTAAAACAATTAAGTAATAGAAAGGGGCTATAAACTCACTTGGTACAATGATGCGATGGCAAAAGTGAGTACACCGAAATGAGGCGCAATCTCTAGTCATGACCTATTATGAATGATATGATATATAATAAGTCATGATGTAATGTTATGCATGCAATTCGTATGATATCTATACCACTTGTGAATTTTTGAAAATAACGTTTATCGTCGAAAAATAATCTTATAACGTCTTGACAATTTATAAATTACCCCTTTACAAGTATTTATGTTGAAATGATATCCTACGATAATCATTTAATGATTTATTATCAAATTATAACTTTTCGTCGTAAAACAATGTCATTTGATAATTCATGAAAGTGACTAAATGGCCTCGAAAAGCTAGTCGTAAAATAGTGAATATCGAGTGTTAGAAAACAAACTCAACGGTTTTGGAAAGCTTGTAGCATTATCTCAAAGTCTTAACTTTGAAGTTTTCATCATAGAGGTCTCGATCATGGAGAAAAACATAGGTAAAGTAGGGTACTTGTACCAAAAATATTGTTTAAGGGTAATTTTCGCAAAGTTTGAGTGATCAGATATTATTCGTTACAACTCCGCTTGACGAACGGTTGGACATTTTGGAAAATAGGCTAGTCGAACTTACTTTTACTAGAAGACATCGCTTTTAAAAAGTATTCCATCGATGTTAAAACGACCCTCAACATGGTCATTCGCTACCGTATTTTTGGCTATTAGAAAATATATATAGTTATGCTTATATGAAATAGTTACGACAACCTTGTTTAAACGCTGTAATTTAGTCGTTACAAGTCCGCTTTTCACGCTTTATATGTCCTTAGCTTTGTGTTAAAGTATACTAATATATTTTTGATAAATCGACTCATTTAGATAACGCTTAAGACTCATTTTTGACTCAGAAAATTTGGGACAGCATGTGAATTTTTCCGAATATAGTTTTCGTCGTTAAACTTGAAAATAACATAACTTCTTCGTTATAACTCTTTAACCCATTCAAGCGGCCACGCTTTCTTTTAAAGTATTTTCTGAATATCTAGCCCAAAATATTTTTCAAACCGTCGAAATTTTAATTAGCAAAATGATCATACCCTTATATATTGTTGTCGAAATGGATTTTTCTCGTAATACTTATTCTAACCACTTCAAACCAACACCAAAGCTATTCTAAACCTACCATACACCTTCTTAGGGTGTCATGGGTTCCTAGACATCATCAAAATGATATGTTTCAAGGGATAATTATAGGATGATATATATTCATTAATAGTACTTAAAAACAAATAAAGTGGTATAGATAATCATATAACTTGCATGTTTTTCTCAAGCATGATAAAATGGCCAAAGTATGAATATGAAAGATTAAAAATGATCATGAAATGCTTACTAGTGAAGTGATGAGGTTTAAAGAACAACGGTTTTTCCTAATTACCTTAGGTTTTTATTTCAAAACCTTGATTAAGAGTATACTAGAGTTAATAAATAACTTGATCTTAAAAAATTTTGGCTTCCTTGATGGATCTTCTCTATGACCGGTTTGATGATGATGAGAATGAGAGTGTATTTTGATTTTTACACCTTAGATATTATGTGAAGTATATGTTACTTTACTATATAATTAAAAATAAAACAAGTGTCCTAGTATATGTGTAAAGCTAGATAAAAGATTTTTGTGGAAACCTTGTTGTGTCATCCTTTCTTGGTCGACAATGGGAAAAACAAAACAAGAGTGATGTATTTTGTTTGACAATGACATATAAATGTAAGTATATTAAGTAATTTGTGTGTATGATTAAGTATTTAGGGTAGCTTTAGCTAAAAATAAATTTTAATGGAACAAAATAAAATATATCAAGTCGTAAAATTATAAAAATACATTTCTTACAAAAATTGAGTGAAATAATAATTATCGAGTTGTATTTACGAAAACCGTCAGAATATTTATACATAACAATTTATATACAAAATAAATTTAAAACATCGGTAAACTAATAATATAATTTTTATAGTCTTAAAATGAGTATAAAATATATTAGGATTATTTTTTGAAGTGTCGGATAAATTTTCAAAATAATTGATTATGCGATAGCGTTTATTTAATAGGAAAATAAACGTTTAATGAAAAATGCAAAACCATGCATGAACTAATATGACGATGATGTTACTAATGATATGTAGACTAAATCTAGTATATATGAAATGTCCTCGATGATATGTTCATGAATTCGCAGCTAAACCATTAAGGTTATGCGAATTTTATACTCGTAAACCTAGTTTACGACAAATGATGAATAGTGAACCATGAATAGTGATTTTCTCCGGAATGAATAGTGTTTCGTGAATAGTAAAATTTTGAAATACGCTCGTAATATCAAATCGACTTTGAAAATGATGAATAGTAAAATGATGAATACTAAATTCTGATGAATAGTAAATTTTCAAAGTTTGTTAATGACCCAAAGCACGAAGTTGTCACATTCACCATCCAAAAGGAATTCACCCCTAATTCACCCATGTTGGTTCTACGAATTTAGGGTTTGTGATGAATAACGAGGAGAGAAGACATGAGGAAGTGTCATTACGATTATCTATGATTAAGAGTGTATAAAACATCGCGATAGAGAAAATATATGGATGAATATCCCATGAGCATCACTTTGACTTTTGGAATATGTGAAAATTTTGCTTGCACTAAGATTTATAAATAATCGCTCCCAACATAACATGATCCTCCGCATTAGACATAGTTAGCTAGGCTATGTATAATTAAGGAACGATAATGTGACGTTCGGTTTAGTTGTTATAACTCACAATGTTTACATAGATTTAAACCATGTCGTTAAAATAGCGCTAAAGTAAAAGGAAGTAAAATTCTCGTAAGTGATAACAAATCGAAAAGAAAATAAAGTATGATAGATGAGAATATTTTACAACGAGTGGTTTATCAAACAAGAATACATCTTAAGTTATAAAGATCCGATACGATGGAAGACATAAACTTAGTACGACATAGTGTATAAGGAAATAAGACAGTTAATTTCTAAACTTCTTCGCCTTCCGCTGTTGAGACCATGGCTTCTCCTCCTTCTAACATGTATGCATTCCCATGAGCACCTTCAACTTGTTGACCTTGGTTTTGAGGACATTGATTCCGATAGTGTCCTTGCTCCCACATCCGAAGCATGCGACCACGGCTTTACCTCTACAATCCCCGGCTAGGTGTCCCGATTTTGGCACTTGTGGCACTTGGTGGCAAGGACCCGAGTGATGAAACTTACATCGATTACATAGTGGGTGTGTTCCAAGATAACCTCTCGCTTCTATTGGTGCAAAGAACATAAACCATTGCGCTTTCTTGCCTTCTATTCTCGTTGTTGATGATGGTTAGTGTTACGGTTTTGGTTGTTGTTATTATAACCTCCTTGGTCATTTTCCCATTTCCTTTTGTTGTTGATTTGGTTATCGTTGTTGTTTCGGTTGGTGTTGGTAATGTTTCCCCCCTTCACTACTTGTGCCATGAGCTTTTGAGATACTCGAATAGATTCTTCAATCGTTTGCGGATCAAAGGAAATCACAACACTTTGAATAATCCGGGGAAGTCCTCCAATGAAAGCTTCCAGTAGTTTCTCGTTGTCCGAAACCATAGATGGACATAAAGCAGCCAATTCTTGAAACCTTCGAATGTAGGTCTCGATGTCGCACTCCAACAAATACTAGCTCATAAAATTCGCTTCCAACTTCTTCACCTCGTCATGGACAATACTTCTTTGTCAACAACCTTTAAATTGCTCCCGTGTGAGCTTGTAAGCATTTTCCATTCCCATAGGATGTGCATACGAGTTCCACCACGACATTGACCCATCTAAAAGTGTACTTGTAGCGAACTTAACCTTGCAATCATCAAGGCAATTGCATAAAAGAAACACATACTCCATTTTCTCAAACCATCGAACCATAGCAGCTGCCCCTTCTGTGCACTTTGAACTTAGTGGGATCTCCGCTTAAAATCCTTATATGAACAATTCGAATCCTGCACCCTCCTCGCAATCCTTGCAAGAAGAAGAAGTCCGGCAATTTCAGCAGCTCAGCACTCGGCAAAGAAGCTTGCAAGTCTAGCGGCTTTGGCAAGAGTCGCAGCCCTCAACAAAGAGCAAGTCTAGCGGCTTAAGAAGAGCTGCGCCTTCAAAGAAGATTAGCAAGTCTAGCGGCTTCGAAGAGTCAGACCCTCAGCTGCACCGCCATCGTTGCTCTTTCATTCCTTATTGCCTCGGCTATACTATCCTCACATACTTTTGCATAGCCGCTTGTGTCATAGCTTGTGGAGCTTTCTTCGGCGCCATAACTCTTCAAAATAAAAGGAAAGGTGAGACGTAGCAAAGTCCTATGTTTATAAGCGCTCTAAAGAGATGTGATATGAGATAATAAATTTGAGGTTATTTTTCAAAAATGAATGACGGATTCCTAGAAGATGGGTTATGAGATGTCGTAAGTGCTTCAAATGTATGATGGTTTAGTGACTTAATGTGTGAATAACATGTAACTCGACATGTTGGTGGTGAACAAAGGAGTGAGAGCGACTTCACCCTCCTTGTAAGTTTTGTCTCGGCATTCGATGTTATTGGTGATGAGTCAACTGACGGTAAAATTATGATAGGGAATGAAAAGGCATTCTCCACATTGGAATATGAAGAAAGGATAATGAAATGGGTATTTGAAGTCATCCAAGTGACAATCGATTTGAAATGAAAGTAAATAACTCGAAAAATGTACGTATAAACCAAATGTAAAGTGAATATGCACTTATGATGAAATGATGAGATGCTATGATGATGTAGTTATAGTCTAGGGTCAATGATGCAACCTAGTTCTCTATAACCGAAGCTCGAATGCCAATCCGTCACACCCCAAATTACCTGCTTTGCAATGAATCAATTCTCGGGATGACCGTCATAGCATCACAATCACGCTTATATTGAATGACCTAAAGTGTCGCTTGGAAAACACATCGCTTGATTTAATAAAACATTCGAGTTTACAAAGTGTGGGTCCCAAATGAAAATTAACATGTACGGAAATAAGTTTGATACAAGCTAAACGATGTTTTAAAGTGCATAAAATCCCTGTGAGACGCGTCGTCACCGCGACTCTATGATAAGTCCACATGCATGCCATAAAGTGTATGCCTTAGATACCTGAGATAAAACATGCTTAAAACAGTCAACACAAAGGTTGAGTGAAATCCATAGGTTTAATTAATTCGTTTGAACACAATATACGTATTGTGAGTTACATTATTTCACACTCATCGCTGAAAACCAAACAACATTTATTTCACTAAGTTCATGACAACCAAAGCGTAAACCTCGCACCAATAGAAATTGGTAAAATCGTTTCATCGCAAGCCTCTAATAGGTAAACTTGACAATTTACCTTAATGATTCAAATATAGTGCTCGATTTCCCTAACTAGGTCAATAAGAACGGAGTGTTAATTCCAATAGCCTATTCACAATATTCGCGCCACCGCAAGTGACTAATGGTGCATGATGTAGGGACTTCAAACATGGCAATTGATTACTTAGTGACAATAAAACATTTGGATATAGCATACGCTCAAAGCATTTATGTTCGATTAAAATATAGTCGAGCATGTATCTCCCCAAGAGTTTGTAAAACAATTAAGTAATAGAAAGTGGGCTATGAACTCACTTGGTACAATGATGCGATGGCAAAAGTGAGTACATCAAATGAGGTGCAATTCTCTAATCACGACTTATTATGAATGATATGATATATAATAAGTCATGATATAATGTTATGCATGCAATTCGTATGATATCTATACCACTTGTGAATTTTTGAAAATAACGTTTATCGTCGAAAAATAATCTTATAACGTCTTGACAATTTATAAATTACTTTACAAGTATTTATGTTGAAATGATATCCTACGATAATCATTTAATGATTTATTATCAAATTATAACTTTTCGTCGTAAAACAATGTCATTTGATAATTCATGAAAGTGACTAATTGACCTCAAAAAACTAGTCGTAAAATAGTGAATATCGAGTGTTAGAAAACAAACTCAACGGTTTTAGAAAGCTTGTAGCATTATCTCAAAGTCTTAACTTTGAAGTTTTCATCATAGAGGTTTCGATCATGGAGAAAAACATAGGTAAAGTAGGTACTTGTACCAAAAATATTGTTTAAGGGTAATTTTCGCAAAGTTTGAGTGACCGTATTTTATTCGTTACAACCCGCTTGACGAACGGTTGGACATTTTGGAAAATAGGCTAGGTGAACTTACTTTTACTAGTAGACATCGCTTTATAAAAAGTATTCCATCGATGTTAAAAACGACCCTCAACATGGTCATTCATGTCGTAATTTTGGCTATTAGAAAATATATGTGTTATGCTTATATGAAATAGTTACGACAACCTTGTTTAAACGCGTGTAATGTAGTCGTTACAAGTCCGTTTTCTACGTTTTATATGTCCTTAGATTTGTGTTAAAGTATACTAATATATTTTTGATAAATCGACTCATTTAGATAACGCTTATGACTCATTTTTGACTCGTAAAAATTTGGGACAGCATGCTGAATTTTTCCGGAATATAGTTTTCGCCGTTAAACTTGAAAATAGCATAACTTTTCGTTATAACTGCTTTAACCCGCTCAAGCGCCACATTTCGCTTTAAAGTATATTTTCTGAATATCTAGCCCAAAATATTTTTCAAACCGCCAAATTTCCGTAATTAGCAAAATGATCGACTTTATATATTGTTGTCGAAATGGATTTTTCTCGTAATACTTATTCTAACCACTTCAAACCAACACCAAAGCTATTCTAAACCTACCATACACCTTCTTAGGGTGTCATGGGTTCCTAGACATCATCAAAATGATATGTTTCAAGGGATAATTATAGGATGATATATATTCATTAATAGTACTTAAAACAAATAAAGTGGTATAGATAATCATATAACTTGCATGTTTTTCTCAAGCATGATAAAATGACCAAAGTATGAATATGAAAGATTAAAAATGATCATGAAATGCTTACTAGTGAAGTGATGAGGTTTAAAGAACAATGGTTTTTCCTAATTACCCTAGGTTTTTATTTCAAAACCTTGATTAAGAGTATACTAGGGTTAATATTTTGGCTTGATCTTAAAAATTTTTGGCTTCCTTGATGGATCTTCTCTATGGCCGGTTTGATGATGATGAGAATGAGAGTGTATTTTGATTTTTACACCTTAGATATTATGTGAAGTATATGTTACTTTACTATATAATTAAAAATAAAACAAGTGTCCTAGTATATGTGTAAAGCTAGATAGAAGATTTTTGTGGAAACCTTGTTGTGTCATCCTTTCTTGGTCGACAATGGGAAAAACAAAACAAGAGTGATGTATTTTGTTTGACAATGACATATAAATGTAAGTATATTAAGTAATTTGTGTATATGATTAAGTATTTAGGGTAGCTTTAGCTAAAAATAAATTTTAATGGAACAAAATAAAATATATCGAAGTCGTAAAAATTATAAAAATTCATTTCTTACATGAATTGAGTGAAATAATAATTATCGAGTTGCATTTACGAAAACCGTCGTAAATATTTATACATAACATTTTATACACAAAATAAATTGAAAACATCGGGTAAACTAATAATATAATTTTTATAGTCTTAAAATTAGGGCGCCAATTCGACACACGACACGATAAACGACACCTAACGCCGACACGGGTTAAACGGGTTCGGGTTGAGGATAAATAGGTTTGGTCAAAACAGTCAACCCGCCTAACCTGCTTAATAAACGGGTTGTGTTTGGTTGAGTAAATACTAAACAGGTCAACCCGTGAACCCGTTTAAGTATACAAGACTCAAAAAATAAAAAGTATAACCTAGTTTTTTATGTTGGATGTGGATTAAATATATTTTTTAATGTACTTAATATGAGTGAATTACGATTATACCTCAAACATCATTGAAATTGACACTTATAACTCTGAAAATTGTTGTATAGTTATTTGAATGTTCTTTTTAATATATTTTAGATCCTTATATCACTTTTTCATTTAAACTAGTTAAAATAACAAACCACCAACCTTATTTATTGTTTGACCTATTTAGTTAAACAGGTTAAACGGGTCATAAACGGTTACACGTGTTATGTGTCCGGTTAGGTTGAGTTTTTGACACGATTAATAAATGGGTCGTGTTTGGGTAGAGGTTATACCAACCCGCCAACACGCGAACCCAATAGGTCAACACGAACACGACTCGATTGCACAACCCCTACTTAAAATGAGTATAAAATATATTAGGATTATTTTTTGAAGTGTCGGATAATTTTTCAAAATAATTGATTATGCGATAGCGTTTATTTAATAGGAAAATAAACGTTTAATGAAAAATGCAAAACCGTTCATGAACTAATATGACGATGATGTTACTAATGATATGTAGACTAAATCTAGTCTATATGAAATGTCCTCGATGATATGTTCATGAATTTGCAGCTAAACCATTAAGGTTACGCGAATTTTATACTCGTAAACCTAGTTTACGACAAATGATGAATAGTGAACCATGAATAGTGATTTTTCTCCGGGAATGAATAGTATTTCGTGAATATTAAAATTTTGAAATACGTTCTCAGAATATCATATCGACTTAGAAAACGATGAATAGTAAAATGATGAATAGTAAATTCCCGTGATGAATAGTAAATTTGAGAAATGACCTGAAAGTACGAGTTGTCACAACATTATTATGCAAATAAAGAGAATTTGAATTTAACATTCCCTTCCCGTCATCTCATAAAATTTAACTTTTCCCATGAGTCCCAATCGTCCCAAAACTGTGTACAAAGGATATGACTGACTTAGCAACTTATGCAAGCAACTAGATAATTGAACTAAGGGTTAAGTGTGATAACAATAATGCACTAAAAGTGAGTGCATACAAGGTAGGCTAAGGATATTGGGTGTACATTGGGGTGGATTGTAAACAATGTTTTCATTGATATTCCGAAACCGAAACATCACGAGAACCGCAAAGGATAGGCTCGAGGGTTAACGAGGGTATCGTACTAAAGATGAGTACAACGCAAAGGTGTGGTGGAATTACTTAACCGATTAGCTCGGTAGAGATCCGTAAAGTGGTGGTTACATCTTTCTTCAAGAATGTTTCATGAAAAGCTTCTTCTTATCTTTTGTATCTTCTTCTTGTAAATTAAACTTGCACACTTGAAGAAAACAAACGAAACCTTTCGCAGAAAATCGGCGGTAACAATATATATAGAACTCTACTAGCTAGGATATAATGCTTGTGGAATGGATGTTTATGCACTCGGAAAATTAAGACCTTGAAAATTCCAAAATTTATAAGTAGCTCGAAACGAGAAAAGTAATCATTGTTTCGCTTCCTTCCCGACGTCGTCAAGTTATGATCTCGACGCCAAAGTTATCCCGACAAAACCGGTCTCATGATTTTTTGAAAATTCGAAAATTTACATCTTTAGAATCGGATAAATTTCGCAAAACATTCATTATGACTCGATACAAGCATTCGACTCGAACAAACAAACATGTATATCTTTTAATTAATTGAAATTCTCATTTTTATGTTTCTTTGAAAACGCAGTAATCCTCCCTACACTTATCCCTTATGTAAAATACCTTTATATGTAATTAAGACGAGGTTAAAGACATAATAAAGCATTTTTACAAATTTAAACATTAGAATAAACAATCAATAAAAGATACACGACGCAAACAAGCAAACAATTAAGCCACACAAGTCATAGATAAACCACATGCAAATATACATACACATCAAATTGTTCAACGTTCGCCACAAAGTTAAGATAGCCTAGATTATTACATGCCCAAATAAAATTGTTCCAAAAACCAACCATACTAATCCATAAACAATCCATAAACAAATACATGTGTCACCTGGGAGGGGTCTATAACGATAGTCATAACTGTGAGGAGGTGGCCTGTATCCATAAGGCGAGTAATCCTCCCCCGCCCGGAAATGGATCGATCCGCAGCGCTGGTCGAGCCGACACGCATGGACGATGTTGCATCCGTCTCGACGGTATGATCATATGTCTAGCTAGCCCTCCGTCCGCCGCCGTACACAGTGTCCATGCGCCCATCCACGCCCTCGGTAGGCTCGCCAATCTCCACCGGACATGTGTCAGTAGGCGCCTGGGAGCTTCTCGCCCATCCTCACCGTGTATCGGCACACGCGCTCATCATCATCATCATCACCAACCTAAGCATCGGGTCGAGCACGGAACCATGCATAGCCCCTACCATAATCCATGATGACATCCATAGCTTTGGGGACTTAGCTGACGCACCCTGCGCCGCCACCATTAAGGTACGCGGTACCTCCTCAAATTAAATGCCAAAGGATCGGCTAACGGGTGATAAACATGCCTCCATACACCTTATCGCCAAACCTCATCCCACTAGCGCCCTCAAGTAATCGACCAACCGTAACGGGATGTTACAAAGGCACACCGCCAACATGCGCAGATAGAATAGATCCGTAAAGTGACACGATGACTCGTGCTCGCGCCTGTGATAGAGAAAGCGAGGCAACGGCATGAGCCTAATCTGGATCCCGGATCCAGATGCGAGAGTACTCCCAAGAATGTACTCCCGTTAGCTATTGTGTTCCATAATCAATACCCAAAGATGTCATCCTTATGGGTAATCCCAGCTGCCAATCTAGCCCTAAAAACATCGCTATCAGTATTCCCAACAGTATACAATCCCAATCTCTATCCAAACTAAAGTATCGACATAGCCCTCCATTCTCCACCTAACCTAAATCGGACCCCCTGAAACTCAATGTTATCTTGACATGAATTGATATCCATCGATAAGATGCGAAATTCACGCACCAACTCACCATACACGGGCTCACGATCATAAATGCCTTTTCCCACCGGGAGTCGGAACTTGTCCTCCTAAAACTGCTTGAGAACTCTCTAGCCGATCATGCCCTCAAGAAACCCCTACCACAATGTTTTCTAATCAATAGTTTGATGAAGCAAATCATTGTAACGGGTTTGGCATCCTTCCTGACAAATACTCCCACTCAAAGAATCGTGTCATCTATGTTTTCCGGCACTGAAGATCGCCCCTAGTTCTCTTCGCTCTTCCGCTCATCTGAAACAGAAAATCAAATAGATGTGGAACAATTGGGTAGCATTCGTGATGCTAAGGACGACGTCAGAGGGTTCTGACGGCATCACAACATAAACCTGACGCCGTCACCCTGACCAAATTTTGAACCCGACATTTGCGAGGGAAAAAATCCAGGTGTTTTAACCATAACCTTGACCCAAACACCCTTGTTGCAACAACAATGGGAAATCGGCTAGGTGGTTTTAGTTCCAAGTCGCAAGGCTTTTCGCAGTTAACCCCATATGATAACACTACCATTCGCCTAATCTTAAGCCTAATAACAAGATTTATGGGCGACATTTAGCATAAATTAAACCAATTGGGGTTTTCGGATTAAAAGGGAAAAATCACAATTGAGCATGAAATCGAGCAATCGACTAGACAAAGATCAATGTATACTACTTACCTTGAGGAGATTGATGTGGCAAAATAGTGAATTTGATGGAGAAAACGTGGTGGTGTGGCTGATAAAATGCGTAGGGTAAAGAATGAAAGGGATGGGATGTATTTATCCATCCGATCGTTGTTAAGCGACGCACCAACGCTTTATGTGGCGACGGCCACGCCCAAATTTTTGCAAAGAAAATGGTTTTGTTAATCCTCCCTGATCAAAAATCGATTACTATTTTTGACAAAGATTTTGGTTTTATTTTAAGATCAATTTTGTCAATCCACCAATAATCTCCACGACGGTAAGTAATGCATATGTCAAATTGTCTTCAATTGCGATCCTAGAAATTTCAAGTATTGGGGAGGGTTCTTTGACCTCGGTTTAAAACCAAAAGAACTTTTCCTAACATTGGGAAAGTCGAAGTGACACGCATCATTCCAATAAATATGTTCCTGGAACAAGCGGGAGTGTCGAGACAGAATTTAAACAAGAATGTGATTCCTCGAGGGTTTGCCATGCTTAATGAAATTGAGAGGTTTGGGAGTCATCCCAACGTGTTCCCAGATCGCATATACCTTCTCTATCTTTTAGGTATATTGTTCTTTATAGATTTCTTCACGGATTTTCGGTTGACACACTAGTACAAAAGCGAGATTTGGTCACGCATGGTCGAAATGGAACGGTCACACATTCGCATATTTGTGTGGTGAAGGTACGAAAATTGACAACATTTACTAATTAGTCACACATGAAAATTTTGATTGTGTGACCATTAGAACTATGTCGCCACACAATTGAACATTGTGTGGCTAAAGGTATCTGGTGATTTTGTTTCGCATCATTTAGCCACATATGAATTTGGAACGCGACAAATACAAGTAACCTTGATGCGTTAGTCACATGAAGTAATTTTTGTGTGTCTAAATCATAGAGTCAAGTTTTGTCACACATTATTTAAGGGTGACTCGATATGTTTTGCCAACTCTTTAGCCACATCTCGAAATTGGAACAAGTGACAAATGAAAAGTAAGGTTGAAGCATTAGTCACGATATACATATAAACAAAGACAAATATATGTCACACACTTGAACACTTGTGACCAAAAGCCATATATGGTCACACTAAATGTTTTGTCACACATTCGTTAAGTGTAGCCAAAATCCAATACATATGTTCACGTAAGTTAATATGTGTGTTTAAAGTTTAGTTTGTGTTAGCTTGCCAAAAGCTAATCTATAAAGTCACATTTGCTACTAACACCGTGACCAAATGCCATATATGGTCACGCTAAACGTTTTGTCACACATATTATTTAAGTGTAGCCAAAATCTAGTACATATGGTCACGTAACTTAATATGTGGCCATTGGATGATCAATAGTCACTCAAAATACACGTTTCGTCACTTTAAACACCATATGGTCACACTTATTAACACTTTTAGCCACTTTATGGTTAATTGTATGTGACTAAATACCCAAAACAAACATGCTTTGTGTGACTAAATGTTAGAAAAGGCCACACAAACATAAATTTGATGTGGCCAATGGATGATCAATAGTCACACAAAAAATATTATGTTTTTCATAAATGTAACTAACTACGAATACTAAGCATGACTTAACTTAGGTCCGCAGACTTAACTTTGTATTGGCGCCTTAACCACTAAAACTAACCTACTAGACTTAACTTTGTCTTGGCAATTAACCACTAAACTTTTCTCGCTTATAAGCGCACCACAACACAAAATATTTCTTTTTGGTGCAAAGGTGAACTTTTATTAATTAAGGAAACACTATATGGTCATAATTATGAACTTTTAGCCACTTTATGATTAATTGTATGTGACTAAATACCAAAACAAACATGCTTTGTGTGACTAAATGTTAGAAAAGGTCACACAAACATAAAGTTTATGTGGCCATTGGATGATCAATAGTCACACAAAATACACATTTATTCACTTTAAACATCATATGGTCACACTTATTAACACTTTTGGCCACTTTATGCAATTTAATGTGACTAAATACCCAAAGAAACATGCTTTGTGTGACTAAATGTTATAAAAGGTCACACAAACATAAAATTCATGTGGCCTATTCCGAAGCGACCAAGGTTCCTCGACGTCGTAGACCAAGTTTCCTAGGCCGACGTAAACGTGCCCCGACGGTTCCTAGGCCGACGTAGAACGACGGAGCCTATTCCGAAATGACCAAGGTTCCTCGACGTCGTAGACCGAGTTTCCTAGGCCGACGTAAACGTGCCCCGACGGTTCCTAGGCCGACGTAGAACGACGGAGCCTATTGCGAAACGACTAGGTTCCTCGACGTCGTAGACCAAGTTTCCTAGGCCGACGTAAACGTGCCCCGACGATTCCTAGGCCGACGTAGAACGACGGAGCCTATTTCAAAATGACTAAGGTTCCTCGACGTCGTTGACCGAGTTTCCTAAGCCGACGTAAACCTGCCCTGACGGTTTTATCATTAACCTTGATATTAGTCACATTGAGTGTTTGTGTGACTAAATTCAAGATGTTATGTATGGTCACATGAAGTGTTTATTTAGGTGTCTAAATCATAGAGTCATATCTTGTCACACATTATTTAAGTGTAGTCACAATTCGATACATATCACAAATGTGTGACTAAATTATGTTACGAGTAATAAAAATAGCAAGAAAATAAAAAGGATGTTACACCCAATGAGAATCGAACTGCGACCTCCCTACGGAAGTCGGGTGACTTACCATCTTGCGAGTAACATATTCATTAATGTAATGCATTTCCTTTTTAATATAGAAGTTTAAGCTTCATTGTTTTTGCTAGTAGCTTAAAGAGTGCTTATAGAAGTCGCTTATTAAACCGTGACTTTTTCTCCTCTCGCTTATTTTCAATTTGTTTCACTTTTAAAATTTCGAATCTAGCAAAACTTAATAAGTTGTAGCTTATTTGGTTTAAAGGTAAAATATCATAACGGTTTAAACCGTTTTCTCATTTTTTCCTTGATTTCACCATTTTGTACTGGTGGGACCGTTTTGTCTATTGTCTAACGTTTTCTTTAAAAAATGGTATGAAGGCGTACAAAATGTACTGAAGCGAACACAACGTAGCAAAACAAAGAAACAAAGGAGAAGGACGATGAAAACGAAAAATCGTACAAAATATCGAAACGTAATAAGCGTTTCATAACGTTTTAATACGGAGGAAAACGTTAAAAAAAAGCTTGAAAACATATGAAAACGAGAGAAAATTGCCAAAACGTTCAAAAATGGATGAAATCGGTCGAAAAGGTCAAAATCGGTCGAACACGGTAACAATCGGTCGTAGTCGGTCTAAAACGGTCTAAATCCGTCGAAATCTGTCGAAAATTGTCAAAATCAGTCGAAAACTAGCGAGATCGGTCAAAATCAATTGAATGGTCAAAAGGGGACGAAAAACGTTACAAACGGATGAAAACGTAAAAAAAAATACAAAACATATAAAAATGAACCCGAGACCTCCACTAGTCTCAACCACACTTAACACCACACTCCACTACTACCACAAGCGCCGGGTATTTCTTGCTTTTGTAGCTTATTCCAATAAGTTGATTGTCTTGTTTTATTTTTCCTATGTTTTAATTAGTTTTAAGTACTCTTACAAAAAATTGATTTTTCCTATTTCGCTTAATATTTTTAATAATATTTTAAGATAAAAGTTTTTAATCCATAATAAATAAAATAAAAATCGAAAAATACAAATCTTTTTCCTAAAATTATTTTTAACCATTTAGGACCTTAAAAAATAATTTTGCATTTGTAGGGTTAAAATTTGCTAGTTTAGGTTTTTAGGCTCGTTAAGTTCCTAGTAACTTCGCGTTTTTATTTTAGATTAGATTAGGGCTTAATTGTAATTTACTTTATTGTTGTATAGTATTTGTCTTAGTTTACAAAACCTAATGCACATGACCCATGACCCATGTGAATTAGCCATTATCACCGGTCATGCATGGGTTCCATTACACTATAAGCCATTACAACCCAATGCACATGACCCATGACCCATGTCAATTACCCATTGTCGATCACCAGTCATGTATTGGTCGATAATATGACACTATAAGCCACTACAACCTAATGCACATGACCCATTACCCATGTTAATTACTCATTGTCAACAATTATGGATGTGTCGTAATATAACACTCTAAGCAACTATAACCCGATGCATATGACCCATACGATGTCAAATACCCATTAATGAATGTGACCAGTGATAACCTAATGCACATGACCCGTGACTAGGGGTGTCATTCGGGCTGACCCGACCCGAACCCGACCCGAGTCAATTCGGGTCGAGTCAATCGGGTTCAAAAATATATTCGGGTCAACCCGAATTGACCCGAGGTCTAAACAAGGTCGGGTTCGGGTATGTTTTTTCAGCTTTGACCCGACCCGAACACCCGACCCGAATAACCCGGCTCAACAACACTTTTACAATGTAAAATACTCGGGTTGACCCGAACCCGATTGACCGACCCTAGTTCACCCGAACCCGAATTGACCCGAGCCGAGTTCTAAACAAGGTCGGGTTCGGTTATGCTTTTTAAGGCTTGACCCATTTGACCCGACTCGAGTTGACCGAACACGACCGGTCAACCCGAATAACACCTCTACCCGTGACCCATGTGAATTAGCCATTAACACGGTCATGCATGGGTTGCACCGGCTTGGTAGGTGTATAGTTATAATGTGAAGGTTATATGAATTGTATTTGAAGTTATTAAAGGCGGTCATGCATGGGTTGCACCGACTTGGCAGGTGGATACCGTTTGTCACAGACACTAAAAAGCAAGTATCCAGGGACCTCTCGATCATGTTATCCGGGATCGAGAAAGTTTGAACTCGGCTTGAGCTTGACTCGAAAAGCTCGATTTATTTGTAAAGATGTGTTTTCTTACACAAATTAAAATTGAAATATAACCTAAGAATTGAATTTGGTTCGACTTCAGCTCGATAAGCTCGATACATTCATAAATAAGCATTTACAGTTAGTACATTACATATAAAATATATAAAAAAACATATACTATATCACTTACAAACTCGAAAACTCAACAAATATTTTCTTACAAAACAAATA
Organism: Chrysanthemum lavandulifolium; assembly: GCA_022545495.1. Lineage (NCBI taxonomy): Eukaryota > Viridiplantae > Streptophyta > Magnoliopsida > Asterales > Asteraceae > Chrysanthemum > Chrysanthemum lavandulifolium. Next base: position 289,813,851 of record CM040240.1, read on the forward strand.
TTTCCTCAAAAAATTTGTTTACTCATTTACCCCGCCCAAATATTTTCGTGAAAAATTTGTTTGCCCCGCCAAAGGTGAAACCCAAATTTAAAACACTTTAACAAAAACTGGATCTGACTTTTTCTAAGTCATTCTCATCTCCATTTGCTCCCAAACACACACACTAAACTCATGTCATTCTCATCTCATGCTCAAACCACCACATACGCACCAGATCTAGCACCACATCTTCCTCTCATATTCCACATCTCATTTACTTCACCGTCAATCACCACCAAACTAGCAGTATCATTAAGATTGGTGATGACTGTGTATCAATGGTTTCGGGTAGTCAGGATAATGAAATCCAGAGGGTTCAATGTGGGCCACGACATGGTTTTAACATTGCCCAAAAGCAACCCCCTAAACCATCATCTTGAGAAGACTATGTCATCAACAAAACCATCATCATCCCAAGTGCCGCACCAAACATGATTTCTCATCAACAAATTCAAACCCCTTAAATTATCAACAAAACCGATGCCCAATGCTGCCGAACGATGACAACAAAATCTGATTAATGAAGAGAAGACGAAATAGGTAAAATTTTGTTTCTCTTTGTTGCTTTAGTAATGATTATTATTCTTTAGTTACAGTTATACCCGATTGATTGATTGATTGATTCAAGTTACAAGTTTCAACTTTCAAAATTGAATATCGAACAAGATATTGATAACAGATAATTTACACCCTTTTCTTAAGATAAAATCAAACTTTGTATGTGTTAATGGTTTCATTTACAAATGCTTCTTTGTTTTTTTGTATTATCTTTATCAACTAACAAATGTAATCTTTTCTTTGTCCAAACAGGCTCTCAAAAATATGAAGCGTTTATTAAGAATATCGATGCTTGTAAACAACTTTCCACTATTACTCGAACCTCACGTGGTCCCAATGGTAAACTCTTTACTTTTATATCTAAAAGAAATTAATAAAAATAAACATTAGTTTATGATATTCGGGTCTTGTTCTTATAATGTTAGGTACTAATCGGCTTGTTTACAAGCTATTTCTGAATGAGCTTGTGGTTGAGCATCCCACAGCCAAGCTGTCGGTCACTCACACGATAGGGATTGTAGGAACGTTGGAGACATTGTTAAGGTGAGTTTAAATTAGTAATCTGGTTCTTGTTTGCTTGAAGTTATCGCGGTTTATGATTTATTTATTTTCAGTTAGGTGAGCCTCCTGCGGGTTCTGATTTGGGTAGGTTCTTGTGTAATCCTCTCAATGATCCGCCAATACATGGTGATTTCTGGTATAATTGCACTTCGGATGATTTAACCGGGGATGACAAAAGGCGCCGTCTGCAAAAGGTTTGTCCTAATTTCTTGTTTAAGTTTTATTGTTTTAATGAATTTGTAATGTTTGGGTGACATAGCTCTACTTATAGTTATAAGATTATTTAAAACTCAAATGATCAGTTTGACACTAGCTCTAGCAATACTGATTATCAAAGGGTAGAGTAATTATCTGGATTTGTGTTTAGAACCAGTTATTTGATTGTGGTATTTCAATCTGCAAAATCTGTGTTTATTGTATGGATAAAGAGGTTACCGCTTGCTTTTGATCAATTATTATTGTCAAAATCAACGTCATACCATTGAAAAAAGCGATTTTGTAACGATGAAGTTAGACTACCTATTAATAACTTCATTAATCACTTTCGGTACACACATTAAAACACGCCGATATCACATAATCACTTTTAAGACGCACATCCAAACCTCCTTATACGATAGTTTTTTGGGCGAGTAAAGATCTAAAGGTTATTACTTATCGGGTTTGTGTATTATTTTGTGGGTTGATCTTGGAAAGATAATATTTTCTTCAGATATTTGAGAGTACAGTGCTTTAGGGCGAGATAGCGAGATGGTTCAAAAGTGCTTTGGCGGTGAACACGTGAGAGGAAACCCGAGGCTAAGTGGTTACTCGCTTGTGGGCGAGATGGCGGTGTTCGACTTCCACGTGCATACGTGAAGGTAACACAATATCCTTTTATATCGAGATGGGAGGTTGGCTAATCTTATTCAAACGACTCATCGACTCATTGTGTATCCAAATCGCAGATGTCGCTTTGAGTGTTTGCATGCAGCCAAACAACTAAAGCATGTGACCTTTAAGTCGGTTTTGATAAGCTCCTCCGCACTAGCTTTGTTCTTGATTTTGCAAGTGCTTATTTGAAATTCTAATTATTTAAATTTCTTATCGATTCATTGGGCGTCATCACCTGCAGTTGGCACTAATGCTGGCAGTACAGAATGGTTGGGACATGGGCAAGGCTCCAAAATAGGTTCTCTATCTCGAATTGGTTCACAGGCCATGTGTATTTCGATGAGTACAAGTGCTGGTGGTTCAGCCATTGGCTCATATCAGCCTTCATGTAGACCGTGGGAAAGTGGTGATCTTCTAAGGCGATTATCTACATTTAGGCCTGTAAACTGGTTTGGGAAGGATAAGGTGTGATACGAATAAGTTGTAGATTAACTAGATACATGAAAGTTACTAGTAGGACAGAAAGTGAAATGAGTCGGCTGAGATCAACTTAACTTGGGCTCATTGCATGTGTTCTGGGTTATTGAGTGGTGATTTGAATGATTAAAAATTTGGTGGTGATTTGAATGATTAAAAATTTGGTAGGTGTATGTGAGTTAAACGTTCTTTTTCTGTTTAGGCTATGGCAGATCAGATTATAACAACAATTTGAAGAGTTGCAAGCTAATTTTGATGCCCGTGTCCAAGAGTGCCATGATTTGAGTGACAAGCTTTATTCTACCTGTAATTCATGCTAGTTATTGCTAGACATTCTGTTGGACATCTTATATTGCTATACTTATCGCTCATTGATCGCTATCTTGTGTATATGGTCTATAGAACAATTTGGATCTGACCACTAAGGCGCTGTCCAATACTCAGGAAGAATTGAAGAGATGTCAGTATGTTATTAAGGAGCGAGATTTTATCATAAATGAACAGAAAAAAGCGGGTATATGTGGATGTTTTTTAGACTTTGAATTATTTGATTCTATATTGGTTGTATATACTGATGACCATTGTAAACAGAAAATGCTCTGGCTCATCAAGCATGTGTTTTGCTGTCTGATCTGGAAAAATCACTCAATGACTGATGTTGTCATTGCTGACAAGTTTGCTCCTAATGCCAACAACAAGGTTAGTTTTTTACATGATGGATTTAGTGCTGCTCATGATATTCAAAGAAAATATGCTAAGTATTTACTACTGCTAGTACAAAACTTACTAATGCTAGTGGAAGTTAGTACTGCTAGTACAAAGTTAAAACTGCTCAGAGATTAATATTGCTTGAAGTTAATACTGCTAGTGTATTAGTTACAACTGTTAGTTATAATTTAACACTGTTGGTTCATATAGTTAGTACTGCTTCATATTTAATTCACTGTTTGATACACCTGGCTTTTGTTTCTGCAGGAAACACCACCAAGTACCATACAAATGATTGGTGAGAACAAAACTGCGCCTAAATTACCAACGAAGCGCTACGTCTCTAGTGATGCCATGCAAAAGGAAGCTAAGAAGACCAAGAGTCAGAAATCGTTAAATTATTGAGAAATTTTATTATGTACGACATTACAATTTTATATACATTCCAATTTTATTGTATTTGAATATATTTTGATATATATATATATATATATATATATATATTTTGTTTTGATATATATTGATTTCTTATATGTGACTAAAAGATGCATATAGTCACAATTATTAACACTTTTGGTCACTTTTTGCTTAATTCGTTGCGTGACTAAATATTACAAAAGGCCACACAAACAAAAAAATTCATGTGACCATTGGATGAATAATAGTCACACAAAACATAGATTTCTTCACTTTAAACAACATATGGTCACACTTATTAACAATTTTGGCCACTATATGCTTAATTGTATGTGACTAAATACCCAAAAGAAACATGCTTTGTGTGACTAAATGTTAGAAAAGGCCACACAAACATAAAATTCATGTGGCCATTGGATGATCAATAGTCACACAAAACACACATTTCTTCACTTTAACACCATATGGTCACACTTATTAACACTTCTGGCCACTTTATGCTTAATTGTATGTGACTAAATACCCAAAAGAAACATGCTTTGTGTGACTAAATGTTACAAAAGGCCACACAAACATAAAATTCAAGTGGCCATTGGATGATCAATAGTCACACAAAAGACACATTTCTTCAATTTAAACACCATATGGTCACACTTATTAACACTTTTGGCTACTTTATGCTTAATTGTATGTGACTAAATACCTAAAAGAAACATGCTTTGTGTGACTAAATGTTACAAAAGGCCACACAAACATAAAATTCAAGTGGCCATTGGATGATCAATAGTCACACAAAAGACACATTTCTTCACTTTCAACACCATATGGTCACACTTATTAACATTTTTAGCCACTTTATGATTTATTGTATGTGACTAAATACCCAAAAGAAACATGCTTTGTGTGACTAAATGTTACAAAAGGCCACACAAACATAAATTTAATGTGGCCATTGGATGATCAATAGTCACACAAAACACACATTTCTTCACTTTAACACCATATGGTCACACTTATTAACACTTTTTGCCACTTTATGATTAATTGTATGTGACTAAATACACAAAACAAACATGCTTTGTGTGACTAAATGTTACCAAAGGCCACACAAACATAAAATTCAAGTGGCCATTGGATGATCAATAGTCACACAAAAGACATATTTCTTCACCTTAAACAACATATGGTCACACTTATTAACACTTTTGGCCACTTTATGCTTAATTGTATGTGACTAAATACCCAAAAGAAACATGCTTTACGTGACTATCAAAGTTTATGGTCACGAATACGGATTAATCCAACAAAATTTGTACCTAATTAGTCACACATGTTACGGTTTTGGTTACTCTTTTGCAATAGAGACTAAAAAAGTCAAACACGTGACCATAGAGTACCTATGGTCGCGGCACCTTTAGTCACACACGTGATCATAGAAAAATCAAAGCCGTGTGTTTATGGACTATATGTATATCGTCACACATATTCGATGTGGGAAGCAAATCCACTTTTTGTTCTAGTGTATATTTTTAGGAAATGGAAAGGTACTAATCTCGGGGTTTGAATTGGGGTTGGTATTTCACCGATTACTCTACTCGCTCTAATTATCTAATCTAGTGGGTAGTCTATGTCTAATTATTGTGTGCTCGTATGATGATTTAAAGATGTGTTTACTTAGGTTTTATTACTCCTTAATTATCTCCTATTGATGGTTGAATTGTCACGTCCTTATTCTTAATCGTGTTGTGTGTCTAAGGTCGTAGGGTATGCGTTTATCCCTAACTCTTTGAAACTACCAAAGGTTATTGCCTACAAAATCTCTAGGATTTATAAACTTAACACTAAGGTACTCTTCGGATGGTTTAGCCTACAATGACTCTAGGTTACTATAAGCTAAGGTTCACAAAGATTAATCAAACATTAACTACACAACGGATGACCTATCGTAATACTAGATCATTAACAATTAAGATAAGAGACAACCAATCAATGTTCAATAATTAAGTTTCATATTCCCTAAGCAAACACACAAGTAAATTAGCTTGACATGGAAACATGCAAGCATACACACAATTAATTGAAGACATACTTGAATTAATGAAGTAAAACACTTATCTTGATGTAAGATAGGTATGGAACTACAAAATCTCAGTACAAGACGCCTTTGGCTCGGTTTAGGTTTTTACCCAAAGACTACACATCGAAAACTAAAAATTCGGGTTCTATATATAAGATTACACATGTGACTTTCACCCTTTAATTTGTGACGCCGGGTCGCCGTTATTAGGGTTTCGCTCTTGGCCACGTTAGTCTTGCGACGTCCACCTTATGCTTGCGACGCCGTCCCTTCAAGATTCGGCGTCGTGCGGATCAAATCTAGGCCGTCCGAGTCATGACGCCTACTCTTTTAAAACCCGAAGCCGCCACTTGTAAATGAGCAATTTACTCCGAGTCGTCACAAAACTTGTCCGACGCGCCGCTAGTTGTGCCCGACGCCGTCCCCTTCGGCCCAAAGACTTAGTAATCTAGTTCTTTGGTTCATGATTCCTTTCTTAATTGAAAGCCAAAAGTTGTAAGAAAATCTAGCTCATTCTCATGATCAATATCATTTACATACTTCAAATTTGCTATAAATGCTCTCTATATCGGATCATGATGTTACAAATCTTAAAAACAAGTTAAAAATCTTTATATGTTATATTATGTTAACAAACAAGCAAACTAGTAAACTAGTCATTTTATACTCATATTTTGTACGACAAAACTAATCACTTATAGACTTTTATACTTACAAATTGTTAAAAACAATATCAAACAAAAAAACGTAGCAATTTGAATCACCCGAAACGGACACACGAGTCAAAAGATATGATAAAAATTTTTTTAGCGAAACTTAGAACTTACAAAACTGCCAAAAAGCCCACTGCCGAATCTGAGTAAATTTTAGAGGCACTTCTTGTCCCATTCATAAAAAAATTAAAATATGAAAGTTGTCCGGAACGATGTTTTACGCACTGTTTCAAAAAAGGTCTACAAGGCCGATTAATCACCGCCTAGACGCTACATGGCCACCAACCTTGTCGATTTATGTAACTGGGTCAAACAGATAGGTCAACCGTGGTTAACGGCGATCAACGACTGTCAATGATGGTCAAACTTGCCGGAAACCCACAAATCTTGCCAGAAGTACCGAAAACTCACCATAAACTTATTTGATCACTTATAGTAACCGTTTTAATCTATTGCAAGTTGTTTTTTAGAAAAAATCTTGCCGAAAATACATAAAACTCGCCAGAAATACACAAAACTTGGCGGAAATACCCAAAATTTTCCAAAAATGCCTATCCGATTAATCACCGATTAATCCCGCCTAGACCGATTACAAGCTACAAGGTGGTCGACCGCCCGGCTACCGATTCGCGATTTTTGCAACCATGTTTTTACGTCTAACGCGAAGAAACTCGGCCTCAAAAGGCCAAATGATAGCAGTTTTCTACTTCAAATTATAAAACACTTTTTATTGTCAAAAGTTTGGTTTTTCACTAGTTAAGAATATAGAAATCATGTTGTTATCAAGACTGGTTACATACTAAATTAACAAAAATTTCATTCAAATAAGCTTTCCTAAGCTTATTCAACCTTCATGATAGTGTTTTCACATGTGAAACTATACTTGTAATAACCAACTTTATGATTTAGAAACTTGTAAACTTTTCTTTAAACACTTGTGGTATAAATTGTGACGACACTTGCAATAACCATTATGATTTCCTAATCATAACCAAACAACCTTGTAACTTGTATTTTGCAAACCATATGAACATTTTGACACTTATGATATGAAATCAAATAAGCAAAACATATATTTTACCTACTAAGTACTACAAAACTAGGGAGCTTCATGTGAGGGGTTTCATTTGGGAAAACGGATCGACGAGTTGCTAGATTGACGATTTAAAGTGTCCTGGCTCCTCGAATGTTTACTACATGACCTCTGGATTATGTTGGACCAAACAGTTGTACGAGATATACAAACTAAAACTATTTCATAAACAAACATACACAAAAATACCAAGTACTACATCATGATCAATATATAAACCTATATAGGCTTGTTTATACTTTCGCATTATTATTTCAAACCTAAGATACGACATCATATTCTACGTTACGCGTAGAGGCTTTTAGGCTTATCCATCAATTCCGTTATACGTTTTGATATCATTAGTTCACGGTGAGTTTCATAGCCCCTACGTGTATATGTTTTAAACTATTTGGGGGAGATACATGCTCAACTATTTGCTTTTACTTTCACACAAGTATTTTAAACTTTTACATTTTACTGTGAGTTTCATAGCCCCTACTTTTATACCTTTTGAATTACTTTTGGGGGAGATACATGCTCAACTATTTTCATTTACTTTCACAAGTACTATAAATTTTTAAGGATTACCGTGAGTTCGTAGCCCCACTTTTACTCGTTTAATTATTTTACAAACTCTTTGGGGGAGATACATGCTCAACTACTTGCTTTTACTTTCACAAATACTATAAAACTTTTATACTTTTATGCTACGCTATACTTACTATACTTGATTGCGTTATACTTAATTGTGTTATACTTAAAATTGAAAGTCTCCTCGTGAGCAGCACTAAAGTCTCCCAACATAAACGGAGCAGTCCAATTTGAAAGTCTCCCAACATAAACGGAGCAATCCAATTATCTTAGTACGATTTCTAGAGGTTATAGAGTATGTTAACAGTAGTCTTTGGGAAGTGGCTCCCAGTAGTTCTTTGGGAAGTGGTTCCCAGTATGTGCGGTTTAGTCAACATGATGCATTATTATAATACTTGGTCAGCATGTGCGTACCAATATATGCTCTAATGCATGACTATTACTACGTGATTATTATATGCGGGAAGTTGTTTTCCAGTATGTGTAGTTTAGTTGTTAGCAGTAGTTCTTTGGGAAGAGGCTTCCAGCATGTGCATTTTAGTTGGTTGTTACTCTTTACATTAAGCATTTGCATATATCATATACACATATGTTTTACTCGTACTATATTTTAGCAGTTGGTTGTAAACACACAGGTTGAAAGTTTTGTATGGGCGTAACTTGGAACTGTGTGGATTTACAATGCCTTTGCTGTGTGAACATTCTTTAAAGCCTTACATGTTAAACAAACTCTATGAACTCACCAACCATTGTGTTGACACTTTTTAACATGTTTATCTCAGGTCATAAGGCGATAGCTAGAGTTTGAAGCATAAAGTCGCACGACATGTTTTGAAGACTTTATTCATTCGTATTTACCATTCGAAACATTTTATAAATATTTATGTATTATACTTTGGGACCTCATTGTTTGTAACTCTGATTTTATTAATCGAATGGTAAAATTTTAAAACGTCTCATTTAGAGGTCGTGTTCTATGACTTGTACTTTATATTATGAAGTAGCACCCCAGTGACACAATCTTTCGCTGCGGTATTTTAGGGGTGTTACACTTTCTTTTAAGCATACTAATAACACATAACTTTTCGAGTTCAACAGAAAATGTGACAATTTTGCTAAAATGATACTCTTCTAGTTTCAAAATTATTAGACAAAATACACAAAATTTAAGAAAAGATGCATTTATTACTATTAATTTGGTATCTATGAACAAAAACACTCTTTTACCATTTGAAAATAACTAATGGACCCTTTTTTGTTTGGATTTGTAAATATCACTTTTGATTATGACTTTATGAGTAATATGATAAACTCAAACAAACCTAAATACTAATTTTAGTGGTAGACGATTATTTTGAAACATATTTAAAAGATGAAACATATTACTATACTTATACTAAAGAGCGTTGTCGGCGGTACTAAAATATAGTTTCTTGCGCGTGGTCGGTGGTTAAAATATTAAGACGTCCCCAACGCTGGTCGGTGCTAACATTTGCCTTTGTGACCTTTTTTTTTTTTTTTTTTTGGTTTTGGGCGAGTTGGGCTGGAAGTGGTGTTTGGGCGCTTTGGCCTTTTTCACTATACGGTTCATATATTAACCTTCAAGATATTAGTGGGACGTTTCATTTTCCTTCCAGAATTTTGTCTACGTTTCTTCACGCGGCAACAAACTTGGTAGATGATTCAGATCTCCATTTTTTTTAGGATTTTAGGCCATGCATTTTTTGTTGTTACGATTTATGTTGTTGTGGTTTACAGTGTTTTTCTTGTGGCTTTGTTTGTGTGTGTTGTTACTGACTTGGATGTCGTTGTATGGTGTCTAAACGTTCATGTGGTGTTTATTTACCTTGCATGTTAGTTTTTCTGCATCTTGGTTGCTTGGGGTAGTTAGATTGTTGGTTTTGCGTTTGTTTTATTTCTGTTTAGGTTCATGCATGCGATTTTTAGTTGTTTTTATATATGGAATGCATGCTTGCGTATTGTGTTTGAGGTTGCAAGAGGTTTACCTGGATTGTAGTTCTCTAGGGGTTAGGCATGTTTGTTGCTTAAGGTCGTAGTGGTGTTTTTAGGGCCTGTTTTACTTCTTTTGTTTTTTAAAAGGATGGCTCCGAGTACCATACTTTTTAATCATTGTTACCACAATTGATATTCGTTAGAGGGGAAGGTGTGGTCTCGTTGTTGGTCTTCGCCATCCGAGCTGGAGGTGAGGTGGCACCTCGCTGTTCTTAGCCACCACACCCCCCTTGTCGTTGCTCTCAAAGCTCTTCGTCTCACATTTAGCTTAGCTTTTTGTCGACATTTTGTATATATATATATATATATATATATATATATATATATATATATATATATATATATAGTGATGTATTCTATACAAGACTAATATTAGATACAAGATTTACATTACCATCCTCGACCAATCGAATTTAATAAATTAGTTTCTATTTATTTAATTCATATTATTATCCAAGGGTATTGATGGTATTTACTAATTTTATTTTCAAATTCCTCCATATATTTGGGAAACCGATTTCACAATCGCTTATCTCTTCTCTCTCGACATATTTATCTCTCATTCAAACCCTAGCCTCCACCCACAACCTAACTCTAACATCATCAACACGATCGTTCTAAATGACTCCTATCACCATCGGATTATAGCGGGTTGATTCGGTCTGTGGTTTCGTATTCTTATTTTGGATTTCGTGTTTGGTTTATGTTGATTGAAGAAACTAGATGCTTATCCAAGACAATATTTTTAACTTTTGTTATTGATCTATGGTCGCTCATCATAATTTAAGGTTAGATTTTAAGTTTCGCTTTTTATTTTATACTTTATGATTATTCTAAATCTTGTTTAATTGGATGTCTATGTATAAAAAGGGATGAGTTCATACATTTTTCTAAGACATGTTGATAACTTGAAGAATTTTCGGTTCGACATTGATAATCGACATGAAACTCATTTTATATTATCTTTAACTATTATAATAAATCGGTATCCTATAAAGTATAAACAAAGTGTAGTATCTTTGTAATGATTTCCCAATAATTGTAGATGAGAACTGAGACTCGTGCTCATCTTAAACACCCATTGATTCGGATAAGGAGTGCTCATCTTAAACACCCATTGATTGCTATTTTATTTTATCAAATTTGAGTTTTACATTATAATATGAGATTTCTTTAACGAAACATTCTACCAATTTACTGTGCATGTTATTTTTAAAACATGATAAAAGCTATATCTTGTTGATACTGTACATATATGTTATGGATGTGCATATATGTTAGATTGTTTTATACGAGTTATAATTTTCTTTCGTACATTAAGATTGGCAAGATTAAGATTGGTAGATTGTTTCGCTCGATGATTATGATTGTTATAATTTTCTTTCGTACATTAGGATTGGCAAGATTAAGATTGGTAGATTGTTTCGCTCGATGATTATGATTGTTTCGCTCGATATATGAATTGATGTAGATAAGGATTGTGCATATATGTAGATAAGGATCAGGCATATGTGTTAGGCTAGTTGTTATGTTTATTGTTATTTTCTTGCCCAAGTTGTTATTTTGAAGCCACTGGTCACGAATTTGGTTTAGAACATACATGTTTTCTTGCTTATTTTTTATTTTACTAACTACTTTTATAGGTAATTTAATGGATATGCATCTTAAGCAACAATTTTTTTGGTATAACTTTGATTTCTTCGTAAAAGTTGATGCAAATAATAGGTTGCCAATAAGTGTTCATATGTGTTATGCTAGTTATGATTAATTCGTTCTTACGTAATTTAATATAAGCAAATATTAAATATTTAATTTTATTTTTGTTTCAAAACAATTATTGTGTTTTGGTGCTTTATAAATACGCCTTTGATTGAAGTTTATGTGCCCACAGAAACATACATGTTTTTGAAAGCGCGACCTATGTTCTAATAAATTTGATGAATTGGAAGATAAAGTGAAGAGTCAGCATGTTTTGCGGGGCAAGACAACGTGACACCGCAAACATACATGTTCTGTAAGAGAGCACATATGTTTTTGGGCGTGTACAACGTGCACATATGTTAGTGGAAGAGTGCACACATGTTTGAAAGAGTGCATATACACGTTTTCGGTTGACGTGTACATATATACTTAACAAGATACATTTGTATTTAAATTATATTTCATTTGATATCAATTTTGTGTATACTATTTATATTTTTGGTTTGTTATAAATTTAGAGGTTACGTGCATATGTTTATGTTTTTTGTTATAAGTTTCGAAGATTAAAAAATGTGCACTAGAAACATATGTGCAATTATCATTTTAAGCAATACAAGCTTGATGTATAACCAATTGTACACAAAAAAACATATGTAAATTTACAATATTTATAAAAAAAACATATATGCACTTCATTTCCAAACATGTATACTGAAGAAAAAAAAATCCGAAATTTAAGGGAATTTAAAAACGTTTTTTAATTAAAAAATTTCAAAAGAAATAAAAATGTGTTTGATTATTACGCCTTTTCAATTAAATAAAATGTTTATTAATACTAAATTCTATTGGTTTAAATGAAGATCAGAAAGATCAGATATAATAATGGTGATGATCGATAGAATCGCCTTATATATATATATATATATATATATATATATATATATATATATATATATATATATATATATATATATATATATATATATATATATATATAATAATGGTCATGTTTGTGAATAAACGCAGACGCTTTTAATCTAAACGAGTAAGTTGAGGTTTGTTGTGAAATGGTAGGTTAGTTGTAGAGGTTTGTATAGTGATGTGGCAATGACATTACGGTGATGAAGAGGTGTTACATCTTCACCACACCTTCCCTCCAGGGCGGTAGGGTTTCATGAGAGAGATAAAGATTCAAAGAGGGCAGTTTTTGGTAGATACCATAATTTTGTTTTTATTTTAGTAAGTGCCTTTATTTTTGTGTTGATTATAATGTATTGAAATCTCATAATTACTCTTTTAACTTCATAGATAAAAGTTTATTTTCTTTTATTAATTATATAGAAACTCTCATTTTTGTTTAATAGCAGTTTTAGTACTTTTAATCTTAACCATCAAAGAAACTCATTCAATGGTTTAGATTAGTTTATATAGTTCTGTACATGATAGTGTTTCTGCATTGAAAGCTACACGTCTTGTCAATGTGATACAAAATGATTAGGTAGTGGTCTTAAAGTTACAACTTTAATATCTTCACAACCACACATCTATCATTTTATCCATCAGATTTTGAATACATTTCGTATACGAGGAAGAAGATTACAGATCTAGCAATCTTACAGGTGCTCGCTTTCTCGCTTTCTGAATCAATTTGTATGTTTTTTATACGATATATGTTGCTTCAAATGCTTGTATACGATGTATGGTTTCATTTTTTAGTGCACTTTTTTGTGTTTCTTTTATTAACAAAACAAACATGATAAATCCAGTTCAAAGCTTCATCAATATTACTCACAATGGATGTAGTAAAGCAAAATCTCCGGTTAATATATTGGGTCAGTGGGTGAGTTTCACACGAGGATATCAAGACTCAAGAGGCTTTTAGTTAATCCTCTTTGCATTCGAATGATAATACTGAAACATATTTCCAAATATAAGTCCTTGTGACAGACCCTTTACTAGATTTCGGATATGTACGTATAACGGCCATTATTCAATTTATTGACTTTGGCAAATCTAAAGTCTGTTAATGTGTTGTGAAGTCTAATATTAATATGACTAGATATTAATCTTCACAGAGCATGTTAGGGGATACATGAATTTATAGCACATAAAAGTGTTTACAAGAAAAACAAAACACTTTTTTTACACTTCATAACTGTTTATTTATTACTAACAAATAAGAATAGATTCAACAAACTGATCTCGCATCTGATTCTCACTTTCTTTTTCTGGACAGCAAAATGGTTGATGCTTTAGTAACTGCTGCTGCCGAGGGGATATTAGAAAAAGTGGTGTCCATAGCTGCTAACAAAATTTCCATTGCACTGGGTTATGAAGATAAGCTGACTGAACTCCATGATACGTTGGATATGATTCGGGCAAAGCTAAGCGATGCTGAGGGGAAAAAGGGTACAGGGGCTGTGATGGTGTGGCTGAAACTACTAAAAAGCATACTCGATGAAGCTGATGATGTGTTGGATGATGTTCAGTATGAAATGTTGGGGCGCGAGGTGAAGAAACGAGACCAGGCTAGAGAGAATTTCCCATTCCAAATTTGGAAAAAGCTAAAATTTGGTAGTGAAATGGGTAATAAAGTTGAAAACATCAACAAGAAGTTATCTCGGATTTATGAACAAGCAAACAATTTACGCCTTCAAGATGAAAAGTTTGACCCAGCTGGGAATAATTACCGTCCGGGTACTGTTCCATACTTGGACGAATTCAACATCATAGGAGGAAGAATGATGAACTGCGTATTGTAGAGCTTTTAACTAATATAAGAGAAGGAAAAAGCTTACCATTGTTCCCATTGTGGAATGGGTGGCATTGGGAAGACTACTTTGGCTAAGTTAGTATACAATAATCCCAAAATCGAGCAACATTTTAATGTTAGAGCTTGGTTGTGTGTGTCATTAAGGTTGAAGTCGATACACTTCTCGCAGATATCTATGAGTCTCTTGCAGGAGAGAAAGTTAAGTCCCTTACGAGGGTTAATCTAATTAGAAATCTTCAAGAGAAGTTGGGATCCAAAAAATATTTGCTAGTTCTAGACGACGCCTGGGATGAAGAGTTGGCATATTGGGATGAGTTCAGGAGGTGTATGCTACATGTAAATTCGGTGAATGGAAGTGGCATAATTGTTACTACACGGAAACTAAACATTGGTAGGAATGCTACCATTGAGGATTCGTATCCTTTAGGAAGTCTTTCAGATGATGAGTGTTGGTCCATGTTTAAAGAGAGAGCGTTACCGTTGCTAGCATTTGAGGAAATAGGACGTGATATTGTGAAAAAGTGCTGTGGTTTGCCCTTGTTGGTAGATATACTTGGAAGCATGTTGCGTCATTACAACACCGACAAAGGCAAGTGGTTGTCCATCCAAGAAAGCAAGGTTTGGGATGAAGAAGAAAGGAGTAGAGTTCAAAGCATCTTGAAACTTAGTTTTGACAATCTACTGTTCTACGGTCAAACAATGCTTTTACATTGTTCGATCTATGAGAAAGATAAAGTCATCAAAAGGGAAGAAGTTGTCCAACTGTGGATGGCTTTAGGGTTGGTTCAGACAGATACAACGAGAAACAAAGAGATGGAGGAGGTGGGAAATGATATTTTCCAAATTCTTGTGAACAATTCTCTGTTTCAAAACGTTACAAAGGATCAATTTGGTGACATTGATTCATGTCAGATGCATGATCTGGTGCATGATCTTTTGTTATCTCTTTCGAGACATGAAACCCTTTGTTTGGTGGCCGCGACGAGTGATGATGTACAAATTCCTCCTGTCAAACACCTTGCTCTGTACCAAAAATATTACAATGATTCATTTCCTTTTAAATTTGAAAAGGAAGGGACAACTAGAACTCTGCACACATTGTTCTTTGAGGGTGGAGTCAAGAACATATCACTTCAATATTTCAAGTGCTTGCGTATCCTAAAGTTGAGTTCATCTAGCCTAAATGAGGTATCTGAGTCAATCGGAGAGTTGGTGCATCTTAGGTATCTCGATCTGTCATATACCAGCATCAGAACTCTTCCAAAATCTATTGGTAAACTTTACCATTTGCAAACTCTGAAGCTGCTTTCCTTCTTCTCTATAGAATTCCCACAGGAAATGAGAAATTTGATAAGCTTGCGCCATCTTGTGTATGATTCACGTGTTCAAGCTCTTAAGGACGATGTGGGGCTATTGACTTCTCTTCAAACATTGCCAGTCTTTCAAGTGGGCCAACAAAAAGGACATCAAATAGAAGATGTAGGCCATTTGAAACACCTTGGTGGGAACCTCGGTATTTGCAATCTTGAAGAAATTAGCAGCAAAGAAGATGCTGTCAAGGCAGATTTAATTGGAAAACCAAATTTAAACATGATTGAATACCATTGGAGTAGTTGGGATGAAGGTGGTAACCGAAATGACAAGGATGTATTGGAAGGTTTGCAACCAGCTGCAAATGTGAAAATGTTAAAAATTGGAAAGTTTTCCGGTGATAGTTTTCCAGAATGGGCAATGAAGATGAAAATCAACACCGATAGGAATTGGATCCCCCTTGCCAAGCTTGTGAAAATCACATTAACTGATTGTCACAACTGCCTCAATATTCCGATGCTGGAAGACCTACCACTTCTTCAGGATCTAGTTATAGAGAATATGGACATGGTAACGTGCTTAAGTAGTTCTTCAGACCAAAGGAAGCCTTTGTCTCCATCGTTGAGATCATTGAAACTCTCAGGTATGAGAAACCTTGAGAAGTGGACAAATGCAGCAGTGAATAGCTCAACGATGTTATCTCCAGTCCTTGAGAAGTTACATATTAATGATTGCCCAAAGATCATTCTTTTAGATGAATCTCTTCAACACCCTCTAGTTTCTTTATGGATATGGTATTGTGAAAATTTAGAGTCCGTCCGAAGCATACAAGGCCTCACATCTCTACAGTCTTTGAATATCTTCCACTGTCCTAGTCTATCAGAAATACCCGATTTGCACAACCAGAGATGTTCTTTGAAGGACCTATCAGTCAGAAATTGCTACAAGTTGACTTGTTTGCCTGGGGGATTTGACTGTCTTTCCTTGTTGAACAGTTTGCATATAGGTCCATTCTCAGAGAAGCTCCATTCTTTCCCAAGTATCTCAGGCATCGAGAAGTTGGGAAACAATCTTCATAGTTTACACTTGTATGGTTGGGAGCATTGGGAGTCACTCCCGGAAGACATAAAACACCTCTACACACTCAGAGATTTAGACATTGTTGGATTTGGAGTTCGAGTATTACCTATTTGGTTAACCAATATGTCATCTATTCGAGATATAAGTTTGTTCAACTAGTGTTGAATTAAACGGTAAACAGATAAAGAGGTTGACTTAGGACGAATATTTTGATTTTTGATGGTTATTTCATGCAAAAAGATAAAATCTAGAAGTGAGCCTCATGATACATGTATTCTTTGGATGATGACATCACCTAACTATTCATTTTTTCATCGATGCAATGAGATAAGCTTTCAAATTCATTTTTAAAACTAAATATCTCGAAAGATTGATCGTTGTATTTAAACTAATCATAACATTACAACAAAGATAAAATTACCTTTAATTTGATATATAACATCATATACTTTCAACAAATTTTTTCCGATTTTTTGTGGGTTTAGGGTTTTGGTTACGCTTAGGTGCTTAGAGTTTAAGCCATTGACTTTTTGGGTTAAGTTTTACAGGGTTAAGGTTTAGGTTTCTACGGTTTTGCAGACAGGTTTTAAGTTTTTTTATTTAATGGTTAGGGTTTTAGGGTTTAGGGTTTTAGGGGTTTAAGGTTTTAGAGGTTTAGGGTTTTAGGGTTTAGCGCTTTTTAGGGTTAGGATTTTTAGGGTGTAGGGTTTGTAGTTTAGGGGTTGTGTTAATAAAAGAATATTTTAAAATTTTCATTTATACAGAATATATCAAACCCGCAAAAAATAATAAAAATAAGTCACGAAAGATACAATATTGGATATCATAGAAAGATAATTTTATTTTGTCATGATAAGATAATTAGCTTTATCTAACTATTAACGCTTATGAGATATTTAATTTTTAAGTTAAAATGAATTTAATTAGTTAAATAAAAATGAATTGTTGAAATCGATCAATTTAATCTTTAGGCTTTATATGATCTTTATTGATCTCACACGTCTGCTTAATTTCCTCATAGTATGAGTTTAATCTTTATGTCCATTTGTGTTCACTTTGTGTTACATCGCTTTTTATGTGATTTCATTATTTTAATTACACCAAGAATTAGTGTACTTTTGTCATTCTATAAATTATGTTTGAACTAGTAAGCTCTTTATTATGAATGTTATTAACAAGGTTTATAAAAGACCGCATGTCGCTGCGAACTATCCGATTATTTTGTTAGAACGTGTCTTTCTTACTTTAGTAACATCAAATACTCAAGATTTCTCATTTATCGACTTATGAGTTTCATACAATTACTTGAATGTCAATCTCACCAACCAAACAACTATCATTAAAATGGATCCATTCCATGATTTCCAAACCCACTTACCAAACGGCTCCTAGTGATACGTTCAATGACTCTAATCTATCATCTCACTTATTATTATTCGTTATGTTTACAAATTATTTTCTCATATATGATAAAATTTAAAATGACTTGGTCTTGGTCTTGGTCTTGGTCTTGGTCTTGGTCTTGGTCTTGGTCTTGGTTTTGGTTTTGGTTTTGGTTTTGGTTTTGGTTTTAGTCTTGGTCTTGATCAATGTGAAACAAAATGATTAGGTATAGTAGTGGTCTTAAAGTTACAACTCTCATAGCTTCACAACCACACATATATCATTTTATCCATCAGATTTTGAATACATTTCTTATATGAGGAAGAAGATCACAGATCTAGCAATCTTACAAGTGCTCACTTTATGAATCAATTTGTATGTTTTTTATATGATATATGTTGCTTGAAATGCTTGTATACGATGTATGGTTTCATTTTTTAATACACTTTTATGTTTCTTATTTATATGCTCCATCCGTTTACATTAAGTCATCATTATTCATACGCACAAAATTTTAGAAAATTCCACTAACTACATTCTCCACCAATCAAATATCATTTTCACCCACTAAAGTCTCTTCTCATTGGTTGAAATATTCTATTGACACTTAATTTGGGACATCTAAAGATTCCATTGTGGACAATTAAATTAGGACGGAGGTACTATATACTAAGGCAGATGCAAATGCAGTGCCCTTATTGGTCATTCGATAACATTCAATATAATATTAGAATAAATAATAGCCCTTTAATGGGCTCACTTTGGTCCAAAAATGTCTTCTGGCCTGTTCATTTTTTCAGTTTCATAACATTTCCTACGGCAATGTATTTATAACAAGCACTAAAAACTAAAAAGAGGTTATATGCTTAAAAAACAAATAAGCACTTAAATAAGCAATCCCAAACACTCTAAAGCTACTCATGACGCTTATTTTGTTTTAGAACAGCAGATAAGCAGTATTCATAGTGTTTGAGAATTTTGATTGCTTATCCAAAGTGCTTATATGATTATTTGTGAGTAATATAAGTTGTATTAGATAAAACAGCTTGAAACTACTTATTCAAAGCCGCTTATTTACAAAAGATCAATAAGCAGATAAGCACACCAAACACCCTTTAAGAGTGTTTGGTATTTGATCTGTCATACAGAACCGCAGTTTAATCACATGTTCTACCACTTGTGAATGACCAACCGTAATGACTTAAAAGCGACTTGAGCACAAATACAATGGTGTGTTAAAACAAACTCAGATGATGGAATGATCACCAAGGATAGTGATCCGAAAGGATTGGATTGAATATTACACTCTTGAAAAAAATTTATAAATTAAAGCGCCTTAAATACAAATTAAGAAAATTAAAAGATAAAATATATTAAATAAATGCTATCACTATATTTAAAATGATGAACGTTTAAAACTTAAAACGTACGTTTAAATAAAATTACGTAAATGTACAAAATAAAACGTGAAAATAAAGAAGGAAAATACCTACGGATATGAAAAATACATTTTTACAATCCTAAATATAAAAGAAAATTATTAGAAAAGAAAATTATTTTTTTACACTATTTAATTAATTATTATTAATTAAAAACTCTTTAACTATTTAATAAATACTCTAAAATATAAGAAAATACAAAATAAGGCTAGAAAAATAAAATTATGATATAGGAAAATCTAAAATATTATAAAACTTATTTTAAAACTAAAATATATTTTTAGACTTTTATATATTTATTACTAATTTAAAACTATTTAAAACTAATTAAAATGCTAGAAAATACTATTTAAACTAAGAAAATTATGGAAAAATATTTTTTGACTTTTATATTTATCTAAACTTAAGAAAATGAAAAATTATTTTTTGAACCTTTTCTTAATTTTTTGTATTTAATGCTAATTAAAAAGTGCTAAAAATTAATTTAAATGCGTAAAAATAGCAAACCAACTTAGAAAATCTGAAAAATTCAAGATAAGCTTAAAATAATGTGAGGAATCTAGGAAAATGGAAAACAGGAGCTTGTGTGGAGGAAATTGAGGTGCGGTGTAAAGTGCTAGATAATAAGACTTAGAATAAGCCAAGTACCATGAAAAGCCACCAACTGATTATACAAGCCAAAATATGCTAAAAGTACCTAAATGGAACAAGTAATAACAAGCCTTAACCTCGATAAGCTGATTTGAGCAGATTTGATGAAATGAGTACAAGAGCAAAAGTTATGAGGTCTACTTTTGAGCTTAAGTATAAGCTACTAGATAAGTGGAAACTACAAACCAATTGTTGGAACTTAAATAAGACCTGACCAAGAACTAGTAAACCAAAGATGGGACCTAGACAAGCTCAACCGAGCTTGTGGCAAAGGTCGCAAGACCCTGTCGCAGACTCAAGATCAACCGAGTCAATCACGTGGCGCGATTAAGCTCATGTTGATAAGCCAATTTGGAGCTTATAGAAAATTGACAAAATTATGAAAAAATGATAACAATAAACTAGACCAAGTGAACTTTTAAAAACCACAAGATTTAATGAAATTGACTCAGAAATGAGTCCAAGAAAAATCTCCCTAGTTGAGCTCAAACTGGATTTTTCAGTTTGACTTTTTGAAAGATTTGAAAGGTTTGACTAACTTGAACTTTGCAACTGATTTAAAGGACTTAGATTGGTGTATTGAGATGAAATAATACTGAAATAAGCTAGTTCTAAGATTTCTAAGCACAAAACAAGATTTTGAAATTGCAATATCACAAATGATGAAGACTATAAGATGATTAAAGGGAGTTTTGACTTTTGAGCTTATACAGGCACAAGTGACTGACTCCAATGAGTCAAATAGAACTACACAAACCTAAACCAACAGAGATCTCCTACTGAACAAACCTCAAGGTCATTTAAAGCAGCAGATCCAAACACTCCTTAAAACTACTGTTTTGTAATAAAAATTACTCAAACTAATGAACCAACTAGCATAATTGATTAAACTGAGTGACATTAACCTAAATACATCCTAATGAACAGATTAGAACTAGTTATACCTACAAAAAACAGATAATGCAAAATGACTTGAAATTAACTTACAAATGCCCTTAGCCACTATGGCTTGAAACAACACCCAAGAACCTCTAACCTATTTTGATCAACCCATTAACTCGTAATCAACCCAATTCCAACACCGCTTCAACCCATGTCCATTTCTATTACCAAATTGACCCGGTTTGACTTTTGTTGACCAAAGATCCAACTTTGCTTGAAAATGAAATGCGAGCTACTCAAAGCTTATAAAGAGCTTAAACAAACTTAGTAAAACTTAAAATAACCCACTAACAACTTGTACAATATAATTTGAAACCGAAAATTGTAACAAAAACTTGGAAATATGAACTGTAATAAACCTTGATATTGAAGCTTAAAGTAAATTACAATAATAAGGTGACTTGAGTTTAATACATTTGAAGCTTAAAATTACATTTTAGAACATTAATTAAGTTAACAAAAAAAAACGACATACAAAGAAATATAAAAACTAATTACTACTCTTTCTTGCTAACTCTTGCTTCCTTTTTATATGCAAAAGTTCTTCCACATGTACTCTGAATGAATCCCACTTGATCTCAGCCATTGAATTCATCAAAATTGCCATTTGTCATTTTTGGCGCCAAAAGTCTTGAACAGGTATTGATATTAATTGGTTTGGTTTGAGTCAATTAAAGGTTTTGGGTGTTAGTGGAAGTGGAGAGACAAGGTAAGGGGGGGTTGAGAAAAGGTGGGAAAACCGCCGGTTTTGGAGATTCTGAGGGTTGAGAGGATGATGTACTGATGAGGCGGTTTTGGTTTGTTTGACTTTATTTGACCCGTGGCTAATAATACAAACGGGTTGGGTTGGTTTTGGGCCAAGGTGGATTGGATTTTGGGCTTAGATAATATATAGGATCCGCTTGGTTTGTATAAGCACAAGGACCATAAATGTAAATTATCCAAACATGAGGACCGAAAATGCCAACTTTCCAAACTTATAACAAGGACCAAAATGACAAACATTGATAGTGCAAGGACCCTTTTTGCATTAAATCCCATTTTTAGAAATCCAAGGACCATTTTGCAAATTTTCAAAGTTGAAGGACCTTTTCCCCATTTGACTAAAGATTCATTCAAGGACCATTTTAACAACTTAGAATATTTCGGGACCTTGAATGATAAAATTCCACATTTTAAATTCCGTGGACTAGATTTGACAACTTTAAAACTTGGGGACTAAACCGCCAATTTTGCAAACTTGAATCATTTTTCATCGATTTTGATATTTTGCATTTAAAACACATAACACCGATTTGTGATATTTTGATCATTTTGATGTGTTTCGAGTGTTTTCGGATGATTTTGCGCTTTATATTATACAAAATGATGAGTATTTAGACACTCATCAAGATTGCTTACTTAAACTCCTTATTTGTTTATTGTTTTTGAAAGAAGTTGCTTTGAATAAGCGGTTTCAAGCGACTTAATTTAGTACAATATCCTTCTACTAACTAATAATCACACAAGTAGTTTAGATAAGTACTCCCAAACAATTTCATAACTACTTTTTTGTTGTTATAAGACGCAATAAGCAAATAAGAAGTTTAATTAAGTAATTCTAAACACCTTTATGTTTGCTCATTTGCTTATTACTTACAAGCTCTCAAACACCATAAAAGCTATAAGCAAAAAAACAGCTCTAATAAGATAGTCATAGTACCATTAATCTCCATGAGAGAGGAGCTTCAAGAATGAAGATGTTAAGCTTCTACAAATAGCAACCACAAAATTAAAGAAAAGATAAAAATCTTATATTGGAAAAAAGTGAAGTGTTGTCTACACCACCATAAATGGCAATAGAATCTTGCTGGCTGTATATTTTAGGTCCTCCTATGCATGCACCCCATGGTAGGGGGTGGCTGCATTTTTGCAAAGGGGTGCCTCGATTTCCGTGCCAATCATGGGTATTCAATCATTGGTAATGATTGGTTTCTCGATTTCCGTGCCAAATTTTTTTACAACTTATTTTTTTTACCACTTATGCCACTTATTTTTTTACAAGTTTTTTATACACTTTTTTTTACATGTTTTTTTTTTTTTTTTATAACTTAAACCACTTTTTACAACTTTTTTTTTTTTGGTTTTACAATTTTACAAGTTTTTTTTGGTTTTACAAGTTTTTTTTATATAAATTCGCTTTAAAACTTTTAAAAACCGTAGTCGGAAAATTTTTGAGGCTCAGTTCGAAAGTTGCAAAAGTGAGATTTTATCCCACTTTGTCAGTCCATTCGGTTTTCATCATCGCCTCGGAAAGTTTTAGGCTCAAAATCATCATCGCCTAGGAAAGTTTTAGGCTCAAAATCATCATCGCTTAGGAAAATTTTGCTCAACTGAAGGTTGCAAAGTGAGATTTGATCTCACTTTACCGTCCATTCGGTTTTATCATCATCGCCTCGGAAAGTTTTAAAGTTTTAGGCTCAAAAATCATCATCGCCTCGGAAAATTTTTAGGCTCAAACCCGAAGGTTGCAACTGCACACAATCACCAGTTCACATGAACTGCACAAAACTGCACTCACAAAACTGCACAAGCCTCACAAATCTGCACAAGCCTCACAAAACTGCACAAGCCTCACAACTGCACAAGCACAAGACTCACCAGTTTCACAGGTTTCACAAGTTACACAACTTACACGTTTTGAACATGATTCTCACAAGTTACCACTGCAAAAGTTCACAAGGTGTACTAAGATTCTCAAAAGTTCACAAGGTGTACTAAGATTCTCAAAGGCAATACTTCTCAAAGGCACCCCATATAATCCCAGGTGAAAGCAACAACACCAACAACAATCAACCAACAATATAATCCTAGGCAGGCACCCCATATAATCCCAGGTGAAAGCAAGCTACACCAACAAGTGGTCCAGAAACAACACCAACAACAATATAATCCTAGGCAGGCACCCCATATAATCCCAGGTGAAAGCAACAACACAAACAAGTGGTCCAGATCAACAACAATCAACCAACAACAGCAACTAGTGGTCCAGATCAACAACAACAATCAACCACCATGTCTAGTTCACCATTTAACACACAAGAGGTAAACAACTTATCAAAGGCTCGATTATTAGCTTTATAGCTCATGTTGGTTGCAAATTCGCTTTGCCTCGCCAAAACTCTTTTAAGTTTAAAAAAAAAAAAATCATCATGCCTTTTTATTTCATTAAAGTTGCAAAATGACCTTGAATGGTCACTTTACCATCCAAGAATGAAATTTTTATACCAAAACACTAAGTTTTTTCATTACGCTTGCAAAGTGAATCACTTTACCATCCAAGAATGCCAAGGATAACGTGGGGTGCCTTGCCAAGGATAACGTGGGGTGCTTATACGTGAGGCTTTGCCTCACAAAGAAGTCCTCCTATGCAGCAAACCCCAAAACAAACATACAAACATATAAGCAAACAATTTTAGATCTAAAAGGCAATGATGATTTTTTTTTTTAAAAAAAAACTTAAAAAGAGTTTTTTTTTAACGACGAAACATACGTAACCACCACAGCATCACCAGTACCACCACATCATCACCACAACATATCAGTTTCAATATTTTAGATCTAATTTTTTTTTAAGAAAATAAACAAAGTTAACCTTTTTTTTTTACAAAGGTTTAGATCTAAAAAAAATTTTAGATATAAAAAAAGTTTTAGATCTAAAAACTTTAACAATGAAACATACGTAACCACCACAGTACCACCACATCATCACCACAACATATCAGTTTCAAGGGTGTAAAAAAAGTTTTAGATCTACAAAACTTTGACAACGAAACATTTTTTAAGAAAATCAAACAAATTTAACGTTTTTTACAAACCTCATATTTTTTCAACAACATATCGCTTTAGATCTAAAAAGTTTTAGATCTAAAACTTTAACAACGAAACATACGTAACCACCACAGTCTCACCAGTACCACCACATCATCACCACAACATATCAGTTTCAAGGGTGTAAAAAAGTTTTAGATCTACAAAACTTTGACAACGAAACATTTTTTTTAAAAAAAATCAAACAAATTTAACGTTTTTTTTTTTACAAACCTCATATTTTTTTCAACAACATATACATTTTTAGATCTAAAAAAAGTTTTAGATCTAAAAACTTTAACAACGAAACATACGTAACCACCACAGCCTCACCAGTACCACCACATCATCACCACAACATATCAGTTTCAAGGGTGTAAAAAAGTTTTAGATCTACAAAACTTTGACAACGAAACATTTTTTTTAAAAAAAAATCAAACAAACCTCATATTTTTTTCAACAACATATACGTTTCAAGATCTAAAAATAGTTTTAGATCTAAAAACTTTAACAACGAAACATACGTAACACCACAGCCTCACCACTACCACCACATCATCACCACTACCACCACAAAGATCAACAATCTAACAAGTAAAATACTTGTTAGATCAAAATTTAGATCTAAAATGTTTAGATCTAATATTTTAAGAGAGAGAGTGGTGGTGAGAGAGAGAGAGTTTGACAGAGTGAGAGAAGAGAGCGAATATCAACCGCAACAAGACAGAGAAAACCATGTGCATTACGGATCCTAACAACGGTTTCACAATGAACGCGATACACATTAAGAACCACACACGATACACACGCTCTATTTAAAACCACACACGATTCTACACATTTAAAAGAGAAAAACGTTTTATTTATTAAAAAAAGTTAATAACGTTTTTTAAAAGTTTTATAAGAAAACTTTTTTTAAAGTAAAAGTATTAATAAAAGATGTATTTATGAAAACATGTATTTACAAAGTTTTTTAAGAAAATGTATTTATAAAAAGTATTTATAAAAAGTTTTTATAAGAAAGTATTCATAAAAAGTATTTATAAAAAGTTTTTATAAGAAAACGCTTTTTTAAAGTTTTTTAAGAAAATGTATTATAAAAGGTTGTTGTGTTTTTATATTGTATAGGTGTTCGCATCAAGTTGATTTAATTAATTGGGTGCGATCTCATCTTTGAATCGATTGGTTTTGTTATTGTTATTGGAAAAAGTAAAAGCAGACAGGGGCTATAAGTACTCTATCGAATTTTTGTGTTCTAGACATGGGACGCCTTCACGTGAAGGTTTCAAGATGAACTTCAACGGCGAGACTAGTACCGACAAATGTAATTGCTCATTCAGATTACTAGCGAAATTTATAAAACTTTTAATGGTTGGATATTGAGGGTTAAGTGTCCGGGCATAATCATAATTTTCCGCACTGCTCCATGGTTTTTCATAGGCCATGCGATTAAAAGAAAGTGAGTTAGTTTTTGTGAGGCGATGACAAAACAAAGATGTAGCACCACGAATTATACTTTCTTCACTAAAAGAGATGGATCCTAATAACGTGTCTACCATTAAAACGGTGTATAATGCACAAGAAAAGATACGTCGCGACAATGTGGTGATTTGACTCGATACAATCGCTTTTAGTACATTTGCGACGAAGGTTATACATATTACCCTAGGATAAATGACCACACAAATGAGCTCGATGGAATATTTTTGTTCACCCGACGCCATATGCCCTGTGGACAACATATCCGAAATCATGCCGATGGACTCCACATACAACACCAACATGTTTAAACCGCCATTCTTTACAGGTTGTTGGGTTACTCCAACAAACACAACATTCTCAATGGCGCTTAGCTTTTTGGACAAGGAAAAAGCTAAATTTCAAATGGGTGTTGGAATGTGTTAAGTTGGTGATACAAGAACAATATTACCGCGGATTATCGTCACCGACAGAGATTTAGCTTTGCTTGGGGCATGCGCAGAAGAATTCCCAAACGCTATCAGATTACTCACCGATGGCATATCAATCAAAATGTGCTAAAGCATTGCGCATACGTATTCGATACGTTAAAGGAGTATGAGTCCGTTAGATTGACATGGGATTCGATGATTACACCCAATCAAGAAGTGTTCACGCATTATTATCGCGACCTACGTGGTTTATTGGTCCGAAAAAAGGGTACTCGAATTGTTATTTAATAATACATTTTTCCGGTATTATTTAATAAATAACTACTCGAATTGTTTTCTCACTTTAGTAATTATTTGTTTTTTAAGATGTTTTCCGGTATTTTAGTAACTGGTTGCGAGATTACGATCGCATGTTTGTGTCGTACATTACCGATCAATATCGCAGCTTGCCGCACAACAACATGTAGAGTCGAGGGTCAACACGCTACCGTTGAAGTTATACTGGGCTCCACACGCCCGTTTAGACATGTTGTTGTGTTCGGTCGACAAGATTATAGTCGCAAGAAGAAACCGCGATACGAGCCTCTTTGAATACAAGCAAAATCAAGAAACCGCATGCTTGTAAGAGCACTCTATTTAATGACTTGCGGTATAATGTTTCAATGGATGCTTTAAGGCTCATACTGCAGAAGTAACGGATGTTGACCCACATGCATGTGGTCATCGATGCGGTTAGTGTGTGGTTTACCATGCTATCACCAATCAGATTGGCTTCAAGCAAACGGTATATATTTTAAAATTTATGCCTATCAAGTTATTCTTCCCGTCAATACCGATAATTTTAACAAGTTCTTTTTTCGAATACTGTGATTGCCAATTCCGCTTGATTATGTTGATAATTTTTGGAGAACACTAAGCGTTCCACGGCTTGTTGTCCGAAATACTCAAGAGCCCGATGAGCCTCGAATATCCTCAAGAGCCTCGAGGGCTCAAGAGCTCGATTATTTTTCTTGTCAAGATGACGACAAAAATTCCAAAGTGTTTATTCAAGAGCATCGCCGTTGTCAAAAAAATATGTTAAACATGCTCGAGGTATATACGCTCCCGAATACATGTCACCAACAACTCGCCGTTAAAGAAAGTAATCGTGGACGTCCGAAAGCAAAGGACAACAAATCCAAGTCTAAACCAAATATCCCGGATTTGAACGAAGAACCCCCACAAGGCACCGCAGAAGCTACACAAAACCTAAAAAGTCCTAGAAGTAAATAAAGAATCATGAGACACGGTTCTTATGTGGGAGAGCCTTAACGTCCCGCACTTAAACGAAGGACCTAACGAAGGACCTAGCGAGGCGACTTAAGACACCACTTGTACGTTCCAGATTACTTTAGCGAATATTGTATGGCTGAAATTCCAGCTCTTTTCCGACGCTGGATCCTAGGGATCTTTAACGTGGATGGTGATGGAAATTGTGGCTATCGAGTTCTTGCCGTAGGTCTTGGCCATCAGCAAGAAATGTGGCCCAGAATTCGAGCTCTTGCCGGGAAGAGGTAGACAATAACGAGGAAGTTTACAAGGAAATGTGGGTGATTCTTTTACATCTACACGTAACTTGATGAATTGGTTTAGGTGCAGACCCGACGTTATTGGATGACTATGCGGATTCAACGGAGTGGTTATTGCTACACTCTTAACCGCCCTATTGTATGTATAACCAATTCACAATCTCTTTGTGTCTTCCACGAGAGGTTCTCCGATTCAAATAAATATTGTCTCCGTTGTGATTCTTCGTGGGGGACGACCAATGTGCTCACTTCGTTCTTGCGGTTCTTGATGAAAACTCACCACTCCCGTATAATCACCCACAATGGAGCTATTTTAGAAATGCCGTGGCGCGCCATGGGAACATGTGTTTGCTCAACGACGAGGATGTTTAGATATCGTGAAAACGATTATTGATTTATATTGTAAATGACACAACATGTATAGACGACATCGATTTATATTGTAAATGACACAACATGTATAGACGACATCGATTTATATTGTAAATGACAAAACACGTATAGACGACATCGATGATAGCAAACGACTCGTCATCTTTTGTTACTGATTTCTACCCCCGCTCCGGTTCTTCCTCATCTTTTGTTACAGAATCGGATGACATTCAATGGAGGGACATTCATTGTGTCAACCACACACCCGCCGTGTTGAGAGTCCAGATTATGTGCTTTCTTCACAATCTTATGTACCTCCTCTCGGCCTATATCTCCACCGCAGATGAGGACAATTTTATACACCGTCCTCCGGTTCTTCCTCATCTTTTGTTATTCTGCCCGTCTGCTGATTTAGCACGAGCGAGATTGACGGATTGAGGAGACGATTTCGAGTTAGAGTCTCGTGTGGGACGGATGGCAAGATCATTGGGCGACTACGCCTCGGGCGTGATTGATCTTAGTTTCTAGTTATATTGTAATTTTGTGAACCATGTATCAACTATTAATCTATAACAAGATTGGTTATTTATGTATTCAAGCTTCTAATTTTGTGAACCATGATATCACTAATTTATGTTGTGAATAATTATACAAATTCTTTTGGCCGGATGCAACAACAAAATCCTTACTTGTGTCGTTGTCAACGTGGATTAATAATTGAAAGAACATCCCACAAGCCCAAAACTTGTGGTCCAAGTATTATGCATGTCCTTTCTCAAAGGTAAATAATTAAACGTTTGCTTATTTGCGTAAATATATCAATAACTTGTTTGTTTAGAATACATTTCTTATAATTGTTTCGTCATGTAACGGAGACTAAAGACTATGGGTGTCGATACTTCATGTGGAAGGAAATATTTCAACAAAAGTACTTTGGTGAAGCCTCTTCTTCAACGCAGTGCTCAAACTGCGAAACTAAAGATACAACGATCAACATGCTATTGGTGAAAACAATTTGTTGCGGTGCAAAATAAAGGCGTTGGAGGCATCACCGAATTGGCAAGAAATCCATTGATTACGCATGTCACCGAGTGGAATACTCTATGAGCTTATAGATGACATTAATAATCTTCATGTGGAGTAGATTTCGTTGTAATATTGAAAACAATTGTTGTTTTACTTGTTTAATGTTTTAATGTCTAATGTTTTATTGTTATTGTTTAATTAAATGGAAACAAATACACAATATAAAAAAACTACACAATTAAATACACTATACA
Organism: Chrysanthemum lavandulifolium; assembly: GCA_022545495.1. Lineage (NCBI taxonomy): Eukaryota > Viridiplantae > Streptophyta > Magnoliopsida > Asterales > Asteraceae > Chrysanthemum > Chrysanthemum lavandulifolium. The sequence goes on from CM040240.1 coordinate 289,844,212, forward strand.
TATAAAACACTACACAAATTAAATACACTATACAATATACCTAAATTAAAAACTACACACACAATTAAAAAAAAAAAAAAAAATCAAAAGTGACACCAGACGGCGGAAGGGGACCCATACCTACTTGAGGTGCTGCCAGAAAAACGTGGGGTGCTGCGTGGGTAAGCCCATATTTTAACTTGTTACAAAATCTAACATGTACTTGAACTTAAAAAGAAAATATTTTATATTGTAAAGAAATGAATTTAAGAAGACCAGATATGAATATGTGATGACGATGATGATGATGATGATGATATTGTTTGCAAGTGTTTCTTTAGGCCAATGCTAATGGCTTGGTTATCTCCTCAACCAACCGAAAAGGCAACCACATTTCTACCACTAGCTCAACCAAATTGGTGACCGGTCACTCCCAACCTTTCAATTGTTTCGGTTGGATAGGCAACCACAACTTTCAATTGTTTTGTGTGTGTAGTTTTTTATTTATTTGTTTTTGTGAAGTATATTTTTAGTTGTGGTTGTGGTCGCCTTATTAGCAAATTGTGGTTGGGTGTAATCTTGAAGAGAGAAAGCTGATGTGACAAAGGGTAACCACAATATTTGTAGTTGCCATTAGCATTGTCCTTACAAGCCTTAAAATAAACCATCAATTGCTAACCCACACAGTTCCACTTATGTCTTGAAATAAATCTATGTGGCACATCTATGTCCTTTAACTACATACCCACTTATTTCCACATATACACACATGCTTCTTTCTAGTCTATATACTATCTATACTACTTTATAAAAGGTTTGGGACTTGGTAAATAAAGTAATCTTAAAACTTGTAAGACCAAAACATTTCTTAATAAAGAAATAACAATTGCTTAAGTCAAAAGAAACAACAATCCATTTTAATAGCTCCCTTAAACTCACACGCTTCAAAATTGTCATTACACAAAAGGGCTAAAAATCAAACTTTATGATGGTATATTAAAGTCCAATAATCACCATGGTCAAAACGTTACACAAAAAAAAAGGCTAAAAGGACAAAGAACCATTATATCTGAGTGTAACTACAGAACTAATCTGATGACCCCTATGATCATTCAAGTCCTCCAACCATGCCTTAACAATAAAAATGGCTAAAAATCAGGAATGTTTCTTCTACAATCATGCTTTACCAATTGCAAAATCCGTACCATATCCTAAACAGAATGCCACTATATAAAGAAGGCACAAGAAGATGGTTCAAGTACAATAACATATCAAACAATACATACTTGTTCTAAATTTTATATTATGGACAACCAAAGGAAATAACAATGTTCTTGTCATCTCGTCCCTTGGTCCCACTTGTTGAACCTCTTCCACCCTCTTCCACCCATGCACCTCTCGCGTCATGATCCTCTTCCGATTCAAGATCAAAGAAACCAAGTTGTCGACGTAACATACTTTATCCAATCTTTATATTTCTTTAATAAACATTGAAGATACCTGTATATAACATTACAATAATTACTAATGTTTATTTGTTTTATATTTCAGATTCAGAAGAAACGTAAAAGGTTCATAAACTTGATGAACTGGAAATGGGACGAAGTCATTACCCTTGATGATGAGGAAGAAACCCCGCCCGAGGCTTCCTCAACAAGGAATGTGAAACGGAGAAGAACAAATCCCGTTTCAATCTTTGGCAATAACCGAGTTACTTGTATCGGACACGACAACAATGGAGAAGATGCATAAAATTTCCTGCATTAAGCATTCAAATTGTTATCCACATTAAGCTCTTAGAATCTTACATTCTAATAACATAATGTATTACTTTGTTTTACTTTTTTGTTTCGACTGTTATGCCGCTTTTAAAATATTCACTATTAATATAACTTGTTTGTTTTCATTATAAATATCATATCTTGGCATATTTGGACTATGAAACATACACGAGGCAAAGACATCACGAGATCATACAATGCTTTTAATGACCAAATATATTATCTAGGTCAATCTCTTGAGCCACAAAAGCATCTCACAAAGAATGTTAATCATCTCTTGACCTTCATTAGAGTTTAAATAGTTTGAATTATGTTGCTTGGTAAACTTTCGTGCCAACTTGAAGACTCCATATTTGAATTCGGTTATTAGTTAGTTGTTTTGTGATGATTAAGAGAAGTACAATACACCATAACACTAACTGTTTGTAGAAGATATTGTGAAGTCTTTAAGTACAAAAAAGAATTTTAAAATATCTAATAAATTATAAAAAAGGCAAGTGACAAGAAGGTCACCACACCAGTATCATCTTCAAAACATTTTTGGAAATTTATATACCACATCCACGCGCCAGGTAGTGTTAGTCCTCGGCTCAAAAATCTCCTAAACTGAAATGAAGCTCTAACTGGACAGCCAAAAAGTATGCATTGCTTGACAAGAAGGTTACCACACCAGCTCTAACTGTTTGTAGATCCTCATAAGAATTGGCGTATCTGGACTATGAAACATACCTGAGGAATGCCAAAACCAAGTGTCAGGAACAGTGGATGACAGCCAGATGGGTAACTCTAGACTACCATCACTACTTGAATCCGCCTGACAGATTATCACATAATTCAGTGAGAATACCACATATACAAATAGTCAAATAGAGATAGTGGAATGGACAGATTGCTTAGCATATCAAAATAGTAACATTTTGTCTTGGGTTGGGTCGGGCAAGGTTGACCCTAACAATTCTTTTGATAGAAAATATTATATAGTGGAGCCAAGGATCTACTAAGACTAGCATATTCTGACTACATCCTTGTATGGCAATCAAACAGTATAATTATAAACATTATATATATGGTTTTACATCTGGGTCATTGTACTATTAAGGCCATAATACAATATTTTTTTATCTAAACAACCCACTTCTATATGGTTTTACACTGGGGTCATTGTACTATTAAGGCCATCATACAATATTTTTTATCGGACAACTCACTTATATATAAATATTTACGTCGTGATAAAGAGGTTAGAAATGCGCAAGTTATTCGAGACAAACAAAATATTACAATGACCTATATGAAGAGTATAATTGGTAACCTCATATCACATGAGGTCCCCAATGGCATGTGAAGGGACACCGATGAGAACAAAACAAATTCTATTCGGGTCATGGCTTCCGATATCTATGGGTCAAACAAATAGCTTCACACAACCACTAAAATAAGGTGAATAAACCGAAGCTACAATGAACAAGAACTTAACACAATAGAGTTTGAGGTTCACTATGAATCATTGCACAATCAAGCATTGCATTTATGACATGAGATATTCGAAAAAATATTAAATATTCAGTTTATATGTGTTATTAATTCCAAATAATTGGATTTTCGTTAACATATCGATTTGATTCTTGGAACAAATTTACAGCCCTAATTTCAGCAAAAAAATATTAAATATTCAGTTTATATGTGCTATTAATGCCAAAATAATTGGATTTCAATTAACATATCAATTTGATTCATGGAACAAATTCACAAAGACTAATTTCACAAAAAATATTAAATATTCGCTTTATATGTGCTATTAATGCCAAAATAATTGATTTCGATTAACATATCAATTGATTCCTGCAACAAATTCACGACCTAATTTCAAAGAACGTGTATCATAAGATATGTGTTATTAATGACATTATTACACTTTATGAATTTCTAAACCGATCACACAATATATATATAAGATACTACATACTTATTGTAAGAACTCGTAAATTTCCTACCGATTTTTCGGCTATATTTTTTTTTTTTTCTTTTCTTTCGTTTCGAACTTTAGATGCGACTAGTCACGAAATAGTTTTCCACCTCGAACACGATAATAAAAACTTTATAAAATAAATATATAAATAAACTTTACATTTTATTTCCGCCGGCCTCTGGCCCGACACTACCCGAATCAATTCATTTCACATTTATTGGACTCGCGTGTTCAACCCGGTCCAACCCAACACCTTACAAAATCTTGGACCAAGCCCTTTATTTCTCAAACCCAAGCACACCCTAAATTTTAAACTCAAATGTTGGCAATTGTGTTTCCATGCTTTCTGTGATACTACGAGCCAACAAAACAACAATTTGGTACATGTGATTCCTTGGTCTTTGTATATCATCGTGGCACCAAAAGCAAAACAAACTAGACATCCTAATAAAGCGTGCGTATGTATATTGATAAAGCAACCTTGACATATTTTGTAGCTTGCTTGTGGGATCCTAGGAGACAAGTCTATTTTTCTTTCTTTCTTTTCCTTGTGTAGTCAACGAAACCCAAAAACAAAGTACAACCTTGTCAATTTTTGTTGCATGCATGTGAGACAAGCCTACCTAAGCCCTATTCTAATTTTATAATGCAAAGCATGCAAGTGAATTGTCAATTGTTTCATGTTTTGTGACCATCCACTTAGACAAACATAAAACAAACCCATGTGATCAATCTACAACCTAAACTGCACTTCCTTTTGACCTAAACTCTAATGATTTGACCTTACCCGATACAAGCATGCCATTTGAACCATCTCTTTCACTAGACATGACTACACCTTGTCTTCCTTTTCTTTTTGGTCGCAACACGCCCACGACACACCCCTACAAGCTTTAAATATCTAGGACTAATCTATCTTGATAAACATATAATATAAGCCATACTCTTTGGTGCTATATATAGAGGTTAAGTGGCAATCATCTTACTTGCAAGAAAACACAAAACACTCGATCTCTTTTTATTTCTTTTGTTCACCGTCGAGCCACCAAGGAGGAACAAACAAGAAGACTTTGGGTCATCCAAGTAGTCTTAGTCACTTTGGATTGTTATTTTGATTGGGTTGCAAATTCAAGGAGTGCAAGATTGTTAGCTCGTGTCTCGCCTCTCATTTTCCTTCGCACCACACTTCTATCGAGTCTCTTCACCACCGCTATTGGTGTTGTAAGTTCTCTTTGACTCGCTCTCAATTCATCTTTCTCGCTTTAATATCTATATCGCACGTACATACATACACAAATATGTAAAAGTTGGCGTTGTGTGTTTAAGAGAACTTTTGTGGTTACTTTGAAATGATTTAACACTAAAGAGAAGTAAATACAAGGTCTTGGCTCAATCTTGGATCGATGCTCGCCTCGGGTTATTAACTTGTCCGTGTTTAATACGGTTTTATACTCGCCAAGGGCACATTTACACTCAATATATACTTACGAACACACTACTCATCTTGTTAAAACACAACTCCCATGCACATGTATACCATGTAAACATACATATACAACATATACATGCAACACGACATACTGTTATGGAAAGCATAACTAGTATAAACAGTCGCAAAAACAACGTTAAATACACTTAATCAGTAAGCTTTAACACCAAAGTATCCTTGGTCCAGTTGGATGCGTCATTTCGTTGTCAACAAAGGGATCTTGGGTTCGATCCTTAGCAGTGGCATTTGCCATGTTTTTATTTTTTTTTCTTTCAACTTTCACCTATTGGCAGTTTCAATCCCTCCTTTTCGAATAGCTTATCGCTTTTCTTTTAACTCATATAAGTTTGTAACTTATATTAATTTTGACACTTTCAAACCCTCCACTTTACACCACTTGTCACTTTATTTAAAAACCTTGTATAAGTTTGAAAACCTATAGTATTTTACAACTTCAACCCCTTTAAGTTTGACACTTTGACATTTGTCACCCTAAAACATCATAAGTTTGATAAACTTATTTTACTTTATCACTCTTCATAAATATATTCATGCTTTATTTAACGACCTCGTCACGTAAAATATAAATATTATGTTTTTCCAAATATAATACTTACACATAACTTATATAAAAAATATATATATATACAAACATAAATATATTTTCTCATCTCGAAATCCAACAAACCCAACACTTGTGCCAATATTTGAGCCGACTCTTATACGAAAGTTTCAGATACATTTTCCCACATCTATTCCATGAGCCAATACTTGAAAACATGTCTCTTACTTTTGAAACTTAGCATAACATTTGAAAACATTTTGTTTTTGAACTTTAAACATTTGCCACACAAGCAACATTAAACACAACTACATATAAACACTTAAATTTATTCACACACTTCGAGTCGTGAGTACACAAACCGCAAACCGAGACTTGCCATAATATATTTAGGTTGCTTGTTGGAGCCACTTGTTACTTGATCTCTTTGTGCTTTATTCATCGAACTGTTGAGGTGAGTTTATAGCCCCACTTTTACTCTTATTTACTTGTTTTATAAAACTTTGGGGTGAGAAACATGCAAAACTCTTTTCGGACTGAACCGAAAACACTATTACGTGAAACAACCTTGAATCCCAACTATGCTACCGTTAGTTCCCTTTGGGAGGCGCGATTGTTATGAATAGATCTATTGGGATGACACCCCGCTTCGAGTTTGACCGGATAGGCAAGCGTCGGGCGATATCATATCGTATTGATTGAGTGTCACCGAAATACACTTGCTGGGCTTTTATTTATCATGCTTCTAGATGCATGCACACCGTCGTAGTTTCGGTCGCATGAACTTGGTACTAGCGTAATAGCCTCTTTTGCATATAGTGTCATTCACGGAGATGCTATATGTGCAACTGTGGTCCAACTTGAAAACTTGATTACTTAAACCTATGAACTCACCAACCTTTGTGTTGACATTTTAGCATGTTTTTCTCAGGTTTACTTATTGGCGTGGGCAATGGCAAAGGCATTCGTTGAAGACTGGCATCCGAAGTGTTTCCAAACATCTTAACACAACTTTTAATGGGACAACATATATTTTTATGGGCTTTACTTCCGCACTTTGAAACAACGATGTAAAACTATTTGTTAAATTAATCTATATTTTGAAAATGGAATAGAATTTCCATTCTTTATTACCTTGTGTTGTGTATATTGATTTAGTAGCACCCCATGACCCGAACGCTTCCGCTGTGAAATTTTGGGGGTGTTACACTTATTGTTATTCACAGATCAATATCACATTACACCACAAATGGACTATCAAAGTGATTCTTTGATTGTTGAAGTTGAGGATCAAATACCTCGCCTTGATGTAACCGACCTTCTATCATCTTTAACTCTTTCTCCTGCCTGCAAACCTGATCCAGTTATCGTTCAAGGGATCCCTATAATTCACCCAGCTGTTGTGGTAACAAATCATCTCCAATCCTTATACGTACCTAAACAATAAACAACCAAAACAACAAGTCATCTTGCATTGAAATTTATTGATGTTTATATTTTATTTTACAGAATATGACCCTTATAAAATTTAATTTTGGGCGTGACTTGGACTTGAGACCTCAATTCGCTTTTGACAAAGAAGGAAAGAAACACAAAAGGAGGGCTCACCACCACCTCTGCACATACATACAACAGATTGTTCAGAGCTAAACAATCAATAATGTAAATAAACAAGACTACACGTTATAAAAACGCCATGATCTCTACCTCAACACAATAAAAAATGAATGATATTATTTACACGTTATTAAAGTAATCACACCGGCACATTTTAACAATATATAGTTTCACAACCAGATTTATTTTCTTGTTGTTGAATATGATGGCATAAATACTTACCAACGACATCGGTGGATGGAATGTCACCAGCATTAAGTGTTGCGACAATTTTCTTGACATCATCAACAGTTCCATTCTGTGAATGAATAACCATAAGAAACAAATCAGGTTCCAAATACTTTAAGCACAATGTATTTAAAATTTAAAACACCGTTACAATCTTAAATAAACTAGAAGTAAATAATAACTAATTCCGATCCACTACATATATATTGTATAGCAGTAGGATACATCAACAGAACTCCTAATCAGTAATCAGAATAGTAGATAATACTTGAGTGTATATCAATGATACAATCATTCGAGCATCATACACTACTTAAGCTCAAAAAAACAAATTTATCAAAAGCGCACTACTATTAAATATCAGTAGAGTAAATACAGTTAAATGAGTGAATCATAAACAAATATGATTAAATCAAAGCCAATCTACACTTGTAACACAAATACACAATCAAATTCATAGTCATGTGCTTAACTAAAACAATTATAACATAATATAACATGCATGAGATAAAACGAATCTAATTCAAGCCGATAAAACTAAAAACATTGTGTTTCATTTACAACAAGTAATAACATCAAATCAAAAACCGATTTAATCGGTATGAAAAAAAAAAAAAAAAAAAAAAACACACACATTTATGATGTTTTTACCTCGAATCAAACACATATCTTAAATTCAAAAATAACACTCGAATCAAGATATCAGAAGCTTGTGTGTTGACTTTGTTGTTCTTCATCTTGAATCCTCGGTGTCCTTTTATATCCTCGGTGTACTGGTAATTAATTTGTTGTTATCTCAGCCAACGACTCATATCTTGAGGTATATGGGATGATTTGTTTTTAAGGTTTAATCAGATCTTGAGGTATGAACAACAACGTTTGGAAAACCAATAGTTTAATCCACAACTGACCAATATACACTCATATAAAACCTTCATCTTCTAATTAGTGATGTGGGTGAATTTATTTTGGGGATGACGGTGAAGCGATTGTGTTGGAATAAGGCAGGTGAAAGAGTAAAATTAGTTTGTGATAAACAATGATTTGGATAAGGTAGGTAAAAATATAAAAAAGAGTTCTTAAATATACATATGAGCAAAATGGTTTTACAAATAAAAGTCAGAGTATGTGTTTGATTTTATTTAGGGATGAGCGAATTCCGAAATCCAACCGGAACCATACTGGAATCGTGCCGATTTACGATATATAGTGCGATGCAAGACCTCTGAAATAAGGTGAATAAAAAATCGGGACCACTAATTCGGTACGAGGCCGGTACCAAATCGAAAATTCTCGATAAAAACAGGGAAAACCCGATTTCCTGGTACCGGTACCAGTATCCGAATCCCGTTCGGTACGGTACCGGTACCACTAATTTATGCTCAGGAAAAAATTGGTACCACTAATTCGGTACGGGATCGATACGGGATAATTCAATTTGTAAATTTATAAAGCTTAACTAACATATAGTAATGTCTTTATTAGAAATTTTACGTGTAAGCATTATAAATAATTCAATTTGGCAAACACTAAAACAATTGATTATTGCGATATCAAATAGCATAATCAAATCTAAACACCATGTTTTAAAATCACGTTTTGTAACAACTTATTATCTGATTATTCGTTTTCAAAACGCATAATCTATTTTCTATAAGCAATCCCAAACACCCCCTTAACCTCTTGTGCTTTGGGCGAGTATGCATTGATTTGAGTATGGTTTATAATTGGGCTTGTACCTTTAGTTTTGACTATTGATAAATACAAATATGAAAATATGCTACTTAATTTATGTCTTAAAGATGCTACTTATCTATACTATATTATAAAGGATTTGGGACTTCCTATAAAAAGAAGTTTTAAAATTTTAAGACAAAAAACATTACTATAAAAGGAAAATTAGAAAATTAATGTAAAATTTAAAAATTTAAGTCTCATTTAAACCATATAGTAACCCCCTCCAATAATGATATATTTTAATATAATTATTTATAAGAAAGCTCACTAAACTTATAACCACCCATCTAATGCTTAAACTTGAAAAATAAATGTGCTAACTATTTACGCTATTAATAATTTAGACGTTCTACTTTTGAAAAACATATATCTACTACGTTATAAAGTACTTAGGGCATGCTAAATAAGGAAGGTTTAAAATAAAATAAAAATTGCTCACCATTAAAATAGTCACGGTGCCATGACGTATACGCAAGCATTCTTGTGATACCCTTCTAGTGCTACTTTATATGTTTATTTGGATATGAAATAGTTTGCATCGTTATAATTTATAGTTATTTTAATAAAAAATTATCATTCGTTCGTAAAGTTATCGTTAAAAAAAATATATAAATGAACAACGTTTCGTCAAGAAAAATTTAGTCACAGAGCACACAGCGTCGCCGCGTCGTGCGGTACACTCGCTAATATTAAAAATGAGTTTTTGATGAGGTCGTGAATATGATGTGTCAAGTAATTGGGCCTTCAACTGATACAATTATACAAATTAATGACATCATCTTTGTATTTCTATTTTTATTTTTATGTTAATACTATAAAAATACGGTTATTGATCAGTTGACCATTTATACTTTCAAAGCAGTACTGTTTTTTTTTTTAAGCAAAACAATACCTTTCTTTCCATTTGAAATTCAAACTCAAATCCTTTAATCTCCATTTTCTTTATTTTCATCTAGATCTCATCACAACTTTGCAGCCATCTCTGTGTCGCCTCTATAGGGTAAGTCTATTGCTCTCTCATTTTAGCTCATCTATTTTCTCATTTTCTTTCTAACATTGTGGGTTTAGTTTATATTAGTTTGACTCAAGGATTTGCGGGCGATAATGATGGTGATAACAAATTTTGTGTAAAGAAAACAATTTCAGGTAAGTGCCTTAACTAATCCCTTATTATTGTCTAGAAAATCATTTCAAAGTTCTTCCCCTTTTGTTCGGTTCCGAACCACTTAATTTATGATTTGTTTTGTTTCATTTTTCAGGTTTTGAAGGGTTACAAAGATTTGTTTTAAAGTTTAATGGTCCTATAAGTTATCAATTTAAGCATCAATATTATGTTGCAAATTGGCCATGATCATTTTATTGCTCAATCAAGAGGTATGTTCAAGTTTGCTTGAATTTGATGCTTTATGTTGTTGTCTTTCGGTGTTGACTACCTCATTAGGGGTTGTTTGGGTAAGCTACTAAGCCCGAATTGAAAAGATCAAAACACTAGGAGTACTTAATTACGTGACAAAGGGAATTTGAATTTATCGTTCTTTCCGTTACTCCATAAAATATTACTTTAACCTATGAGTCCCAATCGTCCCAAAACTGTTTACAAATGATATGACTCGACTTAACAACCAAGCAAGTAACTAGATAATTGAACTAAGGGTTTAATAATGATAACAATAATGCACTAAAGATGAGTGCATACAAGGTAGGCTAAGGCAATTTGGGTGTAACATTTGGGGGTGGATTGTAAACAATGCTCTTCATTGATATTCCGGAGACCGAAACATCATGAGAACAGTGAAAAGGATAGGCTTTGAGGGGTTAACTAGGGGTATCGTGTACTAAAGATGAGTACATAGCAAGGGTGTGGGGAAAATTGCTCAACCGATGTGGATAACGTAATTAAATTACAGGTTTCAAGCAAAAGTTATCCTAATGCCTCTTATCATTTAGTTATTCCTAACTACACGAATGTAGTCTCACTAGCGATCTTGGAATGCATCACAAAACAAGTTCTAGAATCTATTATACTACCGGTACACTCACTAAGCATTAAAGATGAATGTTTTTATTCCTAAAGATTTGAACCTCACATTTTTGGGGTGAAATTTGAGTGGTATACGGTTTTTGTGCTAGTCATATAATTCCTATCCATGAGACGCTTTATTAAGACTAAAGTTTAGCTTGTAAATGTCATAAAAAAATTTAAATTTGGTGCTAAATTGCCCTAACAAATATTTCTCATAGTTTATTACACAATTTACCAAGGACAAGACAAAAATCAAATGAGTGAATAGTTTCTAAGTTCCCGTTTTATTCTCCCTCCCTACACTTAAACTGAACATTGTCCCCAATGTTCCCTGAAGGTATCAAAGTTATGGTAAAGGAAGATAAGTTAAAAGAGAAAGAAACTAGTACTCCCCTGATTAGCTCGGTAGGATATGTATGAAGTTGCGGTTAAATCCTCCTCAAAGAAGAATGAATAAGTATTAAGTGTTGCTTCCAATATGTGTTTCTTCTTCTTGTCTAATATAACCTGCACACTTATAAGAAAACGAAACGAAATCTCGCGTAAAATCGGTGGTAAAACTATATATGAAAAAAAACTAAACTAAAAAGCGAGTAAGATATAATGCTTGTGGAATGAATGTTTGCAGTTCAGTTGGAAAATTAAGAATTGGGAATTTCCAAAATCACAAGTTGCACAAAAATGAAACCGATATTCTGCTTTCTTCGTTGCTGACGTCGTCGGTGTTAATCTGACGCCATCGGTTGTCCCGACAGAAAGTGGTCGATGCGTTTTTACGAAAAAATTCGGAAACTTTACCTCATTAAAACCTAGAAAATTTCGCAAAACATCCATTATAACTCGATACAAGCATTTGACTCTAATAAACACACAAATATATACCATTTCAATTATTATTAATCTCATGTTCATGTTCTTAAAAACATGTGTGATCTTCCTTACACTTATCTTTTGTAAAATATCTTTATATGCTATTAAGGCGGTTAAAACAAAATAAAGCATTTACAAAAGTCTAACATGAAATAAACAACATGTAGTGTGGTCAATTTTTCTTCACGTCTGGTGTTCATTAGCATTGCTCTTTTAACCAATTTGTTTAAAGGTGGTTATTATGAGAACTAAAAGTAAGGCGTTGAAGAGGGTAGATCTTGATAATAGGTTTCTGCGGTTTCGAATTGAATCATACCGTTAGCGACTTAGATGGTAATGTAGTACAGTCGTCCTCTTCTGTTGGGGCTGCCGAAAGTGTCCAACAACAGGTTTCAGTTGCTGATGTCCTTCCATGTGAAAATGTAACTCGAGCCGGTGATCCGGTGGGGTCTGCTTCTATTGAGTCAGGTGTATCAGGTAGTGGTGCTTTGGGTTCTGTGGTTTTGGCTGCTGATATGCAGTCTCAAGAGCAATCCACTTTCAAGAGAAATCTTGGACAAGGTTACAACCATAGCTTGGACTCTTCGGTGTTTACAAAAGCGCGCAAAACAGATTTGTCAATAGAACCTGTGATTTTCAAAAGCGCTCTTTTGAATGTTGGCGAGACATGTGGTGATTCAGAGGGTGTGGACACTACGGATGTTCCCTTTGGTGGTTGTGCATTGTCTCTATCTCAACATATGCCGCAGAGGCGCAAAGGTATGTGAGTGTTTAGCTTTGCATTTTGACGTTTTCATTGTCGCACTCAATTTTTTTCATGTTTTTATTTGACTTTGTCATGTTGTTTTTTTGGCGTTGAATGATTTATTGTAGGTTGGACATGCTTTCCAATCAATATGGATTTCCAGTTAGGAATGGCTTTTTATCAGGGACGCCCAGATTTCACTCGCCATAACGGTTGTGCTATTGGGTCGCCAGCTGCTGAGGTTCCTACGGAAAACGATGATTTTAGAGGTGTTGATTACCATGCGAGGTTTGCAACTTCATCTGGTCAACAATCTACTGACCTTGGGTGTGCAAGCAGTGGTCAAGAGCGACACAATGAGTGTTTGCAGTCTTCAGCTAGAGTTTTCAAAAAACGTCGACTAATGTTGAATTTCACAGGTTATTTATGATAGCCTTTAGTATCTTTGCCATACATTGTAATTTTGGGGTTGCGTGTACTGAACATATTGTATATTTTAGATGGTATAGCTTGCGATGGGTTTCAGGAAGACACCGTTTCTGGAAACATGGGCCAAGCATTGTCGTCTGTAAATAGTTCTGTTTATTCTCAGTTTCACTCTTCAGAGGGTAAGCGTTCGGGTAGTGGTACTGCTTACTTTGGTAATTGATTGGTGCAAAACCGTCAAGTTTTCTCACGCAGGGCTAGCCACTGTGAATGACCACCGTAAGGAACTTAAAACACTCAAACACCAATTGCAATTTAGATCAGAGAATACAGTGGATTCCGGTCGTTAAGTCCCACGGAGGATGACCGGTATTTAACACAATCGATATCGAATAACCACTAGGATAGTGATCGAGAAGGTTTTTTTTGAGATATTTGTACCTAAAGAAAAGATTAATAAATTACAATGACTTAAATGCAAATTAAAGGAAATAAAAAGATTAACTATATTAAATAAACGCTATCACTAATTTTAAACGATGTTTTGATTTTATGTTTTATAAAACTTAATTTAAAAACTACGTGACGTCTGAATAAAAACGTGAAACTTACACAATATTAATCCTAAAAATATGAAAATGATATTTTACAAACCTAATGATATAAGAAAATTTTAAGAAAAATAAAATTATTTTTATAACTATTTATCTAATTATTATTAATTAAAAACTATTTTAACTAATTAATAATAGCCTAAAATACAAGAAAATAGGAAATAAAGCTAGAAAAATAAAATTATGACTTGGAAAAACTAAAATAACAAAAAGAAATTTCAAAACTATTTTTGTATTTTTCCGATTATTTTCTATTTTTATGGATTTTAAACTATTTAAAACTAATTAAATTACTAAAATTACAAAATAAACTATGAAAAATCTGGAAAATTACTTTTTTACTTTTTATATTTATCTAAACTTAATAAAAATGAAAAATTATTTTTTGGACTTTTCTCGATTTAATTGTATTAAAAGCTATTTAAAATTACCTAAAACTGCTTTTAATTAAGAAAAATAGCAAACAGTTATGAAAATTATGAAAATTTCAGGAAAAGTCTAATTTAATATGTAGAATCTAGGAAAAATAGAAAACATGTGCTTGTTTGGAAGAAAATGAAGCGCTATTGTAAGTGCTTATCGATAAGCACTTGAATAAGCCAAAGTGTACACCACAAGCTATCAAACCGAAATGTAGCGATAATATGCTAAAAATACTAGAATGAAGCAAGAAACAATGAGATTTAACCTCTGGATTACACACTGCTATGATCTTGATGATTTGAGCTTATTGTGCAAAACAGTGTGAGGGTGCTACCTTTGAGCATAAGCACAGGCTTCTAAATAAGTTTGAATATGAAAACCGGTTATTGAGATCTAAACTAGACCTGGTCAAGTCCCTTTCAACCAAAGAGCAGACACGGAGAAGCTCGTGGGGCTTTTGACAAGCTCAAGAATAAGTGAGAAAAAAACTCGACCAAAGCGAGTTTGGAGCAGGGCACTTAAGCCCTTTTTGACAAGCTCTGTTGGAGCTTTTAGAAAATTACTAAAAATCAACAAAAATACTTATAAGAAACTAGACCAAGAGAATTTATAAGACCCAAAGTTTGACCTGATTTGGCCCAAAGATGAGTCTGTGAAAAATCTTGCTAGTTGGGCTAAAAACTGGTTTTTCAAAATCTTGACTTTTTACACAGTTGATAAAAGTTGACTTTGGTGAGCTTTGATCCTAATTTGTTAACTGATATTGATGTAATATGGTTAAATGAAACTAGATTAGGCTATGCTACTGAATTCCAAACATGAAACAAGGTTTTGATTTCCTAAACTCTTAACAGATAAGCATAATGAGACAGTTATATGTGATTTTGACTTTGAGAGCTAGCAGGCACACTTTTATGACTGATATGAGCACAAATGGATTAAACAATCATGAACCAAGAGATCTCAACCACTGAACAACCCTTAAACTCATTTTGTGCAGTAATCCAAACACACCTTATATTAACTGATTTGTAACCAAAACTGAGCTAAACACTGTTTTAACTTATCTCACCCATTAAACTAACTCTAATATCTTAATTAACACTGATTAAACTTGTTTACACTACTTAATGACAACAGAATTCAAATATGAGCACAACATGAAAACTGTATGTAAAATGGAAAATGAGATACCAATTTACAAGTGTCCAGTTTATATGCAGCTTAAAACCAGACCCAAAACCATTATCCTAATCCATTTCCAATCCAAACACTGCTCTGCAACACCCTGTATCCATTTCCAATCCTCGCTAACCCAATGTGCTTCTTAAGTTGACTTTTGTTGACCTTGATGGAACTTGATTGAACCGATTCCCAAGCTTACAAAAAGCTATATAGAGCTTAAATAAGTTGATTTGAGCTTAAATAAAGCCTATTGAAGCTTTGAACACAAGAGTTTAAGTTTGAAATTTCAAGCAAGGTACATAAGATTTGAAATCGAAATGAACTTTTGATTTAGAGGTTCAAACTGAATTACATTAACTAAATAACTTAGTTCCAATATCATAAAGCTTGAAAATACAAAATGAAAAGCTAATTAAAACATTTTAGAAATCGACATACAAGAATTTAAAAACTAAGTTACTCTTCTTCTCTCGCACTTCTCTCTTTTATGCTCTAAATTACTTCCACGTGGCCTTCTCGAGAGAATCCCACCACTTTTCACGGCCAATGGGAGAGTTTAGAGTGTGTTAACCATTTTATCAATTTGGCGGAAAAGATAGATTTTCTTGTAGGGCTCTGAATTTGTAGGTAGGGGTGGCATTAATTGTGGGGGTTAGTGATGATGAGGGGTGGTGGAAAGGTGATGGGAGAGGGCGTCATGCGGCAGTGGTTGCGAGCAATGGGAGGTGGAAGATAAGCAGTGGTGGCGGGTTTTGCGACTTTTGACTTTTATTTGACCAAAGGGTTCAAAAGGCTAAAGACAGGGTCAAAAGGGTTAAAGCGGGGGTCCATAATTAGTTTTGACAAGGCTTTAGGTTTAGCTTAGACAAGGACTATTATTGCCAATCAAAATTATGAAGGACCAATCCTGTAATTTTCCAAACTTGTTACAAGGGACCAATATTGACAAGTCCCAATAGTACAAGGACCGCTTTGTCATTTTCAAATTTCAGGGACCAAACTTGACATTTTGAAAGTTCGGGGACCTTTTACGCCATTTAACAAAAGATTTATTCAAGGACCATTTTGACAACTTAGAATATTTCGGGGACCTTGAATAACATTTTCTTTATTTAGATTTACCAGGACTATTTTGACAACTTTTGAAACTTGGGGACTAAAGCGCCAATTATGCAAACTTGATACGTTTTCACCGATTTTGATATTTTTGCATTTAAAACACATAAAACACTTATTTGTGATATTTTTATCATTTTGATGCATTTTTGAGTGTTTTCAGATGTTTTTGCAGTTTAAATGGTACAAAAATGATGAGTATTTAGACACTCATCAGTAATGCTGAAGTGGTTGCATTGAATGCTAATCTAATAACTCTTTTGTCATGTTGTACTGCGTTTCAGGTATTAATAGGTCACCGTTTGTCCTCGATTTTGCTTCAGGGAACGTAGTTTGCCCAACAATGGAATCTATGGGTTCTTCGGAATGTCATGTGAAACGTTTGGCTACACATGGGTTGCGTGGGGAGGATGTTGTAGAGGGTATGCTAACGAGCAGCATGGATCAGTGTGATGCTGGTGTTGTGGAGTCTGGGGTTTTTGGTGGTAGTCTTGAGGGTATAGAAAGGTCTTTCAACCGAGCATCTAAAAGGAGGAGATTAATGAGAGGAAGCGGTTCTGAGTACGTTGTTGTAATGCACACCACTGATTCGTCAACATGTCCTCGTTCCATGGCTGCAGGTACTTTATTTTCACTGTTATTAGTGTTATTGTTGCGCTCTATTTGTATATTTTCTTTAACGTTTTTATCGTATATTTTGGTGTAGCCGTGTAACCTTCACCTGTTCGTTCAGGTGTATTACCGCCTTACCGGAGACTGAAGGAAACATTCAGTTAAATGTCGTGAGAGCTAATGCAGCCTCTGCTCGGCGGACCCGTGGTTCTATACCCTTTCGTGGGAATTTCACGACTACGAGGGATACACACGATTCGCAACCTAGCACTAGCGGAGGGACCTACAGTAGAACTGGTACGATATTTGCTTTTATTGTTCTGCAGCAGTTACTGGACGTCTTTAATTCTTTGTTGCTTGTCTTTCATATAAAGATTCTGTTTTTTAACAGGTCCCCTCGTTGGTTATAAACAATTTGGTCCATGCAATCGCGTGTGTCGTCATTGTAGAGCAGTTTTTTGGGACGAAGAAACTTAGCGTGTTCAACCAACGCCAGCGGCCCCCTTTATAATACTTGCTGCTTAGAAGGAAGAGTGAAACTACACACCGTTAGAGAATATCCATTAGTGATATAGGAGTTGTTTTCTAATAACCATTTTTTAGAAAATATACGTGCTTATAACCAAATGTTTGCAATGACCTCTTTGGGCGCAAGTATTGATGAATCGGTTAACGTTGGTAGAGGTCCTTATGTCTTTAAGGTTTCTGGTCAAATATATCACCGCATAGGCAAGTTGTGTCCGGACCCTCATACACGGCCAAGGTTTCTTCAGTTGTACATATATGATACCGAGCACGAGGTTCAGAATAGGCTTGCTTCTTTTCAGGAAAATCGTGCAAATCTTTTGAGGCCAGATATCGTGCAATCACTTATTACATTCCTAGATCAAAATAATGTGTTAGTGCAGTTGTTTAGAACCGCAAGGGACAAATTACAAAAACATGATGTCCCGCCTTTCAAAGTCCAGCTTTTCAGCAAGGGTAGAGCATCACAATATGAGCTTCCATCTTTGGGCGCAATAGGTGCGTTGGTATTTGACGATACAGAAGAGACAGAAAGTAACTTTGACGTCATATTGGAGACTCATTCAGGAGAAGCGCAAAGGATAAATAAGTTGCATGCCACCTACATGGCAACTCAGTTTCCGTTACTTTTTCTCTTCGGAGAGCATGGCTACCACTTAGGCCTTTGGTATAGGAATATCGAGCGTCCAGCGTAGGGGAAAAATGACTATGAAAGCCTTTTCTTTATTATCGGTTTGCACGATAAGTTGGGTTATTACAACTTGCTCACGGGCGGCCGCCTCTTCCAGCAGTATGTGGTAACCGCTTAATGTAGCATAGAACAAGACAGGAGGGATTTCGTGCGCAAAAATCAATCAAATATACGAGGCGATTACCTTTCTGGGTTGTACAATGCAGTCAGCAGGGGAGATGTTGATGGTTCGGATGTGGGTTCACGAATTATCTTGCCATCATCGTTCAATGGAGGCCCTCGATATATGTATAGCCACTACTTGGATGCTTTAGCTATCTGTAGAGTTCATGGCAACCCGACTTTTTTTGTTACATTTACATGTAATACGCGGTGGCCAGAAATACAAGATTACATGATAACGCATCCACACCTAACTGCAGTGGATAGGCCAGATGTTGTTGACAGGATTTTCGAGCACAAAATCCATTCGCTCATAAAATTTCTGCGCGATTCCAGACCTTTTGGAACTTTAAACGCATGTTTACCACTTTAATAACCTTATTGAATACATACTTCTTCATACTTTTTTGTTGTTGTGTTAATTAACTTATGTAATTGCAATATTTTCTTTTCAGTTATGTATACTGTCGAATTTCAAAAAAGAGGCCTACCACATTGCCACATACTATTGTGGGCGTTAAGGCACGCTAAAACCATCCAACCTCAAGATGTAGATAGGTATATTAGCGCCGAGTTACCTAATGAATACGATGATCCAGAAGGTTTCCGGGTTATATCTGAGTTTATGGTTCACGGTCCATGTGGATTGGCTTTTCTGAACGCTGTGTGTATGGCAAACAGAAGTGAGTGTAAGAAATGTTTCCAGAAGGAATATTGTGAAACAACATTCATAGATAAAGCTGGATATGTACATTATAGGCGCCGAGATATACAAATCGATGCAGTGCGTAGCGGTGTTAGACTTGACAATGCATATGGGGTTCCATATAGTCGTCAGTTATGTATGGCGTTCTATGCACATATAAATGTGGAATACTGTGGTTGGTCAATGTTGATAAAGTATCTATTCAGGTATATCTCAAAGGGAACTGATAGAATTATAGCTCGAGTTAGTAGACAAGTTGGTCAGGCACCACAAGGGTTCGTTGATGCTTCAATGCCAGCCAATAGTGGAGGCGCGCATATAGACGAGATTAAAAATTTTGTTGATGCGCGTTTTATCGGTCCTCATGAGGCTTGCTGGAGGATTTTTGGCTTTGACATCCACGCACAACAGCCAGCTATTCAGATTTTAGCCGTTCATTTGGAGAATATGCAGCATGTTTCCTTCCGTGCAAGACAGACGGTGCAATCCGTGCTTGATAACCCAAACGCGTGTAAGACAACTCTGATGAGTGGCTAGCATACAACGAGTCGTTTGCGTTAGGCAGAGATTTGACGTACCAACAATTCCCATCTGAATTCGTTTGGAGTAAAGGGGACAGAACATGGTCTCCTTGGCGAGGCCTTAATAAACCATCGATTGGCCAGTTGACTTATGTACATCCTACTGCAGGAGACCTCTTCTATCATCGTATATTTTTATGCCACCAGAAAGGATGCAGATCGTTTGCAAGCATTCGAACATTCGATAGAATTACATACAGCACCAGCAGGCAGGCCTGTGAAGCTATGGGTCTATTACAGAATGATCAGGAATGGGTCACGGCTATGCAAGAAAGTTGTGCAACCGCTCTTGCCTCCTGATTAAGGGCTTTGTTTGCCTGATTACGATTTTTACGGATATCACGAACCCAATAAATCTTTGGCAGATGTTTTGGAGGCAAATGTCCGATGACGTCCCTCAGATATTAGCAGAGCTGTTGCATCTGCGTCCTCTGTTTGTTAACGACCCAGAACTAGAAGGTGGTGTTTTGTATGAACTGCAAGTGCTTTTAGCCACTCATGGAAAGTCCCTTAGAGATTTTGGACTGCCAGATCCACCACCGGGTTTGCTAGATTTTTTTAGCAACCGGAAAGTAATGGAAGAGACGTGTTATAATAGACAAAATGTCAGCGGAAAGCAGGAGGTTAATCCCGCAGCTCAACCGAGAAAAACGACGCGTGTTTGACACGATTATAGGCGTTGTTCGTAACCGTGGCGGGAACTAATGTTCATTTATGGGCATGGGGTACATGCAAGACATTTTGTTGATAAGGTTTTAAAATGTACCTTTTGAGGGTCGTTTAAGCCCTTATTTGATCACTTTTGTATCCGTTATTACTTAATATCGTTCCTTTTCACTTTTAGGTCTCTTGAAGGCAAATTGTCGTAATGGCACTTATTTGGACGAAAAGGCGCGGATATCTGAAGAAAATGGCCAAAGTCAAGAATCGAGACACTCAAGTCTTTGAAATACAAGGTGGCGGCGTCATCGCTTAATCTATGACGCCGTCGGAGCATTTTGTGACGACACGAAGCCAAATTTCTTATTTTCAAGTGACGGTGTCGGGGCTTTAAAAGAGTAGGCCGTCGCAACTCGGACGGCCTAGATTTGATCCGACGGCGTCGATAGATGAAGCCGGACGGCGTCACAACCATAAGGTGGCCGCAAGCATCAAGCGCAACATCTTGTGAAGTAGCTGATATTGTTTTGGCCATAACTTTTGCATACGAACTCGGTTTAGGTGATTCAAAAGCCCACGCGACCGGAGCGAGAAAATCTACAATTTGGTGAAAAAATGGTCGTGGCGCCATCACTCTATAAGTGTGACGCCGTCACTCTTTGCCGACGTAAAATCGCCTATAAATAGAACATTATAACTTCACTTTTGTAGGCTCTAAACCCTAACTCCGATTCCGGGTTTAGATAGGTGTTTTCCAAAGAACTTTGAAGGTTTCAATCACTCCAAAACATCTTGTAATGGTTTGTTGATTATATCTTAATCCATATATTCAATTTATCATTATGTCTATTCTATGTTTGATTGATTGTGTGTATGCTTGCATGTTCTCCATGTCCGGCTAATTTACTTGTGTGTTTGCTTAGGAAATATGAAACTTAATTATTGAATATTGATTGGTTGTCTCTTATCTTAATTGTTAATGATCTAGTAATGCGATAGGTCATTCGTTGTGTACTTAATGCTTGATTAATCTTTGTGAACCTTAGGTTATAGCACCTTGAGCGGTTGTAAGCTAAACTATCCAAAGAGGCCTTAGAGTTAGAGTTTATGATCCCTAGTGGTATTTTGTAGACGAGACCCTTTGGTAACTTCAAAGAGTTAGGGATAAACGCATACCCTACAACTTTAGACACACAACGCGATTAAGAATAAGGACGTGACAATTCAACCATCAATAGGAGATAATTAAGGAGTAATAAAACCTAAGTAAACACATCTTTAAATCATCATACGAGCACACAACAATAGACATAGACTATCCTTAGCTTAGTTAATTAGATAAGTAGAGTAATCGGTAGAAATACCAACCCCCAAATCCAAACCCCGAGATTCGTACCTTTCCATTTCATAAAATATAAAAATACAAAAATAATCATCCTCACCTTTAGACTTAAATCGACATACACTTCACCTAACGACACTATTCCCTAGAGAACGATATCAATACCGTGGCTTACCCTAATACTACACTACAACGATTAGGTTCACTTGCCTAGGGTGTTATAAAACTTGCTCGAAGAAAAGGAAGTTCCTTTGACCCCGAACGACGCGTGTAGCGTTATCAAGTTTTAGGCGCCACGCGGGGAATAGTTATTGTTTAGGCTTGATTTATATCTCGTTTAGGTCTACTCACAAGATTCCTATCAAGTGAGATTTTTCTTTTATTAGCTTCCTTGTAGTCTATCCCCTTCTTTGTGTTTGTGTTCAGTAAAACCCTTTTCATTTGTCGCTATGGCAAGTGAAATTGCATTTGAATCATTAACAAATGAGGAACAATTGAATTTCATGATTGGATTGGTTTTATTGTTCTAATGAATTTGTGAGTGAACTTAGAGATATCCAAAAGGAGAAGGGTGTAAGGTTGGATGGGTTTGATAAATTTTGTGCTTGTGTGGCTTCTATTCAACGATCATTGTTAGAATCAACTCCTTCTAGTGAGACCCTCCGAAAAAATTTTAGAAAAGCGTCCTAAGTATAAACCGTCGGTTGTTACAACTTGAGGAAATGGATAAGGAGGATTTATCTAACCTTAGGCATCATGATCAAAAGACCTAGTTTTTAAGAACATGGAACCTAAACCCGAACAAGATTGTGAGATGGTTGAAGCTAAAATACTTAGTTGCATGTGTGGGATAGATTTCAAAACATATGACACACGTGAGGAATCCTTTAGGCAAATAGAACATAGTAGTCAAGTTTTGAGAACAATTCTTATGAATCGGACCAAGAATTTGAAATGGCCAAAGAAGGATTTGAGATGCTTAGGAGTGTATTTGGGTCGATCATACTAAAACACATGATGAACATTTAGGAGATCTAGATATAATGGAGAATGAGGTGGAAACTCCAAGCCCACAAGCCCTACCATCACTTGAGGAACACACATCGCCTATAACTTACCCTAAGAAGTAGAAGAGACTATAGGAACCCCGATTGATATAGAACCTTTGGACCAAACGCCACTAGAGAATGTAGGTTTAGATGCTTGTTGTCATGACCTCTCTCTAGTCCTAGGGAAGTTCCTAATTTTGATGAACCGAGCCTCAACCAAAACCTTACCCAATTTTCCGTCTTTAGATGTGAATCTTGGAATTGAATTAGGCCCCAATCCACCCATCAAAATAAATAATCCGGTAGTTGCTTGATAAAGGTGGTAGATTCTAGGCCATGTAGAGTGGAAGCTAATATAGGAGTAACCCATGACCTTACACACTTATATCACCCATTCATGGTTGATAACAAGAAACATTATGGGTTTAAACCGGGTTTATTAGGTCAAGATGGATCCTTAACTAAGAATCTTTTGAAGTTGATAGAAGATGATCCATTTTAGGAGAGAGATTTGATTCACCCGCTACACCAATTGAATTAGGTAAGGTTATAATGAATGGAGCACACTCCTTTGAGCATATAAATCACCCATCACCCTCTCCTCACGTAGCAAATTTCCACCCTAAGGGTGTGTATTGCTACTATCACCCGCACTTAAACTTAAGTGTAGGAAAACTTCCCTTTATCCGTTAAATAAGGGTAGAGTCGGGCTCGTGACTCGAACAAAAACAAGCGCTTCTTGGGAGGCAACCCATGTGTATTTGTTTTCATTTTCATTTGTGTGTCGTATATCTTTTATTAATTGTTTATTCTCATGTTTGAATTTGTAAAATGCTTTATTTTGTCTTTAACCTCGTCTTAATTACATATAAAGGTATTTTACATAAGGGATAAGTGTAGGGAGGATTACACACGTTTCAAAAGAAACGTGAACATGAGAATTACAATTATTTAAAAGATATACATGTGTGTTTGTTCGAGTCAAATGCTTGTATCGAGTCATAATGGATGTTTTGCGAAATTTTTCCGATTTTAAAGATAAAAATTTTCCGAATTTTTCCGAAAATCGCAGACCGGTTTTATCGGGATAACTGACGGCGTCGAGATCGCAACTGACGGCGGGAAGAGGAGTAAAAACAACTTCTACTTTTTCTCGTTTTACGTGCTACTTATAAAATTTTGGAATTTTCGGTCTTAATTTTCTAGAAAATCGCAAACATCCATTCCACAAGCATTATATCTTATTTAAGTGCGGAATTACATCTTGTTGTGATTTTTCTTTGTTCGGTTTGATGCGTTGGGTTGTCTGTTTTCTTAAAGTGTGCGGGTTTTATTTATCAAGAAGAAGATACATCAGATTGGAAGGAGCTTTTCACGCATACATTCTTCTTGGAAAGGATTTAACCACTACTTCACACGGATCCTACCGAGCTAATCGGGGAGTATTAGTTTCTTTCGTTTTAATTACCTTCTATTATCATAACTTTGATACTTTCGGGAACATTGGGGACAATGTTCGGTTTAAGTGTAGGGAGGAAAATAAAGCGGAACTTTGAAACTATGCTTATCCTTGATTATTTGCTTTGTCCAATTGTATTTGTGTAATAAACCATGAGAAAATGTCGGTTAGGGTAATTTTGGCACCAAATTTAAAATTTTTCATGACATATAGGAGTGGGCCATTAGTCTTAACAAAAGCGTCTCACGGATAGGAAGTTGCATGACTAGCACAAAAAACCCTTTACCACCTAAATTCCACCCAAAATGTGAGGATCGCCCTTAGATTAGTAGGAATTAAAGCATTCATCTTTAATGCTTAGAGTGTGAACCGGTAGTATATTAGATTCTAGAACTTGTTTTGTGATGCATTCCGAGATCGCTAGTAAGACTACACTTGTGTAGTTAGGAATAACTAAATGATAAGAGGCATTAGGATAACCCTTGTTTGATACCGTAATATAATTACTTCTTCCACATCGGTTGAGTAATTCCCCACACCTTTGCGTTGTACTCATCTTTAGTACACGATACCCTAGTTAACCCCTCGAGCCTATCCTTTTCGCGGTTCTCGTGATGTTTCGGTTTTCGGAATATCAATGAAGAGCATTGTTTACACCCCACCCCAAATATACACCCAAATCGCCTTAGCCTACCTTGTATGCACTCACTTTTAGTGCATTATTGTTATCACCCTAAACCCTTAGTTCAATTATCTAGTTGCTTGCATGAGTTGCTAAGTCGAGTCATATCCTTTGTACACGCTTTTGGGACGATTGGGACTCATGGGAAAAGTTAAAGTTTATGAAATGATTGGAAGGGAACGTTAAATTCCCTAATTTGCGTAATAACATACCCCAAGTGTTTTGATCTTTTCAATTCGGGTCAAATTAGTGTTAGAGTAATAAAACTCAAGTGTAGGGATGTGCCTATAAATCCCTATCATTTTGATGTTACCGTAGAGGATGGTAGAGTAAAAGTGTATGAAAAAAAAAAAAAAAATAGAAAAAAAAAAAAAAAAAAGAGTGTTAAAAAAAAAAAAAAAAAAAAAAAAAAAAACGGGCTACCATCCTACATCTATCCTTTAAATTTATGTTTGTTTGTTTCATTATCTAGAGTTTAGAGTGTCGAGTCTTGGCTTAGCAACGCCATTCTTCGTATGCTTGTAACATAAAGATTTTTGACTTGCCACCACTAAATAGCCTATCCCACCAAACCCTTTGTTTCCTACCGTAAGCCTAACATTACAACCCTTTAAAGACCTCTTTGATAGTCTTTCCTAGGTGCTTACGCCAAAGCGATGGAGGTTTGATCTATTCTCAAGCCTATGGTAATCTATGTACTAGGACCGGTTAATGAGTGTTTAATCTTCCATTTCCAACTTGTTATATTTCATATACACCGAGAGAGATGTGAGTATCCAAACACCCCATGTGAGGTGCTAGTATGTAATTTCCGTGCTTGTTATGACTTTTGGGGGCTTATATGTGTTGTGGACTGTTTTAAACCAATGCTTCATGACCCCAACTTATAAATTAATTGGCTAAAAGCACATTTGCTTGAGGACAAGCAAATACCAAGTGTAGGGATATTTGATAAGGTTTTAAAATGTACCTTTTGAGGGTCGTTTAAGCCCTTATTTGATCACTTTTGTATCCGTTATTACTTAATATCGTTCCTTTTCACTTTTAGGTCTCTTGAAGGCAAATTGTTTGTAATGGCACTTATTTGGACGAAAAGGCGCGGATATCTGAAGAAAATGGCCAAAGTCAAGAATCGAGACACTCAAATGCTTTGAAAAGACAAGGTGACGGCGCCATCGCTTAACTATGACGCCGTCGGAGCATTTTGTGACGACGAAGCCAAATTTCTTATTTTCAAGTGACGGTGTCGGGCTTTAAAAGAGTAGGCCGTCGCAACTCGGACGGCCTAGATTTGATCCGCACGGCGTCATAGATCGAAGGGACGGCGTCACAACCATAAGGTGACGCCGTCAAGTTGATCAAGACTATCACAACATGCGTGTAGTTGATATTGTTTTGGCCATAACTTTTGCATACGAACTCGGTTTAGGTGATTCAAAAGCCCACGCGACCGAACGAGAAAATCTACAATTTGGTGAAAAAATGGTCGTGACGCCATCACTCTATAAGTGTGACGCCGTCACTCTTTGCCGACGTAAAATCGCCTATAAATAGAACATTATAACTTCACTTTTGTAGGCTCTAAACCCTAACTCCGATTCCGTGGTTTAGATAGGTGTTTTCCAAGAACTTTGAAGGTTTCAATCACTCCAAAACATCTTGTAATGGTTTGTTGATTATATCTTAATCCATATATTCAATTTATCATTATGTCTATCCTATGTTTGATTGATTGTGTGTATGCTTGCATGTTCTCCATGTCCGGCTAATTTACTTGTGTGTTTGCTTAGGGAATATGAAACTTAATTATTGAATATTGATTGGTTGTCTCTTATCTTAATTGTTAATGATCTAGTAATGCGATAGGTCATTCGTTGTGTACTTAATGCTTGATTAATCTTTGTGAACCTTAGGTTATAGCACCTAGAGCGGTTGTAAGCTAAACCATCCAAAGAGGCCTTAGAGTTAGAGTTTATAATCCCTAGTGGGTTTTGTAGACGAGACCCTTTGGTAAGTTCAAAGAGTTAGGGATAAACGCATACCCTACGACTTTAGACACACAACGCGATTAAGAATAAGGACGTGACAATTCAACCATCAATAGGAGATAATTAAGGAGTAATAAAACCTAAGTAAACACATCTTTAAATCATCATACGAGCACACAACAATAGACATAGACTATCCTTAGCTTAGTTAATTAGATAAGTAGAGTAATCGGTAGAAATACCAACCCCCAAATCCAAACCCCGAGATTCGTACCTTTCCATTTCATAAAATATAAAAATACAAAATAATCATCCTCACCTTTAGACTTAAATCGACATACACTTCACTAACGACACTATTCCCTAGAGAACGATATCAATACCCGTGGCTTACCCTAATACTACACTACAACGATTAGGTTCACTACCTTGCCTAGGGTGTTATAAAACTTGCTCGAAGAAAAGGAAGTTCCTTTGACCCCGAGCGATGCGTGTAGCGTTCCTTTTTTTATCTTAATGTGATCATTTTTATCTAGGTATGCCCTTACGTTACAATTATTATATATGCTTTCTTTAAGTTGTAGGTTTGCACGCATAATTGCATATTAGTTGTATTTGTACTTTCCTTGCATGTCTGGTGTATCCCCATGCATGTTTTAAGCGGTAATTCTCATAATTCTACTATGGGATCACATGTCACTCTTATCTGTTCATCCATAAATATTAATGTTGATTGCAGAACCATGGCTAAAAGAGGCAAAAGCGATTTATTACAAATCAGTGCAACGCATAATACTACACCAAAAGTTAGTATGGCAACTGACACCACAACCCAGGAAATCATTATAATGCTAGAACCGGTGACCACAACTCATACCGTGCAGCAGGAAATGATTACAATGTCGGAATCACCGACTGGAAATTTTAAACCCGTTAACCCAATTACAGACAACGCAAAAGGCATGAGTGCAACAACTGATACCAAAGGTAAGGGAACACTTATAATAACGGAAATTGGTGAACCCAGACAGGCCGACACAGAAACTACCACAACAAAGCTTGTGACAGCCGCAACCGCTGAAGATGAGGGAGAGCTAACACTGGCAGAAACAGGTATTGTTAATATTGCAAACGTTCGTACACGGGACCTCTTGAAAGAACTAAGCGTGAAAGTTTATCGTAAATGGACCTCTAGGAATGTCCCGATCAAATCCCACCGACCTATGTTTCATGCTATTAGACAAGCGTGTAAGTGTCACAATGGCAAAGCATTACCATTGCCATGAATATAATTTGCTAATCTCTGTGTAACATGTGTTTCGATGCGAAATGCAATCAGCGAATGTAGACATTAGGGATATCAACCAATTTGAGATAGCTTTGCAAACCGGCTCATGTTATAAAATTACTAGGTTAATTTGTAAAAAATCTGATTCATGGCAACGCACACTTAACAATAACACGACAACATTGTTCGGAAATACGAGATGTTTCTCCGATTGAATAACAGGGTTTTCCAGAACACCACTTCAACTTCATAGCCTACAACGAGCTGGGTGCAAGAGCTAATGTACGCGATGCGATCCTAACAGGTATTACCATCATATTCATAACTATGTTTGCATAAACAAAACAACCGTTTCTTTAATCGTGTGTGCAATATTTATGCACGCGCGCATACTACATAGGCATTATTCGGGCTGTGGGCAAGAGTAAGCCCTTTGGAAGCACAACTACAAACAAAATACTCGGGAAGAATGTTGATATACAAAATCTAAAGTCGCATTCCAAAGCGCTATGTATAGCGTAAATTCGTATGCGCTTAAAGTGACACTAATCTAATTTATATGATGGGGAACAACGTGGCCTTTCTGCTGTGGAATGACATGGCCACAAAGTTTGAGGCGAAATAAGCATTCCACTTGAACGACCTATCATAATGGCGGTTGGTTCATGCTAGTTAAGACTTTCCTTGGTAATATCGGATTGTCGGCAACTCCACTACTGAGTTGCTATTTGAACCCCAATGTTCACGAGGCGAATGAAATCGACAAGTGTAAGTTCCCTAAATTTAGCAAACACCTATAGCCTACTTCATCAACACTTAAAAGTCAGTTTTCTAACACAATGTTTAATCAGCTATGCAGTTCTAATGGGAACTCCTACACCATTGCTACTGCCTCCGCTAGAACAACAACCGCAACAACAGAGCTTAATAGAGGAGCCAGTCAACATAGCGACGTTGCTGCAAATCAGCCCAGAAACGCTCACGGTAAGTAACACACCACTTATAAACTACTATTATTCTATATAGGGTAGCTAACTATGCCATTAAACAGCAAAGACAACGGCCGTGGCGGGCGGTCATAACAAAAATAGATCCGTACACAAACTGGTATACCAATCGCTGAAAATGTTGCAACAAAGGCATCGAACCAAATAGACCCCACTGGCATTGTCAACAACGAGAATTCCGTGGTTCCAAATTACAAGTCCTACCAACTTTGCCACATTTAAAATTTCATGCAAGCGGTGTAAGATAAAAGCTATACCAACTTGATTACTTACCATCTGCGACTCTTGTTTCAAGACCATTATTGCGGATATTCTTGGTGAAGCATAGTGACATGGTATATACAAACACACAGCTTTGCTACCGGTGCATGTTTTGAAGTACTAACCTCGTTCACGATCGATCCATGCAAGTCGCATCGATTATCAAGGACACGCAAAACCGCAAAACACCGTTTTGAAGTCCACTTCGATGGCGGCAACAAAAAGCGCCCAAGATTGATATTAGATGGTGTAACTAATGCATTGACCTTTGCTACCACCGCCGTGGGTGAACCTTCAACTTGGTAATGCTAGCACGAAGAGACTCCTCCACTAAGGTTTCAACGGATGTACTCGCGCCACCACCGCTTCTGTGAACACGAGCAGGAAAAGGGCCGATTGACATCTACTAACCCTTCATCAACCCCTAAACAGTTATTTGAGGGCACATAAGAAGGCTGGGCACATTGCGAAAAAGATGAAAGCCTTTGGCGAAGAGCCACCAACACGATAACAAGCCAGGATGAACTTTTAACTTTTGTAGTGCGGTTGCTATATGACCGCAAAACACTCTTTGAAATAAGCGTATTCCACATTTTCCATAAGCACGTCTAAGTTAGTAAAAACAAAGGAAAGGCGAGAAAAATATATTATGTCTGGGCATGTGGTAGCGAAACACATGTAGACGACTAGGTACACATTTGTATAAGTGTACAAAGTTTGGCCCCGCTTGTTTGCGAACAGCGCAATAACAATGAAAACTTATTATCTAATTGTCATGTGGGTGATGGTTAGGCGCAATTGATTCACCGTAAGTGCCTCATGTAAATGCCACGGAAAACAAGAAACACACAAAGCCAAAAGATAGCACATCGTTAAAAAAAACAGGAATCACAAAATAGTAGCAATCACACCAACAAACTTTTATTGAAGCTTAATCTTACAGATACATTTCTGACACAAAACAACCACAGGCACATACAAAACATCAGGTTCAGCGGCTAACACAAGAACCAAAACAACCAACAAAAAGACACAAACATAGATCATAAAGCTCGAATATTATTGATGTAGCCTTCAGCAGCACGGAGCGCGACATGGGCTTCACGTAACAATCCACGAATGCGATGCTTAGATGGTTCGCAGCTGCACCTCTCTAAGAAACATGACAGAATCGCGAACAACTAAGCTATCCCGTTCCTGCAAAACCTCTTGAATGAGGTCTTCAAATCGCGCGCGCGCTCAATCTCAAAACAACGACCGCGCACCATGCTTTCCCACTCGCGTCTTGTGATGAGCTCCGCACGAAGAACAAAACCATCTGATCTTGCAAAGCGTCAATGTCGCACGCAAAACCAAGTTCTGCTAGGCAATCGGTGCGTGACATCGTTAGCTCGATATTCTCAGGATCAAATAGGAACACACACACATACACATATCCTGAAACATAAACTTATAGAAAAAAAAGTTTGACACAGAATGCTCCACTATCAACAGCGCACACTACTGCAAAAGCACTTCATCTAATTATTGAAAGCGTGCAAGCAACAACAAAATGCAATTATAGCACTATGCAAAAAACTGCTAGCAGCTAACATAGCTCTACCAGTGATTCCCAAAAAAAAGGGGGCCCAGCCACAAGTCATTCGAAAGCATAGACAGTGTAAAAAAGAACATATGGTTTATCGCGCACAAGGCAGCAATTATGATATTAACCGTAAAAAGTACTTAAAACCACAAAAGCAAAAGCCAATTGTGCAACTAC
The DNA here is from genome assembly GCA_022545495.1 of Chrysanthemum lavandulifolium. Lineage (NCBI taxonomy): Eukaryota > Viridiplantae > Streptophyta > Magnoliopsida > Asterales > Asteraceae > Chrysanthemum > Chrysanthemum lavandulifolium. The sequence continues at coordinate 289,875,751 of CM040240.1, forward strand.
AAAACAGACCTGCAAACAGTCAACACCCCACTAAATGTGCTTTAGCACTCATGCAAGTACCAACAGTCCACTAGAACAAAAAGTGGATTTGGCCACACCGAATATGTGTGACGATATACATATAGTCACACATGTTTTTTCGGCCGTGTGTGACTAAAGGTCGCGCGACCATAGGTACCACATGGTCGCGTGTTTGACTTTTTTAGTCTTTATTGGAAAAGAGTAACCAAAACCGTAACATGTGTGACTAATTAGGTACAAATTTTGTTGGATTAATCCGTATTAGTGACCATAAACATTGATAGTCACACAAAGCATGTTTGTTTTGGGTATTTAGTCACATACAATTAAGCATAAAGTGGCAAAAGTGTTAATAAGTGTGACCATATGTTGTTTAAGGTGAAGAAATATGTCTTTTGTGTGACTATTGATCATCCCAATGGCCACTTGAATTTTATGTTTGTGTGGCCTTTTCTAACATTTAGTCACACAAAGCATGTTTGCTTTGGGTATTTAGTCACATACAATTAATCATAAAGTGACTAAAAGTGTTAATAAGTGTGACCATATGGTGTTTCAAGTGAAGAAAGGTGTCTTTTGTGTGACTATTGATCATCCAATGGCCACATGAATTTTATGTTTGTGTGGCCTTTTCTAACATTTAGTCACACAAATCATGTTTGTTTGGGTATTTAGTCACATACAATTAACCATAAAGTGGCTAAAAGTGTTAATAAGTGTGACCATATGGTGTTTAAGTGAAGAAATGTGTGTTTTGTGTGACTATTGATCATCGAATGGCCACTTGAATTTTATGTTTGTGTGGCCTTTTCTAACATTTAGTCACACAAAGCACGTTTCTTTTGGGTATTTAGTCACATCAATTAATCATAAAGTGGCCAAAAGTGTTAATAAGTGTGACCATATGGTGTTTTAAGTGAAGAAATGTGTGTTTTGTGTGACTATTGCTCATCCAATGGCACATGAATTTTATGTTTGTGTGGCGTTTTCTAACATTTAGTCACACAAAGCATATTTCTTTTGGGTATTTAGTCACATGCAATTAACCATAAAGTGGCTAAAAGTGTTAATAGGTGTGACCATATGGTGTTTAAGTGAAGAAATGTGTGTTTTGTGTGACTATTGATCATCCAATAGCCACTTGAATTTTATGTTTGTGTGGCCTTTTCTAACATTTAGTCACACAAAGCATGTTTCTTTTGGGTATTTAGTCACATTCAATTAATCATAAAGTGGCCAAAGTGTTAATAAGTGTGACCATATGGTGTTTCAAGTGAAGAAATGTGTGTTTTGTGTGACAATTGATCATCCAGTGGCCACATGAATTTTATGTTTGTGTGGCCTTTTATAGCATTTAGTCACACAAAGCACGTTTCTTTTGGGTATTTAGTCACATCAATTAATCATAAAGTGGCCAAAAGTGTTAATAAGTGTGACCATATGGTGTTTTAAGTGAAGAAATGTGTGTTTTGTGTGACTATTGCTCATCCAATGGCCACATGAATTTTATGTTTGTGTGGCCTTTTCTAACATTTAGTCACACAAAGCATGTTTCTTTTGGGTATTTAGTCACATGCAATTAACCATAAAGTGGCTAAAAGTGTTAATAAGTGTGACCATATGGTGTTTTAAGTGAAGAAATGTGTGTTTTGTGTGACTATTGATCATCCAATGGCCACATGAATTTTATGTTTGTGTGGCCTTTTCTAACATTTAGTCACACAAAGCATGTTTCTTTTGGTATTTAGTCACATACAAATTAAGCATAAAGTGGCCAAAAGTGTTAATAAGTGTGACCATATGGTGTTTTAAGTGAAGAAATGTGTGTTTTGTGTGACTATTGCTCATCCAATGGCCACATTAATTTTATGTTTGTGTGGCTTTCTAACATTTAGTCACGCATCGAATTAAGCAAAGCTGTGACCAAAAGTGTTAATAATTGTGACTATATGAATCTTTTAGTCACATATAAGAAATCAATATCTATCAAAACAAATTCTAATATATAAAAATATATTCAAAATATATTCAAATACAATAAAATTGGAATGTATATAAAATTGTAATGCCGTACATAATAAAATTCTCAATAATTTAACGACTTGACTCTTGATCTTCTTAGCTTCCTTTTGCATGGTATGACTAGAGGCGTGGCGCTTCGTATGTAATTTAGGTGCGGTTTGTTCTCACCAATCGGTTTATGGTACTTGGTGGTGTTACTGTGGAAACAAAAGCGGGGTATCAAACACTGAATTAAATATGAAGAATGATATATGTAGGTTTATAAAACACATGCATCTATGTACCTTTTCATTGAAAACCACTTGATCCTTTGGCCATGCATAAAACCACCTCTTGCATCCTTAAGTTTTTTGAGACCGTTACTTCCTACATCCGGTATGCATGCTGCATCCACTAAAGATTTTCAATAGACACTCTGTAGCAATCCTTTGGGAGTGGTTTGTTATGAAACATTTGTTTTCCATCGGTTTTGTACACGGTACCCTCCATGATAATAGTTGATTTCTTTAAGTGTCACGATGCATAATTACCTAAAAGATAATTTGTTGCATGTATATATGTATCGATGATTAATTAAACTAAAGAACATATGAAAATGTTTAAATACATACTTGTGGTAATCTTGTTAATGGAGACTCTGTTCTTGTGATCCGAAAGTTGGCGTGAAGAATCCTTTCGTTTTGATCTAGTCGATTTCTTAGATCGACGATTATGATTTCCTATATGTATAATACGGTAAATAATACATGTATGTAGAATTCAAAAATCGGGGGTGATTTATTACTTACACTTATTTGAATTTCCTTTTCCAAAGTTGCAAGTCCATTAGACTTCTCAATGCTCATAACTTTCTCACGTCCGACAACACGTGTTCGGCATCCTCATCGACCTGCTATTTAAAGATTAATGTTCACGGAGACACACGAAATATAAATTGTATAAGAAAATGCGGCGATATTTAAAGGGTAAAAAGATGGAATGTTACTTTCTTATGTCTTACTTCCGTTTACATCAATGGAGTTGAAGTTGACTGCCTGCCCCCACTGTGCGACCAATTGTTTCATCAAATCTGTATTCACGCCTCTTTTGCTTGCGTTGGCGCCTCTCATTATCAAGTTCACTTTGAAGTGACACCACTCTTTCATCGGATGCTTATGCGATTCGGGCGATCAAAATACCTCTTGTAGGTTACTCCACCTCCCACTCCTCTCGCATATCCTCCCTTTCTTACCTAATACAAATGTCATGGCATCGATGCCATGATCAAGCTTCAAGGTTCCTTGTTTGATCTTCTCCTCCGTCTCTTTACGCACACGCAATATGGGAAATAGGTTATTTAATTCTACCGATGATCAAATTATAAATAACGGTGTTAACTTATAACTAACGAATTAATTAATAACTAACGGTTTAACTAATACACTATCGGTTTAACTAATACACTATCGGTATTAACTTATAACTAACAATAAACATAATCATAAAATGAGTCAAACTTACAATTTTTGTCCAAGCATTACGATATCATCATCGTGAAATTCTCCGTCTTTATTCACCCTTTCTTTCAACCACGGTACCACGTGGTGGTTCTTCATCTAGTTCAATTTCTTTATTCTCGATCTTATAAACATCAAATACATACACTTGTAAGATAAACCAATATAAGCGAAAGTATGATGCTATTAAATGCAAATGTTTAATGTTTAATGTTACCATTTTATCCATCACAGGCGTATCCACCTCGTCCCATTCTATCTTTGATAAGCAGGACTTGGGCAGCGCCACTTTAGATGCGGTGATTTCACCTTGCAACACAAAATAAATAAGGTGTTTAGCTTTAGTAATCTTGATAGTATACAACTAATATATGGAAACGTCAAATGTGAGATATTTGAATTTGAATAAAAATGAATAATTAACACCTTGTATTCCTCGGTGGCCGTGTAGTTTACAAAATCTACCCAATCTTGACTTTTATAATTGCACTATACTTGGCGGGACTTCATTAAGTTTTGAAAAGGTATTTTGGTTGGGCAATATGTAGTTTTCGGTCAATTTCATACGAAATTCCTTAGAAGTTGACCAAGGCGATTCATTATCGACTTTCGGACGGTCAAGCCAACATCAAAATATCATTGCAAAGATTAACACAATGTTGTTAATTAGTTGCACATAATGTAAATGCGAGATAAACTTATTAACACCTACCTACGACATCCAGCCACTACTAGTTAAAAAAAAGTATGTGTGCAGTGATTTCGTCCCACATTTTATCTCTTGCTACGAATCAACCTTCCTCCGGATAGAATCCACGACACCTATATGCTCACGAACCAAATCACCCAAAAACTTCGAAAACAATGCCTGTTTTTCACGATATCCTATTCGATTGCATCGAAGGTTACACGACCTTTATTCGTCGGTTTTCCATAATCCTGCGAAACTTAGCTAACCTAGTTATGCCCTCTTAACAACATTCGCATTTGAATGGTTGTTTTCGGCATCCTCACCCTCATCTGAATCGCCTCGATTCATATCCAAATGGGTTATCATTTTCACGATCGAATAAACCAAATCATCCCGACAATTGGTTTGAGTTGCCATGATTAAATCGAAGTAATGTGTTAAAGAAAATTAGTAAACTTAATTGGTAAATAATGGTGTAAAAATTGAAGTTACGTTGTTTTGCTTGAATCACGATTTATTGGAGTAAAATTAGGGCTCATTATGGGGCGATTTTCAAATAAAAACCATAATTTCCTAAGTACTTTTAAAAATTTTGGTGAAATTTGGCTCCAAATTTCATATCTTGCGATATAATGATTAAGTCTGGTAGTATTCGTAGTTAGTTACATTTATGAAAAACATAATAGTTTATTAGAGTTTAGGGAAGGCATATGTAGCGTAGAGATATCTTAGGAAGAGATATCTATATCCTTCTACGTTTTGTATACTCGGTTTTCCTAAGTGTATAAAGGAACCCTAAAGTATAGTGAAATGAACTTGTACTTAGGCGAATAGAAATATTAATAAAATAAGTTTATTAGTGAAATAGTATTTGTGTTCTTCTTGCTTGTTGTTAAGATTCGCATTAACAATCAAGTACTCGTTGTTAAAGAGTTCTTCATATATATAATTAGTTTGGATTTATCCAAGTTTAGTATATTGTGGTGTTGCACAAGTGTTAATGTGTGTGCATATCAATGTGACTATAAAAGCCATCACCTACAAACCCACATTTTCATTAACGACAATAAATGCAACAAACTTGACCATATGGTGTTTAAAGTGAAAAGCGTGTATTTTTGTGACTATTAATTATCCAATGGCCACATCAAATTTATGTTTGTGTGGCCTTTTCTAACATTTAGTCACACAAAGAATGTTTGTTTTGGGTATTTAGTCACATACAATTTATCATAAAGTGGCTAAAAGTGTTAATAAGTGTGACCATATGGTGTTTCAAGTGAAGAAATGTGTGTTTTGTGTGACTATTGATCATCCAATAGCCACATTAAATTTATGTTTGTGTGGCCTTTTCTAACATTTAGTCACACAAAGAATGTTTGTTTTGAGTATTTAGTCACATACAATTAATCATAAAGTGGCTAAAAGTGTTAAGAGTGTGACCATATGGTGTTTAAAGTGAAGAAGCGTGTATTTTGGTGACTATTGATCATCCAATGGCCACATATTAAGTTACGTGACCATATGTCTTGGATTTGGCTACACTTAAATAATATGTGTGACAAAACATTTAGTGTGACCATATATGGCATTTGGTCACGGTGTTAGTAGCAAATGTGACTTTATAGATTAGCTTTTGGCAAGCTAACACAAACTAAACTTTAAACACACATATTAACTTACGTGAACATATGTCTTTGGATTTTGGCTACACTTAACGAATGTGTGACAAAACATTTAGTGTGACCATATATGGCTTTTGGTCACAGTGTTCAAGTGTGTGACATATATTTATCACTTTGTTTATATGTACATCGTGACTAATGTTGCAACCTCACTTTTCATTTGTTACTGTTCCAATTTCGAGATGTGGCTAAAGAGTTGGCAAAACATATCAGTCACCCTTAAATAATGTGTGACAAAACTTTACTCTATGATTTAGACACACAAAAATTACTTCATGTGACTAACGCATCAAGGTTACTTGTATTTGTCACGCGTTCCAAATTCATATGTGGCTAAATGATGCGAAACAAAATCACGGATACCTTTAGCCGCACAACGTTCAATTGTGTGGCGATCAGTTCTAATGGTCACACAATCAAAATTTTCATGTGTGACTAATTAGTACATGTTGTCAATTTTAGTACCTTGACCACAAATATGCGAATGTGTGGCTGTTCCATTTCGACCATGCGTGACCAAATCCCGTTTTTGTACTAGTGGTCGTTACGATAAACATAAATGACATCTAAATACAAGGCGCTAGCAAAAGTTGCAAAGGAGCGAAACCATATATACGGATAGGCAACTGCAGCTTATGACTATCGTGCACATCTTAGTATGTATATATCCGTTACGGACAACATCAATCCATTCAACTCACACAGTTCGACCATAATAACTCCATAGTGACTACACTTTGTGAGAAACAGTTAAACATTGAACAAGCAAACAACATTATGACCAAAGATGCCAACCCATAGCTAAAAATATATAAAATAACTTTTCATTGATAATAAAAGTGGTTCACTACAACGGTTGGAAGTTCGAAGATACTAACCCAGCGAACTTGATGACCCAAAGTTATGAGACATCATCCACGACACAACCAACCTATGTACGCAAAAACTACATACGATCGGACCAAATCCATCAACATACCTACAACCTACAACCTACATAAAAGATCCCAGCATGACCTAATCACAAAACACCCAAACGCAAAAGAAAAGCCCCAGTCCACTAACCATCGAGAGTTCTTCATTCACCTCCATGAGAGTCACATTAGCTTCTTTGTCAGGCGATGGCATCACGGATCAAACCAGCAGTCCTCTCGAACCTTGCAAAATGTCAAGCTTAGCTATTTAGCGTTGACAACACAACCCAACATCAACCCCTTTTCATGAAACGACCCTAGAAGATGGGCTCCTCGGATGTCGCTCGCTCGAACCTTGTCCCGAGTTGCCTACACTCTCTTCTAACCTTGCCAACAAACCACGACTTTCATGACCTCGCTTTTAAGCGAAATTTAAAGCGGTTGCGATATCATTCGACCAGTTGCCTCCTTTAGCTCATCGATGTTGGGAGAAGTTGTCATCGTTTTCACGAGCTTAATTGCAAGATAAAAAACAATCGGAGATGAAAAAGCGAATTAGGGATCTCAACGATAATGCTACTATAAATACCCAAAATCCTTTCATACCTACTCCCAAAAACTTACTTAAATGATAGAAATGTGAAGCAAAAAGATTTAAAACATAACTGAAAACGAAACGGAGAAAAGTTTAAAAAGCTGCAATATAAACTTCTTGCATTGTGAGGTGAAGCACCACAAAGAATATGCTACAAAAAACTATACACTTCAATAGGTTCCAAAAATAGAACCAAAAAAAGGCGCAAAATCTTAAACCAACCGACATTAAAAAATTGGATTGCTAAATTTAGAAACAAAACTACAATGAATTTAGCTCGATCTGACTTTACTTAGTTTCACATCTTACAAAAAAAAAGAAAAGCGATAGAGTTTTATTTTAAATCTGCCGAATGTCTGAGACATATAAAAAAACTTTCATAAATAATAACAAATAAAATGACTAGGTAACGTAGACATAAAAAAAATATTTTTCAATAATAATAACAAATACTGACGATAATTTTTAGCCAAGTCTTAAAACCAACGAAAAAGAAAAAAGGCTTTAAAAAAAAGGTTTATTAGTTTACAAATTCCTTTTGCAAAATATATACAAACAATACAAAATTGGAAGAAAGGTCACGACAAGCCAAAATTTTTTAAAAAGCCATACATAGCAGCCAGTTCTTACTCGTTTTAAGCATAGCGTGTGTCTATTATATGAGTATAAAAGTTGATCTTGGAACATCCACCATTGAGCTGTGGGATCTACATTCAATTTATATGAATATAAATGTAACCTCCGACTTTAGATTGATTTTTTTTATTATTTTTATTTTTTATTTTAACATAAAACCAAACATGTATTTATTTCATAAAAACTGTACATAACACTAACTATTCGATAAGACCCGTACATAACCATTATGGGTCATTTTGGGCTAGAATGGTTTTATGCTAAACACCTCGTTACACAACCATAACTACATTACATGTTCATAAATTATTAAAACAACCAAAAACTGATCATAAACTGTTTTAACACTAAAACTAGATTTTAAAAGACACGTGGGGCATTACAAGAAAGATCAAAGTGCTTGAATGAGTTGCTCGTAACCTATACACGAGTGTAGCCGCCAATCTCCCAAAATACACTCATATTTGCTATCTACAAGCCATTGTCTATCTTCATTTACCTACATGAAACATGAGCTGAGAACAGTAAGTCCTTGTGATTTAGTGAGAAAGCGGAATAATTATTAAATAGTAATTGTAATTTCTAAGCATGAGCATAATAGTCTAAATCATGATTTAGTGGCACGATTTATAGTTGCTTAACTTGTACATTGGCATAAATATAAGTTTGATTTTGAACTTCATACTAATAACATGATATCTAGGCACGTGCTTCTTGATTAGGCGAATACATATCATACCCTACTATAGTTAAGTTCCTTAACCATCAGTACTCTCCTTGGGGTTATAACTTGATATCGTGCTTATTCATGCTCGGGTCATCCACAAATGATGCTTAAACATGTAACATAACATTCTAATTTTGTATGTGGGTCATCCACGGAGGATGTACATACTATACTAAGCACATGTCATCCTGAAGGATGCTACTAAGGAGTTCTACTGTGCACTTCTTAGGCACACTACTTGCCTTTTAGTGCGTTTCTTGGGCACTATAAACTTTTCAACCATGCTTTTTATGAGCATACTATTCATGGTTTGTTTCGGCTATCTCCGAAGCCTTGCACAAGTTCTAACATCATGTTTAATCTATTATCATGAAGCTAATACACCGTTACTCACCTCTTGGTCTTGTTTAACGTTCCGTAAGCTTCCCACGAGCACCTACTCACATGATAACCATTATAATGTTATTAGAGCTTGCTAACACATTTATCTAACATGTATTGAGTTTAAACAACTTAAACATGATCACCTAAGCTGCTAACTCATCATAGAACACACTTTTACAAAAACACTTTTTACGTAGACTTTCTGGGTTGCTACTACATTTTTGCACTTTAGACCAGATTAACTACCAATTGAGTCAAAACTTAAATAATACTCCCTCCGTCCCGAAATTATTGTCCCCTATTGACTTTTTTAGTCTTTCTACTTCAACTTTGACCATAATTATTTTCGTTTGTGTTATATAATACTTGATAAAAAATATATGAATGTATTGGGCTTTAAATGTATTTTCATTGGTATAATTTTCATCAAGTATTATATAACACAAATAAATATATTAATGGTCAGTTGAACAAGAAAGATTGGTGAAATCAATGACAATAAAAATGGACGGAGAAATAATAAATAAAGTAGACTCGGAGGGCTACAATTTTATTTAGACCTTATCTTAATATGACGCACGGTTTATTCTAAGCGACCCTTCTAAGTTGACCCATTTTTCTAAAAAAATCTTGTTCTCTCAAATTTGAATATCACCAAAATGACTCAAAACTCATGATAAGCTATTCTACTATTCACCAAACTTATATTACAGTTATTTAACATATTAAGATCATTTTCATCGTGCACATAAGCTATTTTGCTAAATTAAGCACTTAATAAGCTAGTTTCAAACACTCCTTAACTAGACATACTTCATCATCAACAACAACTAGCATCATGAATCTTTCTATATCATTAACCATAACTTGAGTACATGATGCATAACATATTTATATAATAACAATAATACTTATAACATCAATTTCATCATGATTCACCATAAATTAAAACTAGGTTTACATAACCTCTAAATAACATAAAACTCTTAAAAAGACACTAATAAAATCTTAACATAATCTTACCTTTGGAAGAGATATGATTATTCGAGATTGAATACTTCAAGATTACTTTCAAAATACCATTAATCTCTTAACCTGATCATAAGCCCTTGTACTTGATTCTTGAAAGAAACCTTAGTAATAATTTTTGATAAAATGTGATAACTAAAGTTTTCCCTCCAAATTGTCCTATAGAAGCCATGTATAGAACAACACACCATCATACGTGTATCTTTGTGGTATTTTTATGAGTTTTCATGACGAATAATACTTAAAGGTAAAATGGTAATTTTACTTATTTAACAGTCGTTAGTTTATGTCGTTAAATTCTTAGCACCGCAATCCTTTTTATTAACTATTTAGTATTCTAAGTCCTCATTTATATAAAATACTAACATAAAGTCTTTTCAAAATTTTATTATCGATATAAAAGTCTATTTAAAAACTTATAAAATATCGGGTGTTACAATAAACGTATTACACCGTAGAATATTGTTCAAGTACAAGAAAAGGCTATGACTTTGTTTGGCGACAAGTTTTCTGGATCTTTAAATGTTTAAAATAGAATGTTTGTACTTTGTTTGACAACGAGTGTTTGGAATTTTGATTTATAAACTCTTATTTGAAACGCTAATAAAAGAAGCTTTAACATTAACCTTTAACTGGTTTGAGGCTGTAAGGTTTAAACCTCGTGGATTAGTCGGCTAAAAGGTCGGAAATCATGATTAAAAAAAAAAAAAAAAAAAAAAAACTTCAAATTTACATCATTTTACATTCTATAATATAATCACACTTAACGAGTTTATAAGGCGAAACATTACTGCGAACGCTACTGCTAAGAACTATTGTTAGTTTTCTAAACATAACTTAAATATAAATTAATGGTGAATGAAAATAAAGGTGTACACTAGCTTAAATCATGAGAGTTCTAAAAAAAGTTTATATATGCAAATCATACATTTTCAAAATAAACAAAGCCAAGCAATGCACATGCACCTCATCAATATTTCTTCATAAATACCCTACATATATTCGATAATTATTATATGCAAAATAAGACATAACAATTTGTAAGAAAATGTCTTCCAATAATGCTATGGATGAGCCAATTATTTTAGGTTGATGTGATTATTCAAAAGTATGGGCTACCATAAAATTATTTTAGACGAGTTATGAACGGCCCATATCCAATATAATCCAAATTGATCAAAGTTTTATAAATTGTATTTTTGATAATTAGAATTTTATATCATATTAGAAAGTTATTAAAAGAAAATACAAAGCATGTATAAAAATCTTCATAAATACTCAAAATTAAAAAAACAATAATAATAATAAAAAAATTTGAAATTATGTTAGCTAAAATATCGACAAACGCAAATAAAAATATATCGTGTTCAAACACCAATTCTGTAAGAAAATAAAAAATAAATTAAAAGTGTTAATCATAGCTGAGACGACTTTCGAGCTACTTGAAAAGTATTCAAAACCAACTCTATTTTATTTGAGCTTGAGTTACTAGAAGAGACTAGTCAAGTTATGAGCTTTATAGTTAAGCTAGTGACAGATCTCGAACAAAGACCTTATCATGTCCATTTTATTGAAACTGAACGATACTTCCAACACAAAAACGAAAAGGTGCACCAAAAAAAAATTAGGATTTTTTACGAGAACCCCTCTCTATGGCCACCCCTAGCCGAGCTCTAGGTTTACAACTTATTGACTCAACTCGGGTCGATTAGATAGCCATACTAGGCCGACCGGTATGGTTCTCCTAAAAAAGTTGCAAGTACATATTAAATAAGAAATTCCAAAAAGTTTGGAATAAAACTCAAATAATAGTCATTGTCTATAAGCAAAAATGATATGGTACACTCAAACCCAATCCTCAACACTTAACATATGGTGCACTTTTTTTGTAAGCGACACCATTGATTGGGTACCATTCATCTAATGTTTGTCATCTAACTTGACAATAACATCTTCACAACTTAAACCTTTGAATTGTCACATTTGCAATAATATTTCAACTCTAGCTGCCCAAAAATGGCCTTATATTCATGATCATCACAAGTTTCTAACAAAATATTTTGATCTACTAGCTAGCTAGCGAAAATGAGTTCCTTGTTTGTTAAAGGTGTGATACTAAAGTCGAATGATCATGAAGTGTGTTCATATGAGAAGCTGAAACAACGTCGAAAAGGTGATATATGTCGAGTTCCTTATATAAAGTGGAGTGGTCGTGGGAACTTGAGCGTCCCACGAAGGGACTTGCGGCTCGGTGGTGGTTCGGTGAAAGCGGTTCTTAATCCGGTGTCTCCACCACCGGCCGCAACGACTACTAAGAAGGTACGTATGCATTAGTACTTTGGGTTTTAGTTTTATGTATATATATGTTTGGGATCAAAGTTAATAAACAATAGTACGTATACCATGTTAGGATGACACATGACAACGTATAAACAAAAACACGAAACAGTAAAAACACAAAGAACTTACCATAGGCTGTGTGTAATGGGACTATGACCAACGCGTCCTACATCCCGCTGACGTGTCATTGAAACACACACGTCTAAGGACGCGTGTATCTATTAGTTTTGTGAAGAAATCAATCTATCAAACGACCAAGTCTTACGTTGGTTGTGTGTAACGTTAGTTTTTGTGAGGTATATTTGTTTATAAGTGACGTATCTTTTGGTACGAAACTAATGGTGATATTAGTGATGAAATGAAAAGCTGATAGGTTCACAAACAGAATACAAAAAGCTACCCATGTTGAGACTTTGACTAGATGATTAATCTTAGCTACAATTGACTTCCGATAGTTATGGCCTGGTTAAGACTTACGGTAGGCTAAGCCAAATATAATATGCGTAGTTTCGGCATAGCCAAGTACTACGAGACTACGAGAGTACCGTTGGCATAGCAAATATGATATGTGTGGTTTCGGCACAACCGAGTACTACAAAATTGTAAGAGTACTTTCAGTTTGATGCTTTGAATCAGAACCGCTCAACATGAACCGTAAGTAATTAAGGATCGACCGAAAACAAATATTACAAAGGGTGACTTAGTGGCAAAAATCTTTATAATCATCTTCATAAATTGTGAAAGATTTTAAGTTCAATTTCTACTTGATATAAAGGGATCTGGTTTGAGTTTGGACAACATATTCAATCTCGTAAATTAGTCGAAAAAAAGGTAGAAAACTATAGTTTTTTATTTTGCAAAAAAGCTTAGGTGGATTTTTTATATGTATCAAGCATGTCATAAAACGCTAATGAGTAATTCGACATACATCATTTCCAAAAATTATTATTATCACATCCAGAGGCGGTGCTGTGATAGGGCGGTGTAGGCGATTCTTTCCACAAAGTTCACTCGAGTAATATCGATTAATCGAAATTTCATTTCTTTCCATAAATGGGTAATTAGTATAACTGTGAAAATTTATCCAATAGTTACATCATAGTTAAGTGGTTAAGACATTTGACTTTCGTGGAGATATAATGTTCGATTAACATCTTCTTCTATAGTTAAATGAATTTTGTTATCCAACTTTTTATTTTTCTTATTCTTGTTTCATATCGATCGAAAAAAAGATGTGCTAAATTTTGTGCATATCATCATCATTCTTAGTTTTGGTTCGCGTGCAAACAAATACGATCGATTTCTTATATAATAAAGCCGAGTTCTTGACATAACCCGACTGACACCCGCTTTTAACTTCTGCCCTCTCTTGAAAGTTTTTCTGGTACCGCCCCACATCACATATAAAATCATAACTTAATACATAGCACACAATTTTAAGAAACTACTACAACCATTGTGCCATCCTCATTGATCATATAGTGACAAAGTAATGGTTTAGCATTCCAAGATGCTGACATGTCTTTGTCTATTGCCACGTGGACTGATGACTGTCTACAATGAATGTGAAATTTAAAGATGAGAGATAGTACGTGGACAACATATGTTTCCAAAGTCAAATGGATCCTTGTGATTTAAAATAGCTTCAGCACAAACAAGGGCGGAAGCTTAGTGAGGGAAGGGAAGGGTCCCGTAAAGATGCTAAGTTCGTTAGTTTATTTTTCGCGATTTCGTGTGTTAAAAAATTTGTTTCATCTCGGTCCGATCTAATGTTTTTTGGAAAATTTTTGTTTGCGCCTCTTAAAAATTTTTAAAATCAGCTTCGCACAAAATAAGAAACGGTGTCTCCAACGCATAAATGGTTGGGAGTTCACGCATGCACAAGTGATGTACTCTATGCCCAAAAATTGTCACTATGTTGTTTTATACTACTTTCGTCTCAAATTCATGTCGTTTTTAACTGTATATTTTTTTTCGATACACAATTATTTTAAGACGGAAAAAAGTGTATAATTCGAGGTTGTTCATATTTATATGCATCATATTTCGTTTCACATATTTGAAAATATGATATGTAAGCCTAATGGGAAGACCTAAAGTTAGAAGTTAGTTATAAGAATGTGGTTAAGCCATTGGTAAAACTATTTAAGTTTATGAAACTTGTAAAATATGAATGCATTATACTGTTTGATGCGGGACAAAAGCAATTTTATGATTTTGTGTCGTCTTGTTTGATCACCAAATTGTATATTGCTCCTTTCGTTTCATAATATGTGTTCATATTCGATCTGTCACACAGTTTTGAGTAACGTTATAATTGCACGATCAACAGAACGACACTTTTACATTTTACAAGTCTTTTGGTTAGTTAAAAACCGAAAATGGACCTCGTTATGAGACAAACTAAAATAGCAAAATAAACACTTATTTTTCGACGAAAAGCATTAGTTCAAATAACCCTTCTAAAATTAACTTGAATGAAGTGTTAAAAATATATAGTTGCTTCTAAAAATACCAACTTAAAAATGGTCAAGATGGATAAGGTAGTGACTCCATTTTTTTAGCTAATAGAACACAAATAAAGTTTATAGAATTTTGCCAAGTCATAAACCTTATAGATCCCTTAGAATTAAGAAAATGGATGGTTAATGTTAATCTAGATTCTAATTTGGATCAAATACCCTAAACAATAGGATAATAAATAGCTAATGATGTAATGTTGTTTTATGTGATACATATGCATGCACTATAAATAGAACACAATGACTTCACTAGTGTCTATCCATCCATCAACTTACAACTTAGCATATATACACAGTTTTTTTTTCATTATTCTAGTGCATTTCACCATGGCTAAGGTCTAGTTTCTTCATCCTTTTCATTGTTATACTTATGATCACAAGATTTCATATTTTGATATTTCCAGAGGCGGAAACAGGAGGGGGCAGGGTGGGCATGTACCTCTTAGCGAAAACATTTGTAGTGTAAAATTTCTAAAAAATTTCACTATTTTGGTAAATTGGACCTTTAATGAACCGATTTGTAGTGTAGTTTCTGAAAATGATCAAAGTTTGCCCCTCGACCATAACTTTCTGGCTCCGCCCTGGATGGTTCTGTCAACTTTTTGTAATATGATGTGTATGTAGTTGTATGGTTCATATGAAGATTTTGTCCAAGATATTATGGCTAGATATGATCATAGCTACATCTTAATTAAAAGGTTATTTAGGTGATCTTTGCTTCAAGTGGTTGTTTCTAATGGAGGGAAATACTTCAGGCCAGTGGCGGACCCAGGATTTTAGAGGACGGGGGGCAAAATTTTTTTTTTTTTTAATAAAATTTGTGATGAACTTTAATAAAAAGGTCATAAATTTGTTGTTTTTACACTAAAAACTGATATTTTTTAGATTAAGATAGAAATATAAGGTTTTTACATTATTTGATCTTAAGGCGGGGGCAATTTGATTTTGTAATGGGGTGCACTTTAATAAAATGGTCCTAAAAAAAAAATTTACACTAAAAATTGATATTTTTTGGCGAACCATGGAGGGCACCGCCCCCCTAACCAACATGTAGTTCCGCCCCTGCTTCAGGCCGATTTCTTTTTCGTGTTATATAGTTTGCCTGGTTCATAATCTATTAAATTTTACATGTCTTTCTTGTTTCCTTTTAGTATATTTTGTTGTGTCGTGATAAAGAGCTTCTAATTGCAGTATGCATAATTCAATGAAAACTTGACCTCATATTAGAAAACGCGATAAGTTTGTTAGTGTTGATTTCATTTGGATTAGAAATAACACTTGATTTGTGTTTGGTTGCATGCAGCGAGTTTTTACTTTTGGTAAAGGCAGAAGTGAAGGCAACAAGGGTATGAAATCCTTGGTAAGCAATTATACTTTTTATGTCAAATTGTTATATATCCTCTCTTCCAACATTTTGAATCATTCGTAATTGTAATTAAGTTGACGAAAATCAGACAAAAAGATCATAAGTTCTTATAGTCTTCAATTGTTTGTATCATTTGACCGCCTTAATAAATCGGAATTGCTAAAATGCTATATACAATTATATGCTAATTACATTTGATACAACAAATCGACAATCTAAACTGGTTCTCAAAGAAGCGAGAAGAGGCCGTTTGTGAGTTTTACTAAAAAATTTAAACCTATTTCTATTAACTACAGTTGGGAGGAAAAGGCGCAAATCTTGCAGAGATGGCGAGCATAGGTCTATCAGTCCTCCCGGCTCACTATTTCAACTGAAGCATGTAATGAATATGTACAAAGTGGAAAAAGCTTCCTTCAGGTTTATGGGATGAGATTTTGGAAGGCTTGCAATATGTCCAACAAGAAATGGGTGCATCTTTAGGTGACCCGACCAAGCCTCTCCTACTTTCATCCGCTCCGTGCTGCGGTAAGTAGTGTTTAAGCTATTGGACTAAAAATCCTGATGCGTACAATATTAAAAATCATAAGTATGTTACATGCAATGGACTAAAAATCTTGATGCGTACAGATATCAATGCCTGGTATGATGGACACTGTATTGAATCTTGGACTTAACGACGAAGTGGTAGCTGGTTTAGCAGGCAAAAGTGGAGCTCGGTTTGCATATGATTCATACAGAAGGTTTCTAGACATGTTTGGGAATGTTGTAAGTGTATCTTCCATTTCGTTATTAATCATTAGCTTGATTATATTGTTTTTGCCTGAGTTCCTTAACTTTGTGTATGTGATTTATTAAGGTAATGGATATCCCACATGCGTTATTTGAGGAAAGATTAGAGAGTTGAAAGCCGAAGAGGAGTTCAGCTCGACACTGATCTTACCGCTGCTGATCTTAAGGATCTTGTTGAGCAATACAAGAAAGTGTATGTGGAATACAAGGGTGAAAAGTTTCCTACAGGTATGAATAGACGTGAAATTTTGACCCGTTTAACGAATACTTATTTTAACCCGCCCATTTTAACTTCAAGTTTCTGCGTTTGTGCAGACCCGAAGAAACAGTTAGAGTTAGCAGTGAACGCCGTTTTTGATTCTTGGGACAGTCCAAGGGCCAATAAGTACAGGAGTATTAACCAGATAACGGGGTTAAAGGGGACTGCGGTTAACATTCAGAGTATGGTGTTTGGCAACATGGGGGACACTTCAGGAACCGGTGTTCTGTTTACTAGGAACCCAAGCACGGGTGAGAACAAGCTATACGGGGAGTTCTTAATTAATGCTCAGGTAAATATGTAAATCTCTGAATAACACGACTAATAAGGTTTTATACAGTGCATATAAACTTCGGGATTCTTTCAACGCATTTTATCAGTTTCACTTATAGTAGCTAAAAGCTTTATTTGACCTTTTGAGATAAAACACGACCCATATGGACTCATTTCATAAGTAAACGGGTCGAAGGTGCCACTTATAACGCAGATTTCCAAAAGTTGGCTAAAAAAGTAATTTTGAACAGGGGGAAGACGTTGTTGCTGGAATCAGAACGCCACAAGATATTGTCACCATGAAGAATTGTATGCCCGAAGCATACAAAGAGCTTGTCGAGAACTGTGAGATCTTAGAGCGACACTACAAAGACATGATGGTAATTATCAAAAAAATCTTACTCATTGAATCATGTTTTGAGATTGGAAAATGTGACAATATTTTGGTATTTTTGCACAGGATATTGAATTCACCGTTCAAGAAAATAGACTTTGGATGTTGCAATGTCGATCGAGGCGTCTTGGTAAAGGTGCAGTGAGAATAGCCGTAGATATGGTGAATGAAAAGCTAATTGATACTAGAACAGCAATTATGAGGGTCGAGCCGCAACATCTGGACCAGCTTCTTCATCCACAGGTATGGTATAACACTTGTTCTTACTGGTGTTATAATAGGCAGGTCGGGATGGCCCAAAACACTTTTCTTGAACATTCACTTATTTCTGATTATGAATTTGTGTTCTAGTTTGAGGATGCGTCTGCTTACAAAAACCAAGTGGTGGCAACTGGTTTGCCAGCATCTCCTGGTGCAGCCGTGGGCCAGGTTGTATTTAGCGCTGAAGACGCTGAAACGTGGCATGCACAGGGAAAAAGTGCCATTTTGGTATGTATCATAAGCCCTTCAACTACCTTGTCTTGACTAAATATGAAATAGAATAGTTAGCTGTAATATGAAATATCATCGTTCTGATGCTGCAAATATTATTTGGACGAATGAAGGTAAGGACGGAAACAAGCCCGGAAGATGTTGGTGGTATGCACGCAGCAGCTGGCACCTTAACGGCTAGAGGTGGAATGACATCACACGCAGCAGTGGTGGCTCGTGGTTGGGGAAAATGTTGTGTTTCTGGTTGTGCTGATATTCGTGTGAATGATGATATGAAGGTAAGCCGATTGGCACCTGCTTATTCTATGAGCAGATGACAAACACCCCTAAAGTTGGTTACCTCTCAGTTACATGTTGAAGGCCATTAACAAACATTTTTCGTACAGGTTTTATTGATCGGTGATTTGGTGATTCGAGAAGGTGAATGGATTTCACTAAATGGTTCCACGGGTGAGGTTATATTGGGTAAACAGCCACTGGCTCCACCCGCGATGAGTAGTGATTTAGAAACATTCATGGCATGGGCAGATCAAGTAAGGCGTCTCAAGGTATTGACTTTGACCAAAATGGTTTAGTATCACATACGTTTTTCACGAGTTATTCGATGTGTATATGAGATTTGGAACTAAACTTTTTGACTTTTCGTCTGGTATTTGAATAGGTTATGGCTAATGCAGATACACCTAACGATGCCTTAACAGCTAGAAATAATGGTGCTCAAGGGATTGGTCTTTGTAGAACTGAGCATATGGTAATATTTTACGTTTCTATTGTTGATGTCACCAAGTAAATATTTATAATGTTTCAGAATAATCCAAACTTACAAGAAAAACAAAAATTTCAAATTATTTTCAGTTTTTTGCTTCTGATGAGAGGATAAAAGCCGTAAGGAAAATGATCATGGCCGTCACCATTGAGCAGAGAAAAGCAGCTCGACCTCTTATTGCCTTACCAAAGATCAGACTTTGAAGGCATTTTCCGAGCAATGGATGGTAATTTTATCACTTTTAGCATTCTACACGCCTAATCATAGCTCATTTCAGATTTTCAACGTTTATATTTTTATCAAAAATTTCAGGACTTCCCGTGACGATTCGCCTTCTAGACCCTCCACTACACGAATTTCTACCTGAAGGTGATCTAGATCAAATTGTGGGTGAGCTGACAAAGGATACGGGCATGACTGAGGATGAAATATATTCAAGAATCGAGAAATTATCAGAAGTGAACCCAATGCTTGGTTTCCGTGGCTGCAGGTATGTACTTTTACATGTAAAGTGCTTCCATGTAGTAGCATCCCGACCGCAAATTAGCAGACTAGCGTGATAGGTGATAACCTTTGGTTGTAAAATTTCAGGCTTGGGATTTCATATCCAGAGCTAACAGAGATGCAAGTGCGCGCAATCTTTCAAGCTGCAGTGTCTATGAGCCACCAAGGCGTGACAGTTTTCCCAGAGATCATGGTTCCATTAGTTGGAACACCTCAGGAATTAAGCCATCAAATTCGTGTGATTCGTGGTGTAGCAACAAAAGTCTTTACTGAGATGGGGTTGTCATTAGAGTACAAAGTGGGCACCATGATCGAGATTCCACGAGCTGCTCTAATTGCTGATGAGGTATAACCTTGAAATCTGTCACCACTTCCACTTTCTGCAGAATCTCATATTTTATACATGCAGATTGCAAAAGAAGCAGAGTTCTTTTCATTTGGAACCAATGATCTCACCCAAATGACGTTCGGGTACAGTAGAGATGATGTTGGCAAGTTTCTCCCAGTTTATTTGGCACAAGGAATTCTACAACATGATCCCTTTGAGGTCAGTATCACGAGTTATAGTATATCGACATATATATGTTGGATAAAATTAATGACACAAAGATTCTATTGCATTGTTCACAGGTTCTTGATCAAAGGGGCGTTGGTCAACTGATCAAGATGGCCACAGAAAAGGGGCGGGCAGCGAATCCTAACTTAAAGGTGAGCACATGTTTCCAATATTTCGAGTTGTGTTGCTTTGTGAATTTAAAGGCTGCAAAATGGGACTGACATGGGTCAAAACGGGTAAAAATGAGTCTGAAATGGTTGGACAGACATGAAAGTACTCTTTGGAAAAAAGAACGATTTAGGTGGTTTATGTATTTTGAATACAATTTTGAGACTTTTTATTCTTTACCCTTTTTTAAGTTTACGATTTGACCCATTAGAGGCAAAGTAAAGCCCAAATCGACCCATTTTACTATCAATGGATCGATATTTCCTACCTCTAGTTGTGACTGAAATTTAGTATAGTGAATGAACTGAGTACACTAACGATGAACATATGCAGGTTGGGATATGTGGAGAGCATGGTGGAGAGCCTTCTTCTGTTGCATTTTTTGACCGAGCTGGGTTGGATTACGTCTCTTGCTCTCCTTTTAGGTACGTTTATATGCGTGTATGTGCATATTTTCTGTTTGAAAGTCCTAAAGGCACTACCTTATGCTGAATCGATTTGATATTATTGTTACAGGGTTCCTATAGCGAGGCTAGCAGCTGCATGAAGTTGCTGTTCAACCATCATAAAGGAGTACAGTTTATGCATTACACATTGATGTATATAAATAATATAATCGTCGTTTTAATCATTCTTGTAATGGCAAAAAAAAAAATAAACACCGTTCAGAAGAAACGACCAGTTACATACATTTTGGTTTGGTATATAAAAATTTACTTGTACACAACCATGCATCAAGATCCATCAATTGTTAAACAAGTCAAAATATTTAGTAAGGCAAGAACAAAAATTCCATGAACTTATTTGCGAAAACAGAAGTCTTATTAGGTTAGCTATTAATAACATGCAATCTAAACTGATGTTCTTTCATATATATGTGTAGAAATTCATATCTAAACCTATAAAGTGATTGATGTTACTTAGGGGTTAGTTTACTTTTTTTTATATTAAATAACTTACCATTTAATATTATTCTTTTTAAGTGGGTATAAAAATCGTTTGTTTGATCTATATCACAGTGATGAAAAAGACATCCTCCTCATTAAGAGGCTATGGAGACCGCATGAATTCTTGGTAAAAGAAAAATAAACAACCCCTTAGTCTATGTATTGCGGTGAATATATAGTTTGACTTCTTTAGGTGGGTCACAGACGTAAATTTTCTGACGTAGTGTTAATTTTTGTATAAAACATGAGGTATTCTTAAATGCACGGTCAAATAGCTTTGTATTTTAGTCTCACCGGGTCAATATACGTTAGGGTTCCATCCCTACTTGCTAATAAGTAAGAGTGTACCGTTGGTAGGAGTAGTTGTTCAGTGATGTCATCAAATCAAAGATTACCCATGTCATTTGCTTTAGTGGTGCGTTAGATTTCTACTATCTACTAGGTTCAAGTCTCGTTAGAACATTTGTTAGATAGATTATACGATAGATGATAATAGGGGTAAGAAAATTATCGTTAAAAAGAATATTACTTTCAACATTTGGGTTGGTTTGTCATAAAACCCTTTTTTAAATTGATGGAGCAGTCAGCCAAAGAATTATCTTTTAAGACAAAAAAAATAAAAATAAAAATAATAACAATAAAAAAATAAAATAATAATAATATAATACTCCGTATATTTTATTAGAGGAGTAACATAAACAGTTTTTGGGATATGAATAACCTCGCTCAAAAAACCTAACTGCAATTTGTAGGTATATTGTGATGATGGTAGTGGATCAATTGAAAAGTGAAATAATTTAAAAAGTGTAGAAAGTCACTCATCATCTGACAAGTGTCCACCACCTATTTTATTTAAAAAATCCACCTAGGGGTAAAATAGTAAATTTACACGTTTTTTCCTTTTCCACCTCAAATTTCAAACGCACATATCTCTTAAACGACAAACTTTTACGAAAAACCGATTTCAGCATAATTTTTAAAATTCGATTCTCTTTAATTTGGTATAAATCTTGATAAATATTTGAACTTTTTTTTACATATCAAATGGTTCTTGATTTTCTTGATTTTTTGGCGTTTCATTTTATTTTTACGTTCATAAATGTCGAATCTTGAAAAACTTAAAACATGAGAGTTATAGATTTTGTTCACTCTTTACCCGAAATTCAAATCACTTAAATTCAAGTCATATGGGTAAGATATAACACGTTAAAGATGGTGTTTCTTCGTATTTATTGCATCTGAGTGTTTGATGAAATGTCTAACTTAGATTTTTAGTGTTAAAGTTGAGCTAAATGCACTAATTTTGTCCCACAACGCATCATTAATCATTTTATTAATGTAAGATTCAAAAGTGATGTTTTTAATAGTTAATGTTTTAATTATTAAAGCGATGAGCCAAAGTGATGAATCGATGAACTAAATCAAACTGTTTAAAAAACATAAAAGCAAAGCGATGAACCTAACTAAGCAGATGAACCAAGCGAATAAGCGATGAACCAAACCAAAAGCGAAACTATGATTGATGAACTAAACCAAACGATGAACCAAACCAATAATCGATGAACCAAACCAAAAGCGAAACTATGATTGATGAACTAAACCAAATCGATGAATCAAACCAAAACCGATGAACCAAACCAAAAGCGATGAACCAAACCAAAACTAAAACTATGAGTCTTGAACCAAACCAAGGCGATGAACCAAACCAAAAGCGATGAACCAAACTAAAAGCAAATCGTGATTGATGAACCAAAATAAAGCGATGAACAAAACAAAACAAACACTAACATGTTAAGTTGAAACTATGATTGATGAACCAAAATAAAGCGATAAACTATGTTTGATTTGGTTCATCGATTCATCGATTTGGTTTCTTCATCGGTTTTGATTTAATTCATCGATTCATGATTGATGAACCAAGATTAATCGATGAACAAAAGCGTGCATTTTATTTTATATTAACGACTAAAAATCACTTTTGAATCTTACATTAATAAAATGATTAATGATGCGTTGTGGTACAAAATTTAGAGCATTTAACTAATTTTAACACTAAAAATCTAAGTTAGACATTTTATAAAACATATTGTGTGCAACAAATATGACTAAACGCCATTTTAATGTGCGATGTCTCACTTATTTCATATCGGTTTGAGTGATTCAAAACTTGTGTAAAGAGTGAACTAAAATCTACAACTTTCGTGTTTTAAATTTTCGTAAATCAACCTTTAAATTAGATAAAAGTAGGGTCGAATATCTAGAAAATTTCAAGAAAATCATAACCCACTTGAAATCTTAAAAAAAGTTCGACTTATATATCAAGATTTATACCAAATTAAAGAGAATCGAATTTTAAAAATTATGATGAAATCGGTTTTTCGTAAAAGTTTGTCGTTTGAAAGTTATTTGCGTTTGAAATTTGAGGTGAAATTAAAAAAAACGGGTCAAATGACTAATATACCCTCTAACCAAAATATTAAATTAGAAAGAGAAGAAGTGGATGGGTGACACATGGCGCTACTTTATTGGATTTCTACACTTTTTATTTTGTTCCCCTTTTCAAATGATCGCACCTCGAGTGATGATACCAAGGTGTTGTTTGATTTCTATTTAATTTCTTAATTGAGAACATTACAAAGGTCTATTTATCTTAGAACCTAATCGAGAAGCATGACTTAATAAAAGAAGTCACGAGGGTGTTGCTTTCAAGTCATTGCTAGTATATACATAATTATTTTGACTCAGACACTTAAGGGTCCGTTTGTTTTGAGTATGAGAATAACTTTAAGAATATGATTAGCTTCACTCCAAAATTTTGTATTGGGTTCTTCAAGATGGCTCACGGTAATATTTTTCATCTAAAAAAGTTGTAAAACCAATGTGTAAGAGCAAGGGGTGTGGTGGGTTGCCCACCTGCTTCGTTCGAGCATCGCGTGTGCTGCATCATCTCCGCATCACTCCAACACACTAAGGTTGTGTTTGTTTTTTTGCCTCTTAGCAGTCGAGCGGGCAAAATGTGCGAATCGGTCGACATTTTGCCGATCGACTCGTTTTTTTTTCCGTTCGGGCGTCGAGCGGCGTGCGAACGGAAAAATATGCGAATCTGTCAAGACACGAGAGGGTGTCTTAGCGCGTCTCGAATGCTTCTTGTAGACACAAAATAACCAAAAAAAAAAAAAAAATCCCGTTCAAACATGCGTTTTTTCTTCGTTCGAGATGCGTTGATTCGAGACATTTACGCGTGATTGATTCAGACGTGCGGTTGATTGATTGAGACCTCTTAAAAACAAACACCACTTAACTAAAAATCTCACGTCACAACTTACTTACTTCTTCATTTGGGCCCACCCACTCTTATTTTATTTATTTTCCATATTTTCCAAATACAATTAAATTCATTTCATTTAAATAAAATTACAAAATATAATAATAAAAATAAAAAAACTTAATTAAATTAATCTATTACATACAAAATTAATACCCCCAATAATAAAAATGATGGGCCATATTCCGAGTAATAAAATACCCCCCAATAATAAAAATGATGGGCCATATTCCTTCTTCCCAAGATCCTGAAACACAAAACGCATACTCACAAACGCACACTAAAAACACATACTAACACACACTAACACAAAACGAAATTTAAAATCAAAAAAAGAAAATAATCATCACAACCTTCTTTTTCTTCTTTCTCGTCGTTGCAACGACGAAATCTCAACTGGCGAGCTCTAATGGTGTGGTGGCGAGGGACGAAGCACGCCGGCGAGAGGCTACATTGGATTCGGCGAGGAACGAAATCACCCACACCCCTTGCTCTAATTTTACTTCAAAATTATCTGCAATAACAAGAGGCCAAAATTATGCCACGTTTGTAACATAGATATTATTCACTAAAACCTGTCAAATTAGCCTAGATTTGAAGA